>JANSVA010000001.1:21910454-21924034 GCA_025504915.1 Erythroxylum reticulatum
TATATATAATAAGTAATAAAATCAGTATTACAATAGATATAGAGGAAGGTTAAAAATAAGAATAAAAGATAAAATAGGTAAATAAATGTATAAACAAAGAAGGAGACAAGTAAATAAATAAATCAAACAAGTAATTACAAGAACATATTTAGGGTAAATAGAAAAATGATTTGGTTAAATGTTTAAGCTAAATACAGGAAATAAGCCTTAAAACTTTGAAAGAAAATGTTTAAAAGACCCACGAGAAAGAAAAGGATCTCCTTATGTGAGATCCTTTACCTTTATCCTAGTACGCCAAAGTTTTCAATTAAGGGTCATGTCCTCGATAAGTTCCAAAAAAGTCATATCATTCTTGATCACCTCCCCTAGTTCTTCTTAGGCCTTTTTTTTTTTTTCCTCTTACAGTCTTTAAGTACAATTTTCTCATATTTTCTCACTGGAGCATCTATGGTCCCTTACATAAGTATGCAAATTAGGTCCTATAAGGAAAAAAAGTATCTTTAAAATTTATTGTAAACATTCCAAAGGATATATGTTCAAAGGTGAATAAGGTAACAAATGAGGAATTGAATTTGCATCATAAGATATCCTATTACTATAGAATGATTATTTAAAAGAAAAAAAATATAGCTCAAAGTTTATCTTTATATAAGGAACTACATCAGAGTGATCTAATAAGACAAGATCTATTATATGGAATTAGAGATGGTAATTTGGGCCTGGCCTAGCCTGCCCTGACTTGAAGTCAACTGGCTAAGCCTAGGATGATTGAGCCTCAGGCTAGACTCGGGCTATCCAAGCCCAAAACATATAACCAAAATGACATCAAGCCTCATGCTAAGACCATATTTATAGCAAGAGATGCAGTTCTGAACCTAGGAGGAAAACACAAAGATTACTTCAAGAGATCTAATGGAGAGCAGTCTTTCATCAAATTTTCAATAGGATTTCATTATAAAGAAGGGGATATAAATTGTGTATTCTTTTCTTTTTAATGCTTATTCTGAATGTTTGATTTTGTTTCATTTTTTATATTTACGGACTAAGTTTGTTTAATGTATAATTATGATGAATCCTAAGTAGGGATATATAATGTGATTTGATCTTTTATTTAATAATTAATTAAATGATTCATTAAGATTCAATTATGCATTTTTTCTTGAATTAATATGTTTTGAATATTAGTTCAATATTTGATTTTATATGATTGAGATTAAGAAGTCCTTTGTATGAATATATCTACCATAATTAGAAGGAGTTGTATACAAACTAATAGATAGGTCAACACAACTTCTTTGAATTAGGATTAAACCTAATAGTGAAATTCATGCATTGATGTAATGTAATCATAGGGGTTTTAATTAGAAACAGGATTTAGTTAATCAACTGAGGATTAGTTTTTAATAGTTTTGAGAAAGATATTAGCATAAGATAGTAATTTTATGGTCCAATGATCAATACTTGAATTGCATGATAAATAGTTAGTGCTTAAGAGATCATAGGGGGATTCATTACCTAAGTTCTAGCTATTTGATATTGTTTAATTGCTATGTTATATGCATTCTAGTTCATTATTATGTTGAATTCTTATTTAGTTTAGTTTTAAATTAACTCATATTATTCATCGATTAAATAGTAGAAAAAGATGTTATTAATAGTACTTATGGTCCTTGTGGGATCAACCCGTAATTGTCAGTGTTAGCTATAACTACACTGTTCATTTGCAATTTAAAATATAAATTTTATATCAGCATGCCTTTAGTCATATAATCAATTATCATCAATTCAATGTTATTGTGTTCAATGACCACTTTTCTTTCTTTAACAAGTTCTCTTATGACTAAATACTTAATATTAATATACTTACTTTGATTTCCACTTTTATTATTTTTAGCCATAATAATACCAACTGAATTTTCTTAACATAACCTCAATGGCCTAGGAATAAAATCCATAATCCTAAGCCTGGATATGAAACTTTTCAACCATGCACCATTTAAAGTTGCCTCAAAAAGTCAAGATATACTTTTATAAAATCATAATTAGATGTTGATTTACTCAAACTAACAAAACCAGTAAAGTTTTGAATCAAAGTATGTAATAACTTTTAGATCCTCATTCTGACCTTGCTTAAGCATGTAATCCTTTGTCCTTTGAAGGTACCTCATAAATTTTTTTAATAGCTCTTTATTCGTTTAAACTTAGATTACTCTAATATCTTCCTAACATTCCTGTAATAAGTGTAATATCAAGTTTTATACAAACTTAGGCGTATATAAGGCTTTTAACAATGAAAACATATGGAATATTTTTTATTTGTTCCAAACTGAGGTCATTCTTTAAACACGTGTTCAAATTGAACATATCACCCTTCATAAGACAAGAAATATTTGAATTAAAACATGAATATAAGTTTAGAACAAAACTTTACAAGGTTACAACTAAAGTTTTGAATCCCTTTGAATCAAAATATTAGGCTTTAGCTACACATGGCTTTAGTTCCACTATAAAAAATAGAAGAAAAGAAGAAAGATTGAGAGAAAACTATTGAGAGAAAACTAACAAGAAATGAAAGAGAATGTTAAAGAAGGTGGTATGTGTGTTTTTCTCTTATTTTCCTACTTAAAACCTAATCTACTTCGATCTTGCAAAGATTCATATTTTAAAAAAATCTAAATCTGTTGGACCTTGGAAAATTTTTCTTTAAGTTAGGCATAATTTGAAATAGTTTTGAGGTTTAGATAGATTAAAATTTTGGAGTTATAATTATGTCAAGATTAGTAGGCTTGTGTTAAATGAAGGGAGGGGTAAATATGGGAAGCCAAGTTTAATGAGGGGCAAAATAGGGAGAAAGACCAAACAAAAAGGGCTTGAATTAGAAGAAGGGAAGAGAGTGTCGTGAGAACCAAAGAGTGAAAAGAGAAAATAGGAGAGAAGAAGAGTGGTTTCGGTGAAAAAGAAAAGAAGAGAAATCAAGCTTGTTAATGTAAGTTAACCATCTTTTTCTTCTTGCTTTATTAAAGGAATGGGTTGTATTGAGGGTGAAGGAGATAGAGAGAAAAGAAGTTTTTGTAGGAAGAAGATGGATTAGGAGAACCCGATTGATTTTAGGGTTTCTAAACAAGATCTTAAGTTTTCTAACCTAGATGGACTGTGAGTACATTAGATTTGAGTTTAAATTGTGGTTATTGCAGGTTTGTGATTTTTTGAAGTTTATGAATTTTATTGGAATGTTGTTTTAAATAGAACCTTGGTTGTTTTAGGAAACCAAGGGAATCCTACCCAAAAGCAAGGAGAAAGGCAAGCTTAACTTGGATTTTCGTAAGCTAATTAGGTGGGTAATTTGTTTGTAGTTGTTGTGTGATTAGGAAAATTCTTGCCTATGTTTGTGTATGTGATTTCTCGAAATGGATTTGTTTGAAATTGAATTGTTGTGACTTAACTAAAAATGCATGTTGCTTGGTGATTATGTTATACCTTGAAAGCTATTATAATATTTTAAATTAAACGAAAAGAAGAAATAAAGCATGAAATTATGAGCATATGATACCACAATTTTGAGAATGATTATGTGCTTTTTTTGGGGTGAAAGTGGAACCATTATGTTCTTCACGTGCACGATGACAAGAGCCTTCTCTCGGATGCCCGCTTGTGGCATATGAGCTCCAAAATTAGACTCATTCTATTCATGGGGTAAACTTCGATTTCTTTATTCTATCTTTATGGAACCCTCAAGCCAATTGTTATGCATTGCATCTTTAATTTTTCATGTATGATGCATTTGAGTGTTATATGGTATGAGTGTAAAACTAAATTGAAGAATGCTGAAATTGTTGAATATACGCACATATATATACATATGCTTGAATTTGTGGTCAATTGCCAATGACCATAAATATATTACCCTCTGAGCTGTGTAGCTCACCCCATAATTCCCTGCTCCGGTGCAAAACGAGAAGATTAGCAATCCTTGTAAGGCATCACAAACTCCAAGATATTAAAAACTTTGTAACTATGTTAGTTCAATCACTTTGTATAGTTTCATAAGCATGTAAACATTGAGCATCCCATATATGTTGTAATTTGTGTTAAGTCCTTGTTACAATGTTATTATGTAATTAAAGTTATATATGAGCTTCTGTGGATTTGGAAAATGAGTTTAGAACTGAAAAGTTCCCTAGGCTTATGTGCATGTCTCTTTTGTAGTTGTGTATTTCATAATCTAAGTCTTTCATAGGCATATAATTTGTGTACTAACTTCAGGGAAGAAAACTAGACTAATTTAGGCTAAATTAGTCAAACTTGTCTTCTGAAAAGCTGTAGCTTATCTTTCTAACTTTCCAACAGTACAAAGAATGAAATTTTTAGTTATCGAAGTCAAAAGTTATGTTTTTTTTGTGGAGATGCTCAGGAGTTTATGACGTATCGTCTATTGACGTCATATCGTCTGGTGAAGACAAATCGTTTGGTGATGGCGTGTTGTTTGGTGAGGACGAATCGTCTTATGAAGATGCTTCGTCTTATGAAGACACTTCATATAGTGAGGACGTATCATCTTATCAAGACTCTTCGTCTTGTAATGACACTTCCTCTTGTGAAGATGCTTCATCTTATGAAGACGCTTCGTCTTGTGAAGACATTTCATCTTGTGAAGGTGCTTTGTCTTTTGAAGGCGCTTCATCTAGTGAAGGCACTTCGTCTCATGAAGGCACTTCATCTTGTGAAGGTGCTTCATCTTGTGAGGACACTTCGTCTAGTGATGTCATATTATCTAGTGATGACATCATATTGTCTGGTGCAATGTTTAACTAATCATATCGTCTGGTCACATTTTTGACCCTGTAGATGATAAAATTTTCCTTTAAGTCTTTATAAAAGTTGTAGATCTGGAAGTCCTCTTCGAAACCATTTAAAGAAAAACCTTAATCCAAAATCTCTAGTGAAAGTTATGCCAATGGTTCCAAGATAGGTACAACGTGATTGAAGACATGGCATGGTTGATTCTTTTAGCCTTAACTTCATAACCTGACCTCCAAATTAAGTGATTTTTGAAGAGATAGATTCCCAATACATTTTCCTATCTCTCAATAAAATTTATAGCTTTTAGGGTCAAATTGAAAGAGATTGATTCAAGGAAAATGAGGGATCAGTCGGAGGGGTATAATTAGGATATGAATACACTTTGGATTTTTAAGCATATCTTGAGCTATAGAGCTCTGAATGAGAAGTTTCTTATTTCAAAATAAACTCAAGGCATGGAGCTACAATTGGCTTGAAGAAGTCAAATTGTGATGTTAATGATGGGTTGCCGTGGCAAGTCACCCTTGTGAAATGACGGCCAAGTGAGGGTTCACTGGAATAACCCTACAGGGAAACCCGCTCATGCTTTTTGACTCCGGAATGATAGTTATGCTTTGGAAATGGGTACCAACATCTTATGGTATCAGAGAGATTGTTGGGCTCCAAAAATAGGGTTCAACATCTTGTGGTATCAGAGCCTAGGTTTTTTCCTACGTTTAGAATGTATAGTAGGATAAATTGATATGTTATGTGATTACTTGTTGCATTGTGAATTGACTGAATTACATTAAGTGACATGCATGTCATGCATTAGGGATTAGGATTTTAAAATGAAATGTAGCTAATCATTAGTGTTTTCATTGAAGGAGTAAGATGCCACCTCGTAGAAGGACACGAGGAGTTTTGAAAGGATCAGTTGCACCTGACTCTCCGACAGAAGAGGAGAGTACTGATGAGTCAGTAGCTCTAGGAAATACTGAGGCTTCTATAGGGCAAAGTAATGAGCCCATTCTACCACAAATGCGGGAGTCTCCTCTTCTGCAGGAGCAAGTGCCTGCTCCATTAGATCCGAGGATATTTCAGGCATTTGCTCAGGCTTTCTCAGGCCATGGGCTGGATGCCACAATCTTCTGCTCTGGCCCCAGTTAAGAAGGGGAAACAGTTTGATAAGCTCAGGAAGTATGGGGCATTGGATTTCTATGGGACAATGGATCCAGAAGAAGCTTAGACATGGTTGAGAAAGACCAAGAGGATACTGGATCAGATGGAGTCTAAGGATGATGAGAAAGTTATTTCTGTTGCAAGCTTGCTACAGGGAGATGCTTTGCATTGGTGGGAGAGTGTGCCAGGGAGTCAAATAAGACTACCAATGCGGCATAGAAGGACTTTTTAATTGCTCATAAGAAGAAGTACCTGTCTGAGGTGTACATTCAATAGAAGCAGAGGGAGTTTCTGAGTTTCACTTAGAGGGAGATGACGGTGAACAAATATGAATGCCGATTTACACAATTAGCCCGATATGCAGATGAGTTAATGATGAGCAAAGCGGCTAAGTACCAAAGGTTTGAAGCAGGACTGCATCTAACCATCAGAGAGAAAGTGGTGGTGTAGAATTTTTGTGATTTTCAATAACTGGTTGAAGCGGCTTTGAGGGTTGAGAACATAAAGAGCGCCATGATCAAAAAGAGAAAAAGGAGAGAATAGTTCAAGAGGGGAGGTGATGCTCCTATGCCTGAAAGGAGTGCCAGAACTTTCCCTATGCAGTCTGAGGAGAGCAGCATTGGGGCAAGTAGGTCTAAGCCGATGAGGACTTCTACTGGGTCTCATCAAACCTCAACAATGGGAGGCAGTAGAAGAGGAGAAGGGGATAAGTCTTCTATACCTAAGTGCGATCATTGTGGCAAGTTCCATAGAGGGGAATGTTGCAGGCTGACTGGAGCTTGTTTCAAATGTGAAGAAAAGGGGCACATGGCTAGAGAGTGTCCGCAGTATGCAAGAAGAGAGGGAACACATATGTAAGCTTCAAAGGGAACTGGCAGTGAGGCACAAAATTGCAACTGAAGTAAGTAGCTCTAATGCAGCTAGGAGGGTGAACCCTCCAGGAAGACCAAAGAGGCAAGCACTAGCTAGAGTGTTTGCAATGACACGACAGGATGCAGAGACCGCCCCAGAAGTTGTGACTATATGTTTAAATTATTTGATGATGATGTGATTGTTTTGATTGATCCGGGTTTTACCCACTCCTTTGTTTCATCGAGTAAGACCGTGTATGGTAGAG
Source organism: Erythroxylum reticulatum (assembly GCA_025504915.1). NCBI lineage: Eukaryota > Viridiplantae > Streptophyta > Magnoliopsida > Malpighiales > Erythroxylaceae > Erythroxylum > Erythroxylum reticulatum. The sequence goes on from JANSVA010000001.1 coordinate 21,917,533, forward strand.
ATTTGAACCCATTGGATACTCCTTTGATAGTGAGTACTCCAATCGACCAATATATTATGATCAGTCAAGTTTATAGAGATTGTGAGATACATATTGATAGGGGACAATTAGTGGTGGATCTAATGTCATTGAAGACGAGAGGATTAGAAGTAATTTTGGGTATGGACACCTTAGAGAAATATAATGCCAACCTAGATTAGAAACAGAAGATAGTGGAGTTTGAGCTGGATAATGGAAGAAAGATGATGTTTATGGGAGACAGAAAATTTAGCTCATCGAGGATTGTTTCAGCTTTAATGGCAGAGAAAATGATGAGGAAAAGGTGTGAAGGATTTTTGGCCTATGTGGTAAACACGAGGGCAGATAGAGGGAGGTTAGAAGATATAACAGTGGTCATGGTCTCGAATGTCTTTTCTAAGGAGCTACAAGGACTACCACCACCTAGGGAGATTGAATTTCCTATTGAGCTTCTTCTAGGCACAATGTTAGTTTCGATTCCGCCTTATAGAATGGCTCCGGAGGAATTGAAGGAGTTTACGGAGCAATTGGAATATTTGTTGGAGAAAGGTTATATTAGGCAAAGCTTTTCACCTTTGGGAGCTCCGGTCCTTTTTGTGAAGAAGAAAGATGGATCATTGTGAATGTGTGTGGATTATAGGAAGCTCAACTATATCACCATCAAGAACAGATATCTACTCCCACGCATCGATGATTTGTTTGATCAGTTGCAAGGGGCAAGGTTCTTTTCTATGATAGATTTGAGATCAGGTTACCACCAATTGAGGATAAAGGAGTCTGATGTATTAAAGACTGCTTTTAGAACATTGTATGGCCACTTCGAGTTCTTGGTCATGCCTTTTGGGTTAACGAATGCACCTGTAGCTTTCATGGACTTGATAAATCGAGTCTTTAAGTCCTTCTTAGACTAATTTATCATTGTCTTTATTAATGATACATTGGTTTATTCTAAGAGTGACAAGGAATATGAGGAACATTTGAGGGTTGCCTTGGAGACATTGAGGAAGAATGAATTGTATGCCAAATTCAACAAATGTGAAATTTGGATAAAGAAGTGACATTTCTTGGACATGTGATTTCAGAGCAAGGAGTACATGTGGATTCGAGAAAGATAGAAGCGATTGTGAAATGGGAAGCACCTAAAAATGTAGCTGAAGTAAGGAGTTTCTTGGGATTGGCTGGGTATTATAGAAAGTATGTAGAGGGCTTTTCCATAATAGCAGTGCCACTTTCCAAATTGACAAGAAAGAATCAGAAATTTGTATGGACAGAGGAGTGCTAGAGCAGTTTTGAGGAATTGAAGAACAGACTTACAACTGCAGCAGTTTTGACTTTTCCTGCGGGTACTGATGGATATACAGTGTATAGTGATGCCTTAAGGAAAGGATTAGGTTGTGTGCTGATGCGAGGTGATAAAGTGATTGCTTACGCTTCTAGGTAATTAAAGCCCTATGAGATGAATTATCCTACGTATGATTTAGAGTTAGCTGCCATAATTTTTGCGTTGAAGGTATGGAGACACTACTTATATGGAGTCACTACTAGGGTGTTTACAGACCACAAGAGTCTTAAGTATCTGATGAGCCAAAAGGAGTCGAATTTGAGACAAAGAAGGTGGTTAGAGCTGTTAAAAGATTATGATTTGATGATAGACTACCACTAGGGGAAAGCTAATGTAGTAGTGGATGTATTAAGTAGGAAGTCCACTATGGGACATATGGAGACAGTATATCTTCCTTTGTTGAAGGAATTAGCCAAACTTAAGGTGACATTAAGGTAAGTCGAGTCTGATTGTATATTGGCTAACTTTAGAGTGAAGCTAGTATTGAATGAGAAGATTAAGGAATTGTAGGAACAAGATGAGTATTTGAGTAGGCTCTGAGAAGAGATTAATAATGGTAAACCTTCTGAAATAAAGATCAGAGAAGATGGATTGATGGTGGTAGGTAACAAACTGTGTATTCCTGATATGTTAAAGTTGAAAGAAGAGATTTTAGATGAGGCACATAATGCACCTCATACAATGCGCCCAGGAAGTACGAGAATGTACAGAGATTTGAAAGAGCATTTCTGAAGGAAAGGTATGAAGAAAGAAGATGCAAAATATGCTAAAAGATGCTTAGTGTGCCAGAAAGTTAAAACTGAGCACTAGGCACCTTTAGGCAATCTTAAACCTCTGCTAATTTTAGAATGGAAATGGGAAAAGATTACGATGGATTTCTTGATGGAATTACCGAGGACTAGTAGGAAGCATGATGCAATATGGGTGAGTGTGGATAGGTTAACAAAGTCTGCACATTTCTTGCCAATTAAACATATAGATTCTTTGAATGTTTTGGCTAAGAAATATGTGGATGAAATAATCCGACTTTATGGGATTCCAAGCTCTATAGTTTCGGATAGAGACCCCAGGTTCACCTCCAAATTTTAGGAAAGCTTACAGGAGGCTTTAAGAATCAAGTTGCACTTTAGTATAACTTTTCATCCACAAATTGATGGTCAATCAGAAAGGACAATACAGACATTGGAGGCAATATTAAGAGCTTGTGTTATGGACTTTAAAGGTTCATGGGATGATCATTTACCTTTAATCGAGTTTGCTTATAATAATTCCTATCACTCAGGAATTCAAATGACACCTTATGAAGCTTTGTATGGTAGGAGGTGATAACTCCCATTTGTTGGGATAAAGATGGTGAAAGGAGGCTTTTAGGGCCTGAATTGGTATAGATCACAGTTGATAAGATTAAATTAGTGAAGCAGAGGCTTAAAGTAGCTCAAGACAAAATAAAGAGCTATACAAATGCATATAGAAAGGAGATGGAATTTTGGAGACAAAGTGTTTCTTAGAGCTTCTCTATAGAAAGGAGTTTTGAGATTTAGTAAGAAGGGCAAGCTTAGTCCAAGATATATAGGCCTATATGAGATCATTGAGAAGAATGGGCCTTTAGCCTATAAGTTTGCTTTGCCATTGGAGTTGTCTAAAATTTATAATGTTTTCCATGTATCGATGTTATGAAGATACCAGTCTGATCCTTCACACATAGTCCAACTTTCAGAAGTTCAGTTAAGGGAGGATTTGACTTATGAAGAACCACCAGTAGAGATCGTAGATTCAAAGGAAAAGGTTTAGAGAAACAAGATTGTGAAGTTGGTTAAAGTTTTATGAAGGGACCATTCTATGGAAGAGGCCACGTGGGAACCCTAGGAGGTCATGAGGGAGAAGTATCCACACCTCTTCAATGTATCAGCCAAGAATTTCGAGGACGAAATTCTTTAAGGGGAGGAGAGTTGTTGGACCCTGGAAAATTTTTCTATAAGTTAAGTATGATTTGAAATAGTTTTGAGGATTAGATAGATTAAAATTTTGGAGTTATAATTATGTCAAGATTAGTAAGCTTGTGTTAAATGAAAGGAGGGGTAACTATGGGAAGCCAAGTTTAATGAGGGGCAAAACAGGGAGAAAGACCAAACAAAAAGGGCTTGAATTAGAAGAAAGGAGGAGAGTGTCGTGAGAACCAAACAGGAAAAGCAAAAATAGGAGAGAAGAAGAGAGGTTTCGGTGAAAAACAAAAGAAGAGAAATCAAGCTTGTTAAGGTAAGTTAACCATCTTTTCTCCTTGCTTTATTAAAGGAATGAGTTGTATTGAGGGTGAAGGAGTTAGAGAGAAAAGAGGTTTGTGTGGGAAGAAGATGGATTAGGAGAACCCAATTGATTTTAGGGTTTCTAAACTAGATCTTAAGTTTTCTAACCTAGATGGACTGTGGGTACGTTAGATTTGAGTTTATTGCAATTTTGTGATTTTTTGAAGTTTATGAATTTTATTGGAATGTTGTTTTAAATGGAACCTTGGTTGTTTTAGGAAACCAAGGGAATCCTAACCAAGAGCAAGGGGAAAGGTAGGCTTGACTTGGATTTTCACAAGCTAATTAGGTGGGTAATTTATTTATAATTATTGTGTGATTTGGCAAATTCTTGCCTATATATGTATATCTGATTTCTCGAAATGGATTTGCTTGAAATTGAATTGTTGTGACTTCACTGAAAATGCATGTTGCATGGTGATTATGTTATACCTTGAAAGAGGTTATAACATTTTGAATTAAACGAAAAGAAGAAATAAAGCATGAAATTATGAGCATATGATACCATGATTTTGAGCATGATTATATGCTTTTGTTTGGGTGAGAGTGGAACCATTATGTTCGTCACGTGCACGTTGATAAGAGTCTTCTCCCGGCTGCCCGCTTGTGGTATATGAGCTCTGAAATTGGACTCATTATGTTCATGGGGTAAACTTTGGTTTCTCCATTCTGTCTCCATGGAACCCTCGAGCTAATTGTTGTGCATTGCATCTTTAATTTGTCATGTATGATGCATTTGAGTGTTATGTGCTATAAGTGTTAAACTAAATTGAAGAATGTTGAAATTATTGAATATACGCATATATATACATATGCTTGAATTTATGGTCAATTGTTAATGGCTATAAATATATTAGCCACTGAGCTGTGTAGCTCACCCTATTATTCTCTCCTCAGGTGCAGAACGAGAAGGTTAGCAATCCTTGCAAGGCATCGGAAACTCCAAGATATTATAAACTTTTGTAACTAAGTTAGTTCAATCACTTTGTATAGTTTCATAAACATGTAAATATTGAGCATCCCATATATGTTATAATTTGTGTTAAGTCCTCATTACAATGTTATTATGTAATTAAAGTTATATATGAGCTTCTGTGAATTTGGCAAATGAGTTTAGAACTGAAAAGTTCCCCACGCTTATGTGCATGTTTCTTTTGTAGTTGTGTATTTCATAATCTAAGTCTTTCATAGGCGTATAATTTGTGTATCAACTTTAGGGAAGCAAACTGGACTAATTTAGGTTAAATTAGTTAAAGTTGTCTTCTGGAAAGCTGTAGCTTATCTTTCTATCTTTCCAACGGAATAAATTAGGAAAATTTTAGTTATTAGAGTCAAAAGTTATGTTTTTTTTAGTGGAGATGCTCAGGAGTTTAGGACGTATCGTCTAATGATATCATATCATCTGGTGAGGATAGATCGTCTTGTGAAGACTTTTCGTCTTATGAAGAGGCTTCATCTTGTAAAGACGCCGTCTTGTGAAGACTCTTCGTATGGTAAGGACGTATCATCTTGTGAAGACACTTCGTCTTGTGACGACGATTCTTCTTGTGAAGACGATTCTTCTTGTGAAGACACTTCATCTTGTAACAATGCTTCGTCTTATGAAGGCACTTTTTCTCATGAAGGCGCTTCATTTTGTGAAGGAGCTTCATCTTGTGAGGACACGTTGTCTGGTGATTTTATATCGTCTAGTGATGACATCATATCATCTAGTGCACTGTTTAACTAATCTTATCATATGGTCACATTTTTGACCCTGTAGACAATAAAATTTACCTTTAAGGTCTTCATGAAAGTTGTAGATCTGGAAGTTCTCTTCGAAACCATTCAAAGAAAAACCCTAATCTGAAATCTCTAGAGAAAGTTAAGCCAATTGTTCTGAGATAGGTACAATGTGATTCATGACATGAGAGTGATTGATTCTTTTGGCCTTAACTCCATAACCCTAATTCCAAATTAAGTGATTCTTGAAGCGATAGATTCCTGAGGCATTTTACTATATCTCAATAAAAATTTGTAGCTTTTTAGGTCAAATTTAAAGAGATTGATGGAAGGCAAATGAGGGATCGGTAGGAGGGGCATAACTAGGTTATGAACACACTTTGAATTTTTAAGCATATCTTGAGCTATAGAGCTCCGAATGAGAAGGTTCTTGTTTCAAAATAAACTCAAGGCATGGAGATACAATTGGCTTGAAGAAGTAAAATTGTGATGTTGGTGATGGGCTGTTGTGGCAAGCCACCTTTTTGAGATGACGCCCAAGTGAGGGTTCATTGGAATAACCCTACAAGGAAACCTGCTAACGCTTTTCAACTCCGGAATGATAGTTGGGCTTCGAAAACAGGGACCAATAAAATCCCTACATAATAAAGATGGAAAGAAGCTTCCTAATTGAATTCCAAGTCTCGAAGTGAATCTAGCGTTCAGTGTGATTCTTACCTTATCCACTACAGTAATTTGTTCACTTTTTCCAAAATTCCTGATTTTGACCAATAATATCCCAATTTGATGCAATCTCCACTAGTGATCTCCTAAAATAAAACAAACATTAATTTTCTTATTTAAGCACCAAAATATAGTTAAAATAAAAAAGATAATTTCAATTATCATAACTAAATAATATCTTATCAAATTCCCCTATGCCAGACTTTTGTTTGTCCTCAAGCATATATTAGTTCAATACATCATTCATCCTCATAACATCCTCTCATCTTCTTTCAACACCATCTTTAAATAAAGTATCCTAATATAATCCACTTTCTAAAACTTTTCTAGTAGTTCATTTGGGGCCAAAGTGACCACCACATGCATAATTATGACAAAAAACTAAGACAGTATG
>JANSVA010000001.1:21924134-21953255 GCA_025504915.1 Erythroxylum reticulatum
ATCAACTTGGTTATTCAGCTGTGAATCAATTAATTTAGATTCTAATAATATACATGTTTCCCATGCATCTCTATATACATCTTTAAATAAAGTATCCTAATATAATCCACTTTCTAAAACTTTTCTAGTAGTTCATTTGTGGCCAAAGTGACCACCACATGCATAATTATGACAAAAAACTAAGACAGGATGATGTTCATTCTCTGGCTTACAATACCTTATCATAGCAGAACTTCCATAAATATAGTTCATCCCAACATAGTGTTTTGTTCATTTCTTATCTTTTCCTTCCTAGATTTACTAATGAAATAAGGTAAAGTTACAGTAATTAAATAATTAACACGGTCTATATACAATTGCACTATACCTTTTATTTGGAACAATTGCTCATCAGGAAAATTTTCAAAAATAAGTAAAATATCTTAATCTCTTGCTAACCTACTCAGATGGTCTGTTACTAAATTTTTTGCTCTTTTTGATCCCTTATTGTCAAATCAAACTCTCAAAGTAACAAAATCCATTGTATTAACCTCAGTTTGGACTCCTTCTTTGACAAAAAGTATTTCAATGTTACATGGTCCGAATACACAATAACTTTAAAGCCAAAAAAATAAGATCTAAATTTATCTAAAGAAAAAAAAAATTGCTAAAAGCTTTTTCTGTATTGTCGAATAATTACATAGTGCATCATCCAATGTTCTTGAAGTATAATAGACAACTCGACTTTGTTTCCTAATTCTTTGGCCTTAAACAACTCCCACTGCATAACTGCTAGCATTGCGTATGATCTTGAATGGAAGATCCCAATTTGGTGGCTAAATAATAAGGTTACTTGTTAATAACCTTGAGTTTGTCAAAAGCTTCCTTGTAATCCTTTCCAAATTTAATTGGAACATCTTTCTATAGCAACCTTGATAATGGTATGGCAATCTTGGAAAAATCTTTAATAAATCTGTGATAAAATCTTGTATGTCAAAGAAAAGAGCGAAACTTCCTAACATGTGTAGGGTAAGGAAAATTTGCAATTAAATCCACTTTTTCTTTATCAACTTATATGCCCCTGAATGAAATCATATTTCCCACAACAATACCTTGATCTACCATAAAATGTCATTTTTCATAATTCAACACCAAATTCATTTTAATGCATCTTTTAAGAACCTTAGTTGATTTAAGCAACCATCAAATGAATCTCCATAAATAGTGAAATTATCCATGAATACTTTAATGCCATTTTTAATATACTCAGAAAATATACTCTTCATGCATCTTCAAAATGTACTTGGAGAATTACAAAGATCTAAAGGCATTCTCTTGAAGCCATATGTTCCAAAAGGACATGTAAATATAGTCTTTTTTTGATCTTCTTGAACATTTCTATTTGATAGTAACCTGGAAAACCATCCAAGAAGCAAAAACATTATTTACCCGCAAGTCTTTCTAACCTTGGATTTACAAATCATAATAGGGAATGGCATTATTATATACCTTCATTGGTACCAAGTCAAGATTTTGGTTTCATATCACTATCAAACCAGTTTTCTTGGGAACAACATGCACTGAGCTCACCCATTCACTATCTAAGACTGGATAGATTATACCGTCATCTAAAAATTGTAGAATCTTTTTCATTACCACATCTTTTATTGTTAGATTGAGTCTTCTTTGGGATTCATTTATTGATTTGGCATTCTCTTATAAAAGAATCATGTGCATGCATATTGTTAGGCTAATAAATTTTATGTCTGCTAAAGTCCAAACAATTACAATTTTGTACTTAATTAGTGTTACTAGTTTTTCCTCTTATCCTATAATTAACCTTTTTAAATGATCACAACTAATGACTCTCCATCACCTAAATACGCATACTTTAGGTGATTAGGTAAGGCCTTTAATTCTATCTTCAGAGCTTGCAAAACAAAAGGTAACATTTTCTTATGAGTTATAATAAGTTTAACATTTAAAATTTTCAAATCTATTAGCAATGATTCTACAACTTCACAAGTTTCATCAACTTGTTTGTTAAATTCCAGTTTAGCATTAAACTTTTACTCATCATCAACACTATCTTATTTAAAAATATCTTACACAATTTAATGCACAATATCCATATGATAAATGAATTGAAAATCACTAGGGTACTTCATTGCTTTAAAAATATTGAACTTTATTATCTCTCCATCAAACTCAATGAAAAGAGTATGCTCATCCACATCGATTTTCATCTTGATCGTCTTCAAAAATGGCCTTCCCAATAAAATTGAAGCTAAATGTTCAACACTGTCTCCATCTATTTTCAAGATGTGAAAATCCACTGGGAATACTAAATTGTTAACTTGGACTATAACATGCTTAAAATAGTAATAAGATGCACGTAAGAGCAATAAACTAGCTAAATAATCACATTTGTTTCTTGAAAAGAGTTCAAAAAAACTCGATAAATTAAGTATGGTATGAAATTAATAGATGCACCTAAGTCTAGCATGACATGCTCAATTATCTTATTACTAATAACAAATGGAAGTGTAAACATACTCATAACCTAGATCTTTACATTTTTCGGTAATTTTTCATTTATCATAGTTGATACATTCTTACCTAAAATTATTCTCTCCTTATCCTTCAACTTCCTTTTATTTGTGTATAGTTCTTTTAAAAACTTTGCATATTTTATAATTTTCTTGATGGCTTCTATAAGTGGTATATTATTTTCCACCTTTATGAGGGCTTTTAAGATCTCTCTTTTATGTTCCTCTTCTTTTGATCTAACTAACTTGCTAGGGAAAGGAGGTATATATACATTAGATTGAGTTGAAGCTTCATCTTCCTTTTCTCCTTTATCATAATTTTCTACCTCCATTGGTAAGGAAGATTTAGGTTGAATTTCCTTATCACTTCTCAAAGTCATTGTACTCACATTCTTTATAGGATTCACCACCATTTAGGAAGGTAATTTTCCTTATGCTTGTTCTTACAATTTACTAATAGAGGTGGCTAATTGAGGGATCTAATTTTCTAAGTTCTGAAGACTTGCTTTTGTTTCCTGTTGAAATTGTTGACCATTAGTAGCAAGTGCCTTAACAATTTCATCTAAAGACATACCCAAATTTGAAGATTAAGATTGGGCATATGTAGGGGCTTAAGGTTATCTATTGAAATTTTGAACTTGATATCTTTCTTACCCTCCTTGATTTCTATAGCTAAATTTTAGATGATCCCTTTATCCTAGATTATAATGTTTGGAATAAGGGTCATATTTTCATTTAGGCTGACCAATAAATCTCCTTATTATGTTAGCTTCTTAAATGAGGTCTTATTGTTATGTAGGGCATATATCTATAAGATGGCCAAAGAATGATCATATTTTGCGCACTCATACTGATTATAATTGACCTACAGCCATTTAACGAACTAGAGCATTTAAATCTAAAATTTTATCCTCAGGGTTTATATTACTTACCTCATTCATGCACGAACAACTCAATCCATCCTTGTACCAAACTGTTGAGAATTTTCAACCATATTTGATATTAATTGTCCCATCGATTTAGGTGTTCTATTTACCAAAGTTGCTCCACTAGCTACATCAACCATACTCTTATCCATTAGCAATAGTTCTTCACAAAAGTATTAAATCAAAATTTTGGTCAAGAATTTGATGGTATGGGTAGCTAGCACTTACTCCTTAAACATCTCTCAATATTCATACAATGTTTCTCTAATGAATTGTCTTATCCCACATATCGCCTTTTTTATATTGGTTGCTCGTGATGTAGGCAAGAACTTCTTTAGGAATAATTTTTTCATATCATTCCATATTGTCACTGAGCTAGAGGAAAGATAATATAAAAAATCCTTTGCCTTATCTTTCAATGATAATAGAAAAGCTCTAAAATTAATTTGTTCTTTTATCACCACATGCGACTTTATTCCAGAGCAGACAACATGAAATTCCTTTAGGTATTTATATAGATGTTCACTTGCAAGACCATGAAAATAGCGAAAAAGTGAATCAAACCATATTTCAATTCATGGAAATCATATACATAAGGGTTGTTCATTCAAATTTAGTGTCACTAACTCCCTCAATGTTCTAGTATTAGGATTTGCCATATTTTCTTTAACTTCTTGGAAATTAGAATCTTCACCAATTGTTATATCTATCTCAACTTTCATTTATGGAGGTGAATGATTGCTTCCTTGCTAAATGACAGTTTCCTTGCTTAGTCTCTTTCCTTAAAAGATGCGTTGTCTTCTCAATTTTAGGATTATATTGCAATTAACTTGTCTAAGAAGAAAGAGTTATACAAGATAAGAGATTAATAGTAAACTATAAAATAACACAAAAAGACTAAGAAACTAAAATAGTTCCCTAATAATGGAATCAAAATTTTGATATAGTTATCGAAGATCTAAAAATTAATTATGAATCTTTAAACTCTTGTAGTAGTCATGGAATTATGTTGAATCCCAAGATAACTAAAAACTAGTTTCTTAATTTTAATTAACAAAACAAACTAAGGGTTTATGATTAATTTAATAATTTACTAAAATTAACAAGAAAATAAAATAAATCAATTGAATATAAGAGTGGAAAATTCAAGAATACTTAACTTTGACTCAAGGAAAATATCTCATCTAATTGTAACATTGATCATTGGTCTAAAAAGAATAATTTTCACAATTCAAGTAGTTAGTCTGAAACATATTAGGATAGCCATAACAAGTTTCAAATTTTTCTAAATTTATTGATTCAAACCCAGTATTCAAAATAAAACTTACCATTAATTGATTGGTTATGATAACATTCTATATCAATTAAATGATAGCAATAAGTTTCGTAAAAAAATACTAGACCCTAAATTAAATAATTGAGATAGCTATAACTATTCAACTTAGTTCTCTTGTTTCTCATAAGTTAAATGTACAAATTCATAAATGACCTATTTTCTACTTGTACTAATCATTTATGAAAATTATGAATCACATAATTCATGGATAGCTATAGAATAATCAACATCAAATTAATTTGTTAGAGTAATCAATATTAATTATTTATGAAATATAAGAATAAAAAATAAGAAATACTTGAAGTAAAATAAGAATATAAGTTTAAAGTAGAATCTCACAAGGTTACAACTAGAGTTTTGAATTCCCTTAAAGTAGAATATTTGCATTTAGCCATAAAAGACTTTAGTTACAACACTAAAAAATAGAAGAAAAGAAGAAAGATTAAGAGAAACTAATAAGAAACAAAGGAGAAGGTGGTAGACGTGTTTTTCACTTAGTTCTACTCAAAACATAGTATGCTTTTATTTTGCAAAGATTCGTATCTAAAACAAATCTAAATACTTATATAATAGGGATGGAAAGAAGTTTCCTAATTGAATTCTAACTTTTGAAGTGAATATGACATTAGGCATGATCTCACCTTATCTACTACAGTAATAAACTTTTTCCAAAATTCATGATTTTGACCAATAATATCCCAATTTTATGCAATCTCCACTTGTCATCTCCTAAAATAAACAAACATTAATTTTCCTATTTAAGCACCCAAATATATCCAAAACAAAAGATATATTTTCAATTAACATAACCAAATAATATCTTATCACTCAATTGGTGTTTCGGGAACAACCTTGTTTGGAACTTGGTTTAATATGTACACAATCATTTTAAGATCTTCAATCTATAAGAACTTAAGAAGCTTGGAGCTAGCCAACATGCTTTACACCATCTCCAATAATGTTTAGTTACTTCTTTCAACTACACTATTATGGTCGAGAGAACTAGGCATGGTAAGCAATAATAACTTACTTTGCTATAAACTTAGCAAAAAGACCTAATGCTTGTCTATCTTTTCTATACTTTTGCCTTGAAAACCTTAAAAGCATCTAGTGATTCACTCCTATGTTCAAGGAAACAAAGATACATATGTCGTAAGTAGTCATCAATGAAGGGTTATGAAGCACCTGTGATGATATGAGTCCTTATTCAAACAACAAGTGTAACTCTTTTTAACACCTCTCTTTTTACTCCGTACAAGTGTTTGTAAAATCTAAAGCACCAAATAGTCCATTATTTACTAATCATTCCTTTTTATGGAGATATCTCCAAATCTAAAATAGTACAAAATAGAGGAATCCTTATTCATAACATATCTTTTAATGCCAACATTACCATTAATATGCAATGCATAAAGTGCTTCAACTTGTAAATTTATATAGTAAAGACCATTAGATGATGTATCATTCCTAATAAGATTAGTATTAAGAAATAAGTTAATACAATCGCCAAAGTTTAAGGAATATCCAAAAGGTAAAAGTTTTGAAATTTTTAGAAAAATATGAAATATAAAAGGTCTTTTCTAATACTAAAACAAAGTCACCACTAAGACCTAATTAGCATGTCCTAACAACTTTCACACGTGAACTAATCTTGTTGCTTGAATAGATATACCAATCACTTCCTACTAGCTTTCCTAGATTTTCCAAATCCTACAAGGAGTTAACCATAATCAATCTACTAAGTATTATGAAAAATATCAACCATATTGGACTTATAATAAATAAGAGAAAGTTGATTACCCTTCTTTTTAAAATAAGCCTAAAATTTGGGATAGTCATTTTTCCTGTGTCCCTTCTTCTTGCAAAAGAAACACTTGGACTCCTTTTCTATTTTATCATGGAGAAGTATCTTTATCTTTCCCTTTCTTTGGATTGATCCTTATTCTTTATTTGAGGAGCCAGATGCACACATTCCTCAGCCACCATAGACAACCTTCCTTCTTTCCTTTTACACAAACATACTCATCAACTCATTAATTGATGACTTATCCTTATATATGTTGTAAGAGAATTTGAAAGGTCCATAATAAGGTGACAAGGTATTTAAAATGTAGTGCACAAAGAAAAACACAAACATATCAACTTCAATTGTGTTCAATTCGTCACAATATCCCCTATTTGTATCATGTACTCATGCATACCTCTAATACTTGTAAGCTTTTGAGATGAGAATCTTATAATCAGGGTATTAGCAAGTGCCTTGCCTAAAGACAAGAATTGCTCATCTATAGCCTTCAACAAAGCATAGACATTATCATGTCGATCAACTGAACCCTAAATACCAGCCAAGATCTTAGTCTTTAAGAACTTTACAATAAAGCGATTAGATCGCTCCCACTTTTCATAAAGATCAAACTTATCTAAAAGGCTAGTTTCATTAATAAAAGCTAGTTCATTCTTCCTAATAACATAATTAGTATCCATCCACCCTAAGTGAAGAAGAATTTTCTCCTTCCAAGCCTTATAGTTATCACCTTTTAACTCAAGAATGTCATATTTCATATCAGAAAAATTCACAAGTTGAATGATTGCAAAATAATTATAAACGTACTTATGGCACAAAATCAAGACAAACAAGCATAATCATGCTTTATCAATATAAATCATGTGATAAAATGAATCAACAACAATATTTGCTTGTGGGATAAATTTCTAACTCAAATTATTCATATGCATTTATGTTGAAATAATCAAATTACATTCCATTTCTTAATCACTGAGGGTAAATTAAGAAATATAACATGATATTTTATATCAATAGCTATACAAATGCAATGAAATTCACATGGGATGATCTTATTGCACTAGATATGATCAATTATAAACTAATTCCTTTTTACTATATATGATCTTAACGTTCCCAATGCATAAGATTAATTAAAGATGATGTAATCTTTAATTAACGGGACGCAGGTCAATAGGCATTAATCTTCATAAATCAATCGATTCAAATGCATATAACAACTCCATGATTTATACACATAAAAGCATTTATTATAATTGAAGAACAAATTTAAAATATGATTCAAATATCAGTTTGCAAATCATTAATGATAGGTCGAGCATTCAAATCAAAATGTCCCAAGGAAGACCAAACATCAAAATATACCTAGCTAAAGGCAAAAATAATGCTCTGGTACAAAATGTTAGGAAAAATTAATCACTGATTCCAATAAAATTGAAAACAAACTTAATTTAAGTATAATATATATAAGAAGCTTAATATATTTGTTAGACTTAGTGCGGAAGTGAAAATTGAAGGAGATTAACCTCCGACCGTTGATATAGTTATCAAATTGCAATATGAGCCTTATTTTTTGTAGAAAAACCACAAAAATCTGATATTGAATGATGTAAAAGCAAGCTTAATGATTTGATTCCTCTAAACTCTTAGCAACCTAACTTGATAGAATACTATCCTTACGAATGAGCAAAACAATGAAATTTTGGTTAGAATAACACTCTTCAATGCCTTCATTAAAATGACGGTTATCGAGGGAGTTTATTATAACAAACTATTAGACCATTTATTGAAAAACTGGCCCCAGGATTTGCATTGAATGTCATATTTCTGTGTATCAATTGATTCCATTCATCTTCAACATTATTCCGCTCATTACAGGTTTGACAAGAAGCGGAAGAGTACATGCCATCATTTACTTTTTAGCAGGTACTTACTGCTCCTCTATCTCACATCATTCTAGATATTAATAATTTTTCCTTTTGTTACCCATTTCGCGTTACAAAAATGTTATTCTCCATTGATCAATTATTTATCACTGGTAAAATTAGTCTTCATTAATCTTCTAAGCATGTTTACTGTCGAGGATAGACTTGTAGATGCACTTGTACTTTCCCTGTTTGATTTGTTCCTTTCAGCTGGGTGAAACTATAGTTGCTTCAGAACTGAAAATATGATGGCTCCAATTGCACCAAATCAGTGGTAGTTTTGAACATAGAATGAAACTTACGATTTTGTTTTGATTATTTTAAAGTTATTTTCACTTGTGAATTACTTTGTAACAATGGAACGTAGACTAGCGAGTAGTGATCAAAGGGTTGGATTATACAGAATGACCAAGAGCTAACATAAAGAGTTTTATCAGTTAATTGAGTGCTGTTTTGTGTAACTAGACCATGAACTCGGAACATGCCTGTATGCCACTGTCTCAACAATTTCCTTTAACAGATTTGCTCAGAAAAAGAGTTAAAAAGTAACGTGAGAATAACGGAAGCACACACACATAGATGTAAGAATGTCTTCACCGAAAAAGGTACGAACTTGCATGTCCCTAAGAAAGATCAAAGAAAACCTACCTCGTCTTCCTAAATCAATCGCTTAAAGAACAATAATAAGATTAAGACCATATCTTTATTCCTCAGCACTGGACCAAGTTCGTCCTACCTTGTTGGAAAACTCCCCTGTAGATCCCTGCAATCCAGCCATCGCCATCCTTCATGTGAAATGGTGAGCCAAGTTCACTGCCTCGCTTTAATGGCAAGCAAAAATCTTTCTTTTTAGTTTCAAGGAAAATCCATCTTTTAACGTTGAATCTTCCACTCTCCATAAACCACCATGTTCTAGTTGCTGATAGCTCGGGATATGTGCGTAGATGACTATAAATATGGAAGTGCACCCACCAGGGACCAGTAGGTGTAGCTCCTTAATAGACAGCTTTCTTTGCTTAATCTCTTCTTTTTCTGGGTTCTCTTTACAGTTCAATTTTTATAGTCAAATAATAAAATGGCAGAGATGTACGTAAACCACAACAGATTCAATAAATTCCAAGCAAAGAATAACAAGAAGGGTCTTACAAGAAAGTGTGCTTCTTTAATTCAAGAGCAACGTGCGAGGATCTACGTTCTTCGTCGCTGCGCAACCATGCTCCTTTGCTGGTATATCCATGGAGATGACTAGGCACTAGCTATCTGGGCAGTACTTATTTCACGTCCTTGTTTCTTTAGTTCATTCTTGCGCTTCTTCTTTTAATACCGTGAGCTTTCTGGGCTAGGCCAATCTGGTTTTAACTGTGCTGTCTGGGCCTGTGCATGGTGTGCCTTGGTATCTCCTCCTCTCCTCATAGCGCCGTTAATTTCTCTTTTTCGACCTATTGGTATCATCCAATGGGTTTTGTGGGGCTATGGACAGCTTGGATGGATATAGATCAGACACTTGCTTTTTAACCTAGTTGGGCTATGGTCATCTTAGAGAATCGCATGGGTGGCGAAATGTGGTGCCGTATAAGTATATTTTCTTTCTTCTTGTTTTGTTTGGCTTCTGTTCTTACAGGAATTGGTGGAAGACTACTTGGGGCAATTCACGTACAAGAAAAGGGATATGATGTACTATGAATCATACTTTGTTGTATGATATTACTAGTTAATGAAGTACATTCTACTGGGTGTTTTCTAATTACCATTGTCAACTCTCCCTCGTTCCATCAAGTCAAATTCAACCTTATAATATTTTTGATGACAACTAAATTCATTATTTCTTGGTAACTCTATTATAATGAATTTAAAGAATATATAAATGATTACCTATTACTTAGAGGTAAACTCATGTATACTTTTGAATCTCTTCAAATCTTGTATTTGAGTGAGACTTATGTGAGATTTTTATTGAGATGTTGTTGTATTCAATAAAAATAAAAATGATAAAAATAATCAAATTAATTGAACACTCAAAAATAAATAAAATAAGTAAAATTAACACCTAGAATTTTAAAATAATACAAGTTTAATAGATCAAAAACAAGAAGGATGAAAATATTTGAAATGTTTTATATGATTATAATATTTCTTACAACTTTATTTTAATCATTTTAATAGTTTAAAAATCGATATATTTTTTTATAATTAAGAAGAATTTTTTAAAAAATTTTGAAGAAAACATTTAACCTTCAAACCAACTTTTAAAATTTTTTAAATAATTGTGGATCAAACTTTGATTAAAATTAGATTTTTAATGCTTTAAAATTAATCAGTTAAAGTATTTTTGGAAGACAATTTTTGAAGGGGTTCAACCAATCTAAGCTTACCCAAAAAAAAAAAAAAGAAACACAATGGGTGATTTGATACCGAATAGATCATCGGCTAGCCAATATACTAATTGGTGATCCATTAGACAGTCGATGGTGTTTTACAAAATGAGTGTTTTACAAAATGAGTGTTTTGCTATAGTATTTTATTGCTTTCTAACTACTGTGTAATTAAGACAGTCTATTAGGAGTTCAACGAATGACGGGTTTAGCTATAGTGTTATGCTGCTTTCTATGTGTAATTGAGACAACTTATTGGGATTTCCACAAATGATGGATTTACCTATAGTGTTTTGCTGCCATCTAACTATATGTAATTAAGACAGCTTATTAGGATTTCCGAAAATTATGAGCTTAGCTACAGCCTTGTGCTGCTTCGTGCTGGCGTAATTAAGACAGCTAATTAGGATTTCCACAAATGATGGTTATAGCTAGAGTGTTTCACTACTTTGTATGATATATATTAATGTACCGCTAATACTTCCTCCCCTCAAGTTGGCAAGTGTACGATCGACCAACTTGCAAAGGAAAATTTCAAATTATTGTTGACCAAGAGCTTTCGTCAGGATGTGAACATGGTAACTGCGTAGATGCCAGCTGGTAACCAAATTTTTTAACTAAATTTTAATATGAATAAAGGAACAATCCACTTTAATATGTTTAATTTTCTCGTGAAAAAAATGAATTTGTTGCAGTATGTTAAAGCAACTTGGTTGTCATAGTACAATCTCATTGCTTATGGATGGGAAACTCCGAGATCATGTAAAATCGGCCATAAACCTATACTCCTCTTCAGCATAAGAAAGAGTTGTTGGCCTGTTTCTTTATCTTCCACAAAATCAATGACCCTTTAAGCATCACAAAATATCTAGTAAATGAGTGTCAAGTCAAGGGACAACTAGTCCAATCAAAATCCCAACTAGGGTTCTTTTTACATACCGCACAGCCCGCATTGTTGCCTCCCAATGATCCAACTTCGGACTCCGCATAAACTGCAGAAGAACATGTCCCGCATAATTAAGCTCAGGTCGTGTAATAGTTAATTAGATTAATCTTATCAACCTTCTCTATATTTTTGGATCTTCAAGTTTCCCCCCTCTACTGAGGCTAGCTTCCAATTTGTTTCAATAAGAAAGGCTATTAGTTTCGAACCAAGAAGGCTTGCTTTATAAATAATAGTAAAAGCATACTTTCTCTGACAAAGAAATATATCGTTTGATCCACAAGCTATTTTTATTCCCAGGAAGTATTCAGAGCAGTAAGATCTTTCATATCCTCCACATAGGCTATAGTAGATCTCAAGAACGGATCAATTGTATTCAATATCTATCCTATAAGCATAGAATTTACAACATACTAAAAAGAGCAGAAGCTACTTGTATACAAACTTATAAAAATTCCTGAGTATCTGAGAATTTATATTTCGAGGCCATCAAGTTCGGTTTTGTTATTTCTCATGGCCTTTGCCCATTCTTCATAATTGTCCCCCTTCAATATTACTGGATAAATCATTGTTTTGGGATTGTCTAAAGAAGCCAAGTAGTATGGAGATGTCAAATCTGTTAGGAGTGTTTTGGACATATTTGAATTATTGCCCTTTGCTTCATCATCTCCACTAGTTATGGTATTCAATCGGTTGTTTGTGTTTTTTTACCTGGGTTTTACTTAACCTGACTTTGATACTATATGAAATATTTATATAATCTCAATATGTTTCTCTCTTGAAAAAATATTTACATGTATTCAAGTCCTTTCACTTTCAAAAACTGATACAACTCTAACTTTAAAGAATATTGTGAAGATGACAAATCGTGAGGATATGTTTACTTTAGATCAGACGATGTGAGCACAACCATGACATTTTGTAAAAAAAATGGAACTAAAGATGAACTAGTAATGCTAGAGGGATCAATAATAAGATTAAGAGCTAAGCAGTTCAAAGAAGCGCTTCAATCCTACATGGGCCGAATTGTAGATGGTATGGAATCTCAAGAGACAATGAGGGTCAACAGCATCAAAACTAATCAAGCTAGGTAGCTTATTGTTTATGTTTTAGGCTTATTTTAATTTAAACCTTTTTAAGTTTAATGGCCGTCTTTTAGAAATATTAGTTTGGGTTTTAGTTATTTTGGTTAGAGGCCCATGTTTTGAAGGCCTTTTTCATAGTTAGGTTCAATCTTTCAAGGGGTATAAATAAATTATAATAAACAATGTCCAGGGTTAGAATGGATGAAAAATGAATTCTATACGGGAGGATTTCTTATCTTATTCTATTGTATCAAGAATATAATTCTTATCAAGGTAAACACTTGTGGCGAATTTCTATTGTTTTCAAATCAACCTTATTATATGCGTTTCCTTTCATATAATTGATTGGGAGTTCATTAGGGTTAGGGATTTTGTCTTGTTTATGTTCTGCCTAAAGTGTGTGTTTAAAGGGCTCCAAGTTTTTTAGCCTTAAGGTTCCACATCATTTGGTATCAGAGTCTAGATTGGGATAAATTCTTATTTATCTTGTATTTGTGTGTTGGTATTACTATTATTTTCATTAGAATTTGAAATTACAACTCATCTTGTTATTATGTAGAAAAAAGTCAAAAAATGAAAAAAACGAAAAAATGAAAAATCTAGCGTTAAAGAAACAGTTGCTACTCATTAAAAAAATTAGTTGAAAAAAACAAATTATATCTTTGGGGTTGACAGATTATAAGATTTTCTTTTGTTGGCTTCCTATTTTATTTAGTGTCTTTCCTTCATTCTAAGTTTCGATTTTTTCCTCTTATTACTATTTTTATTTTCATTTACAACATAATTAACAAATTAATTCTTGTTAATTTAAATTCCTTTTTTTGGGCATCATCTATCATTCCTCTTATATGCTCATTTTGCCTTCTTTCATTTCGGTATATTTGCTTCTAGTTTTGTGCCCATTATCTTTCTTAGCTATTTTCATTGTATTCCTAAATCTTAATTTGTTGTTTGTGCATTATCTTAACTGGAAATTGAATTCTGAAGTGCAATTGAGGACAACAAGTTTGATTGGAAAGAGAATTGAGTGTGTAAGCTTAAAAAGAGGGAAAAAGCCAATTTTGAGTGAAACATGAGTGGAGTGTCATCTTTTAAGTGAAACACATAAGGGAGTGACTTGTGAGATTATCTTTTATTGCTAACCATTTTTCATGTAGCTTTTATCATAAGAATGGCCAGTAGAAGGGATGGAAAGGAAATGTTACATAAGGAGGATGACAATGTGCTTGATTGAAAGTGATGTATAAGGCATTCATGAATGAGTTCAAGAAGTTATCTACTATGATGGATGGGATGAATGAGAGAATTAATGAAGCTAGTAGAATCCAAACCTTAGTAAATTAATTGGCAGTTATAAGAATCGGAGGAAGAAGTGGAAAGAATGTATGATGAGTATGAATATGAAGTACAATCTGTGAGGGGTAGAGTAAGGAGGGAAGAATAAGTGGAGAGAAAAGATAGCAACATTAATGACATTAAGATAAAAATTACGTCCTTCAAAAGAAGGAATGATGCCAAAGTGTACTTGGAATGGAAAAGAAAGGTGGACATGATTTTTTCTTATTACAACTCTTATGAAGATAAGAAAGTGAGATTGACAACAGTGGAATTCTCTGATTATGCATTAGTTTGGTGGAATGAATTGGTAAAGAATAGGAGGAGGAATAGGGAACAACCCATATCCACTTGAGAAGAGATGAAAAGAGTGATAAAGAAGAGGTTTGTGCCACCTTATTAATATAGAGAGTTGCACCAGCGATTACATAGACTCACACAAGGAACTAGATCAACAGAAGATTATCACAAGAAGATAGAAATACTATTGATTAAAGCTAACATAGAAGAAGATGAAGAGGTGGCAATGGCTCAGTTAATGTGTGGATTGAATAGGGAAATTACTGATGTGTTTGAGTTGCAACATTCTGTAGAGATGGAGTACTTAGTGAATATTGCCATAAAGGTGGAGAGATAACAAAAACAAAGAAGGGCAGCCAAACCTTTCCTAAATTCCAACAGGAAATAGAATCCAAAATGGAGCAAAAATAAAGATAAGAAGAGGAAGCATTATTCAGATTTTAAGGAGAAAAGAAATGAGTCAAACAAAGGCAAGGAGAAACCTTCTAAACATAAGGATATTTAGTGCTTTAAATGTCAAGGGTGTGGTCGTTATGCATCTAATTGTCCTAAAAGGAAGACAATGTTTATTAAGGGTGGTGAAATTGTTTTTGAGTCTGATGATGGTAATGAGTCTGATCGTAGTGGTTTGAGTATGCCACCTTTAGAAGATTATTATGATGTTGATGGGAATGTTGACTATGTTATGAAGGGTGAATCTTTTGGTTGAATGAAAGTGGTAAAGTCAAAGTTACTAAGCAAGTATTTGTTGCATTCTTTATTGGTAGATATGCAGATGAAGTTATGCGGGGATTCAGGTACTGAGGTGAAAAAGAAAGAAGAGAGAAAAGAGGCCATGAGAGAAAAGAATAAAATTAAAGGCCCAATAGTGAGTGACTGCCCAAGTGAGGAAAAGAAAGTGGGATGTGCAAGAGAGAAGAAGTTAGTAAGTGAAAAGAAAGAAAAGAATATGAAATTTGAGAAAAAAGAAATTAAGAGGAGTGAAAAAGTTAAGACACAACCATGCTTTTGTGCAAAAGAGAGAGAATTAAAGAATGCATACGTAGGCAAGAGAGCTTTAATCTTATTCAATTTAAAGAAATAACACTGACCTTGATCCAAATTTGACTTGTGCGTTTGTGACCCTATTGAGTATTATGATGATGTTTTTACTGAAGAGGTACTACTTGGATTACCATCTTTGAGAGGGAGTAAGCACCATATTAACTTGGTTAAAACAATACAAAAGAAAGAGCATGAACAAATTGAGAAAAAGAATCACATATATGTACAAAAAGCAAATAAAGGTAGAAAGCAAGTTCTCTTCGAGCTAGGTGATTAGGTTTGGATGTATATGCGAAAAGAAAGGTTTCTATAGCAAAGGAAGCCAAAAATTGAGCCAAGGGTGATGGATCATTCCAAGTGTTGGAATGCATCAATAACAATGCATGCAATGTTAGCTCAATATTCATATTTAATGACTTTAATGATAACCTTATAGTATTTCAAAATTCAAATTGGATTTATTTCCTTATATATAAATAATGGTCCAATTCTCAAAAGAAAATAAAATCATGGAATAATTGCCTTCCTTCTTACAGGAACCTTCTTTATGAACTTACCTTATTAAAAAATTGTTTATCCGAAAGGATCCTACTTATTATAAAGGTCATATATTAGTCGCATGATTACTGGAAGATTTTTCGACAAAGATGACATCGAAGTTATTCAGAATTAAATCCATCCAGTTGACTAAAAGCGTAAGTGAAGTAACTGCTAGTTGAAAGAAAATCCTACTTAAGGAAGAGCAACTACTTTTGCGAACACATATTAGAGTTGCAAACATAGATCAAACTTTTGAAATACAGTTATAGCATAAATTCATTTGAAAGTGATATCGTTGAAAATATCTTGTTCCTTAAAAAGTGAAAATATTTTTTAGAGAGATCAATATAGCTCATATCAAGCAAACTTCATTTTCTATTGAGAGCTTGTAGAGGCTAGCTAAAAAATACTAGTTTGGAAGGTTGGAGAACCTTAAAAAATATTAACTTGTGAGCTTGGAGAGGCTCATCAAACTACTACTTGGTTTTTCATAGTGAAACACTCAAGTTAGATACTTAGGGACTCGACGTAAGTTTGAGTTGTAAGCTGAACCAGTATAAATCGACTACATCCTTCTCTCTCTTCTATTAACTTTTATATTTTTGCATTATATTGTGTGTGTATTCATTTCGATAAGAGTCACCTTCAATTCTAAAATAGGTTCCTTCTATTTATGAATTTCTAAAGGTTCCTTTTATTTCAACAGGTGCCTTTTGTTTTTAAAATATTTTTAATTGGTCTTATTCTTTAGTAGGATGCTTGTCGTTTAATAAGCTACTATTGTCTAATAAGTTCCTATTGTTTTTATTTTCAACAAGCACTTGTCTTTATCTGAATTGAAAGCAGTTTTAAGTCACACAGAATCCACCCCTTGCATGTTTTTGCTTTAATCATTTGGTATCAGAGCGAGGTTTCACATTTTTATGTTTTACAACATATGATAGATCATAACAAACATCTTTAGAAGCTTTAAAGGACAATCTGTCACAAAGCCTCCTTACTTCAATGGAAATAACTACTCATATTGGAAAGAGAGAATGACCATTTATCTCCAATATGTAGATATCGAAGTATGTCAAGCGATTAAAGTCAATTCCTACTTCCAATAACGTAGAAGTATAGACTGATGCTGACAGCAAAAATGTACAACTAAATGCTAAGAAAAAACATTATCTAATATGGGTGTTGTCTCTAGAAGAATATGAAAATAAATTATAATGTTCTACAGCAAAATAAATGTGGGACAAACTTCAAGTTACATTTTAAGGGACGAATGAGGTAAAGAAATATAGAATAAGTCTTTTGGTACATCAATGCGACGTGAAACAAGGAGAGATCATAGACAAATTCTTCAGACACTTCAATAACATCATCACCACCTTAAAGAATCTAGGAAAAATATATCCTAATGACGAGCTCGTAACAAATATTGTAAGGTCACTACCAAAGGAATGGAGACCTAAGGTGACAACTCTAGAAATGGCAAAAGATCTACACATTATCTCACTCGATTGGCTATGAGGAAATCTGATGATCCATAAAACCGAGTGTACTAGATGAAGGATCCTCTGACAGAAAAGGAATGGCACTAAAATCAACTGACGAATCAAATGGTGATGAAAGCGACACTAAGTTGCAAATAGATGGAGATGATGAATTCAACTTCATGGTCAAAAAATACACGCGCTTCTATAAAAAAGTTTAAAAAAGAAAACAAAAGGAAACAAGAAGGTTGAAACAATAAGCCGCTATCAAAAGGCAGCAACAGTAGTAGTAATACACAAATCATATGCTACCACTGCAAGAAGCTTGGGCAGACTAGACCTAAATGTTCTCTCCTTCCAAAGGATAAAACAGAGAACAAGAAACCTAGAAAGCAAGCAATGAATCCAGCTTGGTCTGATGAGGATTTTGACAACTTTGAAGAAGATGAACCTAAGGAAGTTAGCAACGTTTGCTTCATAGCTGAATCGGGAGTCGATAAAGTATACTATTCTGAATCCGATATTGAAGTTGATAAATTGATAAATGCATATCATGAATTATATGATCAGGTCAAAAGATTGACAGTGAAATATTTCAAAGAAGTTGAGAAGTCCAAAAGTAACGATGCATCTTTGAAGAGTAAGATTAAATCATTGGAATCAATGAATAAGAATTTGACGATCAAAAATATTTCTCTCGAAGTTAAGTATAAGCAAAAGATCTCTGAAAAGGAAGTACTGGAAGAAAGAATAGCCAAGTTGGAAAATATGTTGCTAAAAATGATTATGAAAAGGTAAGACAGTTGGAAGAAAAAGTTGCCACCTTAGAATTTGAGAAAGAGAACAATGATGAAAAGATCTTATCTCTGGAAAATTTCATTTATGGAATAGACAATCTTGATGCATTACTTGGTAGCAATAAATACGTGTTTGATAAGGCCAGAATAGGATACAATGAAAACAATAATATTAGGCCTTACAAGAATTTCTTTATCAAATCAAGCAGTAGCTATAGTCAAAATAGCAGGTACTTGATACATGGTAGAAATTATATCAATTCTCATTCATATGTTTTATGTTTCTACTGTGGTATACATGGTCATATTAGTCATTTTTTTAACTTTCATAAAATGGAGAAATTATCTAAAACGTATATTTGGAGACCGAAAGGTCAAGCTACTAACCTGAAAGGACCCAGAAAAATTTGGGTACGTAAAATGAGATAATATTTTTTGCATATATGTTTCAAAGTAAAGACGAGAGAAAATTAATGGATAGTTAATAGCGGCTACTCAAGACACATGTCAGGTGAAATATCACACTTCAACTACATTGAAAGAAAAGACAAAAGTAATGTTGTCTTTGCAGAAAAATAAAACAATGGTCATCGAAGTTGATAAAATTGATAATTTCAGATCGAAAAAGGATACTGCATTACTTCAGTTCGAACAATCATAGAGGAGAATTTGATAACATAAAGCTTTAAGAGTTATATGAAAATAATGGTATAATTCACAATTTCTCATGTACAAGGATGCCTCAACAAAATGGAGTTGTAGAGGGAAAGAATAGAACTTTGGTTGATATGGCTAGGACCATGTTGTGTGAAAGTGGACTACATCATGGATATTAGACAGAAGCAGTATCCACGACATGTATGTACTTAACATATGTTTCATAAGACCCATTTTGAAAGAGAATCCCTATAAGTTGTGGAAAGGAAGAAAACCAAATGTTGCTTACTTTCAAACATTTGGCTACAAGTGTTTCATTCTAAATAATAGAAAAGAAAATCTTGGAAAATTAGATGCAAGATCAGATGAAACCAATGAGTACTCCCATAGACACAGGAAATAAACTTGATAAAGAAAAAGAAGGCAAAATTACATATGAGACAAAGTATAAAAGAATGATTAGATTACTATTATATCTTACAAGCTCAAGACTAAACACTATACTTAGTATGTGTTTTTATGCACGCTTTCAATCAAATCCAAAAGAAAGCCACCTTTAAAAAGTGAAAAGAATCTTTCGATATCTCTATTGAACTATGGATTTTGGACTATGATATCCAAAAGCTGATTCATTTGACATAGTGGGCTATAGTGATGCAGATTATGCAGGTGGTAAAGTCGATTGAAATTGTACAAGTGGTCATTGTCAATTTCTTGGAGGATGTTTAGTATCTTAGTCTTGCAAGAAGAAAAATTGCATAACACTTTCGATGACTAAAGCGGAATACATAGTCGCTGCTAGCTGTTGTGCTTAAATCTTATGGATGAAGCATTAACTACATGATTTTTCTCTAAAATTTTCTCATATTCCTATATTATATGATAATACTAATGCTATAAATCTTTCTAAAAATCCTATGCATCACTCTAGGACTAAGCATAAAAAGTCAAACATTATTTTCTTAGAGATCATGTTTTAGAAGGAACCATTGATCTTTTGCATGTTAATACTAAAAATCAAATAGCTGACATTTTCACCAAGTCACTCTCTGAAAATAGATTTTACATGTTGAGAAAAGATCTTGATATGTGCAAACTCTCTGATATTATTTCTACATGAATTTTCTCTGCTACTTTTCATTACATTTCACACACTCCTTCAATTGTGTTTCCTTAGAAACTCTCTTTCAGTATAATAAGCTACTTCTAATTTTAGAAAGCTCCTCTCACTTTAACAAAGTAGGATACATGTGTCTTAAAAGGAAATGATTCATGGAAACATTTTAGCTTTTAAAAACGTGCACTGTTCTTACAAATATCCGTATGTGATTGACAGAAGAAACACAAATGATTGCACTCCCTCTTTTAGCTTGTATTATTGCCTATTCTCATAATCATAATTGTTATCTTTCCAAGAAGTGTCGTTTTTCTTGCACCCTAACTCTCTGCTTTCTCTATATTCCTCCTTTCTGCATCTAAAATATCTACATTTTTCTCAATTTTCTCTTCCCAGCTATCTTTAATAGCAAGAACAAAATCAAAATGACAGAAGAAATTTTTGGCTTCAACTCCTAGCCATGACGAAACATCTTGTTATGAACAAACTTTTGCTTGTGATTCCTCATCTTTGTCTCCCATAGTAGGTTATTTGGACACTTCCACCGAACCTATTTCTATCCCCTCAAAGCTCCAAATGTCAGAAATACCTTATTAGGAGACCCCAGAAGATAGGAAAAGGAAGATTGTTACTATGATGTCTCTAGATTCTTCTGATTCCTCATCAGATGAAAAAGAAGAAACAATTAAAAAAATTTATACCTCTGACTTAGAAGAAGAAGCAAAAAAAGAAGAAAAGAAAGTGAAGAATAAGAAGAGACTTTTAATAAGGGGGAGTTACTGAAAAATGAGAGATTCTATTTACCGATTTTATCCCTAGCCATTCCTACTCCAGAAACTTTCATAATTCCTAAACCTAGCTTCAAAGAAAAGAAAGTGCCTAAAGTGAACTGGGTAATAAATGACGATGATTCAGATGAAGAACCTTCTCAGTTGGAAAGAAGACCACGAACTAGAGAAATTTTTACAAAAATAAGCTCCACAAAAAGAAATTAATGAAGCATAAAAAGAAGAATCAAGGAAAAGGAAAAGGAAAAGAGACGAAATAAGAAAAGGGAAAGAACCCATGGCTAAAGCACCTATAGCTTAAGAAAATCTTGAGGACCCTATTGCCGAAAATGAGATTTTCTATTAAAAAAACCTTTCTTTAACGATGTTCCAAAAGGAAAAAGGTCAAAGAAAATAAAAACTATTGTACCAAAAAAGGGAGAATCGTCAGCACCAATAAAGTTGTTCAAATCAGTGAAAGCGGAAGCAAAGTGCAAGATGCGCTATAAATAGAAAAAGGTGGTAACAAGATGCATCTTGCCTTCTATTCTTATCACACGCTTATTTCATGTTGTTGGTTGGGAAATTTTTTTAAAGTTGGACAAAATTGTGTGCGATAAATTAGTGAGGAGTTTGTACACGCACATGAGAAGAAAGGAAATAGATGGGAAGCTTGCAATCATCTCGTGGATACGTGAGTGCAAGATCTTAGTTACAGAAGAAATCTTGGGGAACATTTTAGGTTAGTAGAACTGACATTCCATGTCATAATTGGGACATTGTCGACATTAATCTGGAAGAACCTGTAGACTTTATATGTTTGTAAAATAAAAATGCCCATGAAGGGAGACCAATGTGTAGAAATTTGGATCTACTGCCTAGATGCCCTGCATCAATATTAGTTATCTCAGTTTTTCCAATAGGTAGCTCAGTTGAAAGATGCAGTCACAATCTACTAAAGGGTAACAAAATGAATCTCCCAGCAATGATCCTTAAGTTCATGGTAAACAAGGGATGCCATAAGAACACTTTTAGAGGTTTACCTTATAGAATGTTGTTAACTAAGATCTTTGCATATTTTAGTGTTCCTTTTGACAATGTGATGTGGTAAAGGATGGAAAGTTTCATTCCTTCATTCCATATCATTTCGGGTATAAGTTGAAGGGAAATATCTGGGTAGAGAAGAAAACTGAAAGAGTAGTTAGCCTCTTGAGTCCTGCTTTAAAGCAAAGGTCTTAAAGGATATCAAAAATTGCAAGTCCTACTCTAGAGCAATAGGCTCTTATTCCCCTTAGAACGAAAATAACATGAATGATCAATTTCTTTAACTGCTGAGGCAAAGTCGCTCTAATCAGGATCAAATGCGCGAACAAATTATCAACATCCAAAACCAAATCTTGGATTTGCAAATTCATATTAGGAGAAACTCTTCCTCACTGTGATAATTGACTTTCTCTATTTATACTCTGATTCATTTCACTTCCTCCCCATTTTTTTTATTTTTTGTGTTTTTGATAATGAAAAACGGGGAAGAGTTTATGTGGACATATTTTTTGCAGATATATGATATGATTTATTGATGCTAACTTGATTATATTTGTGATTGATTCTGCTATGAAAATCTATGATACATTATTGATAAGCTCCCATTTTAAGAGGCAAACTCCTTCTAATTACGTCTGAACATATAAAAGTTTTAAGTATCTTTCGAAATCATCCATTATTTTTTTGAATTTTGAAAAATAGATCTATTATCTCTTGTCATCATCAAAAAGGGAGAGATTGTTAACTCAAGGTTCATATTTAACGATTTTGATGATAACTGATAATATTTTAAAATTCAAATTGGATTTATTTCCTTATATATAAACAACGGTATAATTCTTAAAAGGAAATAAAATTATGAAATAATTACTTTTCTTATTGCAGAACCTTCTTTGTGAACTTACCTTATTAAAAAATGGTTTATCCGAAAGGATCTCACTTATTATGAAGGTTATATATTAGCCACGTGATTACTAAAAGATTTTTTGGCAAAGATGACAATGAAGTTATTCATAATTAAATCCATCCGATTGACTAAGGATGCAAGTGAAGTAACAACTAGTTAAAAGAAAAGCCTACTTAAGGAAGAGCAACTGCTTTTGCTAACGATAAGAACACATATCAGACTTTTGAAATATAGCCGTAGCATAAATTTTTTTGAAAGTGATATCATTGAAAAATCTCTTGTTCTTTAGAAAGTGAAAATATTTTTAGGAGATATCAATATAGCTCATATCGAGCAAACTTCATTTTCTATTGAGAGTTTGTAGAGACTAGCTAAATATTACTAGTTTAGAAGGTTAGAGAACCTTAAAAAATATTAACTTGTAAGTTTGGAGAGGACCGTCAAATTACTACTTAGTTTTAATAGTGAAACACTCAAGTTAGAAACTTAGGGATTGGATGTAGGCTTGAGTTGTAAGCCGAACCAGTATAAATCGACTGCATCCTTCTCTCTCTTCTCTTAACTTTTATATTTTTGCATTATATTGTGTATGTGTTCATTTCAGCAAAAGACTCCTTCAATTCTAAAATAGATTCCTTTTGTTTATAACTTGCTAAAGGTTCTTTTATTTCAATAGGTGTCTTCTGTTTTAAAATTATTTTTAACTGGTCTTTGATTGGGTGTTTGATATGTGTAAGTTTTAATAAATAACCCTCAATAATTCACAAATGCATGGTTCATTAGTGTAGTACCTAAGGTGTCGATCCCACGAGGAGGGATAATCTAATCCTAAAATCTAAGGCTAGAAACAAATCATAGAAATTAAAAATATATGAAAATAAAAATGAGAATTTAATTCAATCAATCAAATTAAACATCGAATATGAAATATTAATTTTTTAGCAATTGCAATACACACCCAAGAATTAACCTAAGGAAATTACTAATTATGAGAAAGGAAAATTTCCCTATCCTTAATGCTAACCTAATTAATTATGAATCACCGGATTTTTAGTTCTAGACAATATTAGGGTAATTATAAACCCTAATCAGATTATGGGAGTTGTAATCTCTCAATTAATAACCTATCTAAAACCCTAATTAGTTCTGAAGTTGTCTAATAAACTATCATAAACTTATGCAAGATCTCTCTTTGCACAATTTACCAATTTGATTTAATTCTTATTTTATTAAATCACCTAACTCTTGTTGCCCAATTTAATTATTTTTTATTCGATTCATCCTCTCAGTTTATTATCGAATTATGCACTTGCAGAATTAAACCACAATAAATCTAATAAACACATAAACATTCATATTTCATTAATTCAAAAATAAAACTTTGAAGGTGAGTTTAGAACATCTTTAACATTAAAAAATCCTATCATCAATTTGTTAATCCAATTCTATACAATAATAAAACTGAAAATAAACATGAAATATGATCTAAACGGATGATGGGAGGCAGCGAGGTCAGGAAACTTCTGAATAGAGAAGTACATCGAGTTATCTTCTTCTCTTATTCTCTCTTCCTTCTCTTTCTCAATCTCTCGATGAATTCTCTCTAGGGTTTCTTTAAGGTGGCTGATGTCAAAAGCTCTCTCTGCCTCTTTGTCTTGTTCTTTAAATATCCTCCGTGTTCTGATCAGCCCTAGGATTTTTTCAGGGTCTAAAAGGTCCGAAAATTCCTCAAAACATGACATTTTTTAGTGTCTGTGCGTCTACCCGATGAAAGTCATGATTCTGGGCCACATTCAAGTCTTTTGTCACAATCGTGGCATACAGGTCACAATCGTGGGTCATGTCCTGGGCTTCTGCCACAATCATGGTATGTGGGCCATAAGCATGGGCCAACTTTGGTGCTTCTGTCACGATTGTGGGCCGTTGTTTCAACTGAATGTCTTCGAAACTTCTATGTTCTTTGATATTGACCCTAAAATACGAACAAACACATTAAGGTACCAAAAAACATAATATTTAAGCTCAAAAACTTGTACTAACCCATAAAACACTTAAAACACAATTAATTAACAAACAAACACAATTCTAACCTAATCATATACTAAATGAATGAATTAATCATTACTACATATCAAACTAAGCCCTAAAATATGGTGCAATTTACGCTTATCAGTCTTATTCTTTAGCGGGCTCCTATCATTTAACAAGCTACTATCGTTTGACAAGCTCCTACTACTTTTAATTTTTAATAGGCACCTGTCTTTATTAGAATTGAAAGCAGTTTATGAAAATTTTTTAATTTACACATAATTCACCCCCCCGTCATGTGTTTACTTTTATCATACAAGATAGACTTGCCAGGTGAGTATAATATTAATGTTGCTTTTAATGTTTATGACTTATCTCCTTTTGTGTTTGATTCTAACTTATCTCCTTTTGTGTTTGATTCAAATTCAAGGATGAATCCTTTTGAAGTGAGAATAGATTATGTGAGTACTACCATGGCACTTTGTAAGAAAAATGGAACCAAAGATGAGCTAGTATGCTAGAGGGTTAATAATAAGATTAAAAGCTAAGCAATTAAAGAAGTGCTTTAATCCTACATGGATCGAATTGTAGATGACATGGAATCTCAAGAGAAAATGAGGGTCAATAGCATCATAACTAATTAAGTTAGTCAGCCCATTGTTTTTGTTTTGGGCTTGTTTTAATTTAAACCTTTTTTAGGTTTAACGGGCCATATTTTAGAAATATTAATTTGGGCTTTAGTTATTTTGGTAGGAAGTCTATGTTTAAAAGTCTTTTTCATAATTAGGGTTACTTTCAAGGGGTATAAATACATTATAGTAAACAATGTTTAGGGTTAGAATGGATTAATAACAAATTCTATACGGGAGGATTTCTTGTCTTCTTCTATTGCATCAAGAATATAATTCTTATCAAGGTAAACACTTATGGAGAATTTCTATTATTGTTTTCAAATCAACCTTATTATATGTGTTGCCTTTCATATAATTGATTGGAGATTTATTAAGGTTAAGGATTTCATCTTGTTCATATTCTACCCAAAGTGTGTGTTTAAGGGCTTTAGGATATTTAGTCTTGGGGTTCCACATCACTAGGAAATAAAGGCCTAAAAAAGTTCTCTAAAATTTGTAAACCTTTTACATTTGATTTAATCGTATCGATTTCTTTATCTCTGTGTTAGTTACTATTATGTTTTGTTATTCTACATGAAAAACTTCCTATTTAATTGCAAATAGAAGGAAGTAAGCACATGTAAAACATCCTCATTTCATGGATCTCTATTATAGACACAGGGGTTGACAAGGGACTTGCCTCGGGAGATATAGCTAGCTTAGGAATTCTTATACACATGGTTAAACTTAAGAACTAATTTCCATAAGTCAGGTAATCAATAGAAGGCACAACACATGCCAAACAATAAAGACAGTTAAATATGAAGATTATGAGTTGTAATATAGTTATCCTAGAATAATTCTAGAGAAAGAATATTTATAATATTTTCCAAAGATGATTAATGTGCATACGTGTTACAACGGTATAAATTTCTATTATAAATATAATAAAGAAAAGTCAATCGAGCAATAAATTTACCTTAAGAATTTCTTCCCTCCCTCAATGTTGGACCTGGCTTCTTGAGCCCAACATCAGAGGTGTGAGAACATGAGCCTAATACTCTGCAGTTTCTAGAGTCCAACAATCTGGAGTCATAAAGCGTGAGTAGACTTTCTTGTAGGGTTATTTCAATAAATCCTCATTAGGCATCGTCCTATAAGGGTGATGTGCCCACACCAGTTAAACACCAAATCATAATTTGACTTCTTCAAAACAATGTAATTCTCAGCCTCTTGTTTATTTTGAAACAAGAACTACCTCAGTCGGAGCTCTATAGCTCAAGATATGCTTAAAAATCCAAAGTGTGTTTATAACCTAGTTATGCCCCTTTGACCGATCCCTCATTTTCCTTTTATCAATCTCTTTCAAATTGACCCCAAAAGCTAAAGATTTTATTGAGAGATAGGAAAAAGTGTCGATAATCTATTGCTTCAAGAATCACTTAATTTGAAGGTTGGGTTATGAAGTTATGGCTAAAAGAATCAATCATGCTCATGTCCTCCATCAC
Source organism: Erythroxylum reticulatum (assembly GCA_025504915.1). Classification (NCBI taxonomy): domain Eukaryota; kingdom Viridiplantae; phylum Streptophyta; class Magnoliopsida; order Malpighiales; family Erythroxylaceae; genus Erythroxylum; species Erythroxylum reticulatum. The sequence continues at coordinate 21,951,193 of JANSVA010000001.1, forward strand.
GTTGTACTTAACTTGGAACAATTAGCATAACTTTCACTAACGATTTCAGATTAAGGTTTTCTTTGTATGGTTTCGAAGAGTACTTCCAGATCTATAACTTTCATGTAGAGTTTGAAGGCAAATTCTATTGTCTAGAGAGTCAAAAATTGGACCAGATGATAGGATCAGATGAACAATGTACCAGACGATACGACGTCATCAGACGAAGCGCCTTCACAAGACAAAGCGTCCTCACAAGATGACACGTCATCACCAGATGAAACGTCTTCATAAGACGATACATCCTCACTAGACGAGGTGTCCTCACAAGATGACACGTCATCACTAGACTAAGCGTCTTCATAAGATACGTCCTCACCAAACAAAGTGTCCTCATAAGACGAAGCATCCTCACAAGACGACACGTCATCACTAGACGAAGCGTCTTCATAAGACGATATGTCCTCATCAGACGAAGCATCCTCACAAGATGACACATCATCACCAAACGAAACGCCTTCATAAGACGATACGTCCTCACTAGACAAAGTGTCCTCATAAAAAGAAGCATCCTCACAAGACGACATGTCATCACCAGACGAAGCGTCTTCACAAGATGATACGTCCTATACTCCTGAGCATCTCCGCTTATAAGGATTATAACTTTTGACTCCAATATCCAAAAATTTCATGCCTTATAGCTTTGGAAAGCTAGAAAGACAAGCTACAACGTCCATGAAGTCAACTTGTCAAATTCATCCTAGATCAATCTAGATTTTTTCCCTAAAGTCATAACACGAATTTTTTTCCTTATAGAAGACTTGAAATTTTGCACTATGCAAACTTAGAGTGTTTTGAGCGTAACCATTCAGCTATCAAAATGATTTCATTAAACTCTCAAATCTTAACTCATTTGTCTCATCACCTTCAACTATATCTGATCAGTTATAAATCCTATCTTCCTTTCCGTAACATCTCACTTATGCATACATATATATATATATATATATATATCAACGATTTATGTTCCAAAATCGTCAACTCAAGTTGATTGCTTCTTCACATATATCTAATTTCGACTCACATCATTCATGCACCAATCACACCTTATTAATATCAAAAGAATAAAGTTTTTACAATGTTTTAGTGGGCATTTCGAGCCACCTTATATCATAATCCAAAAATATCAATTTTACATAATCAATAGTTCCTCAAAATGTGACTAAAGCCTTGTTTTACATGATCTAACTTCAAAGAACAAAAATATGCAAATTGGAGTGATGCCTTGACTCTTGACTTGATCACTCCATATCTTGTTCATCGCCTATAGATGGGGAGGAATGGGGGTGAGCTTAAAGCTTGTGAGTAATAGTTTTATAATCGGTAACAAGCAAAAACCCTTGAAAACTCTCATGATCATAACAAATTTTCATGACAATCCATACAACATAAATTTCTTAACTTGCATATGTCAAACAATCATCAAACTTGTCAACACATGTAAACACATAAGCACATCATAATGGTTTGCGCAGATCCATAAACATGATGAACTACATAATTCCCCATAATAGTCTTATGTAGTCGTAAACATGAGGGAGTCCATAAAAGAGCTCCGTGCCACTAGCGGGCAGGCGGGAGAAGCCTTTAACTTGGTCAATATGCACGTGACATTCTTGAATGGACTACACCAAACTCACATAACATGTAATTCATGAACTGAAAAAGTTTTGCCCATATGGCACATTTTTGGAAACTTGATTTCTTACACTTGTTATTCTTTCAAAAAAAATCATTTCCATCATCATTTCACAATTTTGCAACCAAAATGCTATACTAAGCATAATAACCCTTTTTCAAAACATTCACAAGTAGTAATTACCACAATTATGAAGCAATTAGTAATCATTCCCATATCAACTCAAAATTCATTCACAATATTAACATACAAAAACATGTGGCACATTCTCAAAACATTTTAAAGAAAAATAAATGCACATTTTTACAGTAGTTGGAAATCATTTAATTCCATTTATTTGAAAGAAACTTTAATGGCTTATTAACTAAATTATAAAAATGTCACC
>JANSVA010000001.1:21981296-21994655 GCA_025504915.1 Erythroxylum reticulatum
ATATAAATTCTTATAAGAATATTGAACATTAACAACTAAGATATTTAATATTCATACTCTTATAATTTTTTTAAAAGGCATGTCCTCAATAGTCATTTTACACATTAACAGCTAATACTGAACAACTAATTTTACCAAACATCAAATGACAAACAGCTAATCAAATTAGCTGATAGAATCAGTTATTAGCTAACAGCTAATGCAATTAGCTGATCGCCAAACAGGGCCTATGTGCATTGTTGCCAATGGAAAATATCTGCAGGAAGGGAAGCAAGGCTTCACAATTGAGTTGTCGACAAAATTAGGGTTTATGTCTTAGGAAAGCGGGTTCTTTTGAGAAGAAAGAGGGTAATATTTCGTGAGTTGTAGATATTTGGATAAATGGAGTTTGGATCCTCAATATCATTCAACCTGACCAGCTCTCAGTCAAAAAACGTCGCCGTCCCGTCTGATGTTAGGAAGAATTTACTTAAACAGTAAATAAGTAAACGAAGAAGCCAATCATCCCTCTTTAAATGAGACGACGACGTTTTATTGGTTAGATAGGGCTAAAAAGGGTTGGACTAGGCAGATAATCGTAACTTGAATAAATGAGTCGTTGATAAATTTTTGTTTCCGTTATTACAATATTATCACGCAGATGTCCATGTTAAATAGGAAGTATTTTTATTAATTGCAATTTTAATTTAAATTATATAAATTAAATGTTTTTGACTTAAATTAATTAAACTTAAGCTAAATGAACAATTTATTGTACTTATTTTAAATTATTGATTTGAGTCATACTTAGTTTGTGCTAATCCATTTTAAGAGATAAATTAGGTTGTTATTTCAACAAAATTTTATTGGATTTAAAAATTAAAAAATTGTAAATCATAAAAGATTCAGAAGTTATAATTTTTTTAAATTACTTAAAATATGTAGAAGCTTCGAATCTTTAGCGTATTTTATATCTATTACAGCTTTGAGAAGTTTGCTAACACGTACAATGAGAAGTTGGGAACGCTTCCAATCTTTAATAATTGTTTTGTTTTTCTCTTCGCGTTGGCCAAATAGCCATTGCGCACGAATCCTCTCTTCTACGAGAAATTTTCAAGGTTTCTAGCTTTTCTTGACCCTTTCTGGTGACCGAACTTCTGGGTTCAAACTCAGATGTTTTGGTGCGCAAGGGTGCGTCGCAAGGATAACTTAGTTTTATTTCTTTCGTAATTTCTTCTCAACTGCATTTGACTAATATTTTATGACCCAATCTGTCTAATCAACTTCCGCGAATGATCTACCTTGATTTAGACATTTGATACGACAACTTCAATACTGGATCCCGGAAGCAAATGAAGTCCAATTCCTATAATGTGTCTTGACACTTTCTCTTGACTTTTATGTTACTAACTATAATCACAAGGACGGTGAAATGGATGAGGCCCTCCTGGAAACGAAAACGCTCTGATGTTTTGCTCGTAGCTCCGTAGGGGAACATTCACAGTACCAGACCAGGGAATTGGGGACCAGATAGAAGTGCATGAACACGTATGCAAAGTTAATTTCCTGAAACATTGGTTAAGAAAAATTCCCAGTCGTTGAATCTGACTGACGTCAGAGGTAACCTGTTCTTTGATAATGTCTGACCAATTCAACTTTGGCAGCTATAATGTTTATATTAATGGACAGATGTTGCGGATACTTTCTTAGAACGCAATATCAAGCCGAGCTAACGGCTGTACTTAAACACAGGAGCATGAAAAACTTAGGCACTGCCTTTTCGACCACTTCTCTACATTGTCTAAGTTGTGCAAGTCATTGCTCTGTATGAAGATACATATACTTTAGAAGCAAACGGAGTTAGAAGAAATCAAATTTTGGGCTTCCAAACTAAAATAAGGCGGGATCGGCAGTATGCGGTTCACATTCTTGATTCACGCCACCTTGGTACTATGGTTATCTCAAGTACTTGCAGTTTCTGCGCTTTTAGCAAAGCCTGGATGTTCAGAATATTGCGGGAATGTTGCAATTCCCTTTCCTTTTGGAGTTGGAGCCGGTTGTTACATGAATGAGAATTTTGCTGTAACATGCAACAACTCTTTTGGCTCTCAAAAACCAGTCTTGACTAGAACCGGAATGGAGTTGCTGGGAGTATCGATGAAGCTTGTAGTTCAAGTCAACAATCCAGTTATTTCTGCAACATGCAACGGTAGCAGCACCCCTCTTTCACCTAAAGGAGCGGACTTGTCTGGCACCCCTTTTATCTATTCAAGCACCTATACTCGATTCACAGCGATTGGTTGCAACAATTATGCTACTTTCGGTACAAAAAATAAGGCCTTCGTCGGTGGATGTCTTTCGATTTGCAATGGAACTCAGAAAAGTGGCGGTTGTTATGGCCTTAATTGCTGTCAGACAACGATTCCACCCAACCTCAATTCTTTCAATGCAACAATGACAAATATATCAGGCATAGATTCCTGCAGAAGCAATAAAACTTCGTTCATGGTTGACCAGGGATGGTTGGATAATCGTATAGATGACCTTGATCGAGTGGCACAAATGGAAGTTGTTCCTTCTGTTTTGGAGTGGGGAACAATTCAAGGGTCTTGTAGTGTAGCTGACACTTCATCCCTATTTTGTAGTACTAATGGCTTTTGCTGGACGCAGTTAAGCTCTCGTCATTTGTGTGTTTGCGAGACATCGAATTATGTCACTGATTCCAGTCCCATCAACTCTGGGTGTGAAGGTGAAGTATGTGTTATCTAAGACCGTGTTTCGATTCTGAAGCATCTCCATTGATCTTGTTAAACTTAAAATGACAGGCGGTAGCTGTATGGATCTGACGAGCGCAAGATGCAATGTCGTCTGTATGTATGCACCAGGAAACTATAGTTGCCCCTGCCCTGATGGATATCGATCTGTTGGCAACAGTAGCATCACGTGCAAACCGAGATTTATAATTACAGATCCAAAATCTGGAGTTAGCGCTGTAATCATAGGTATCAAAATTCAATTTCTCTCTCTCACTCGTAGTCAAATCAAATATAATTTGTGTTGTGGTAGAAAGAAAATTAATACAGAAAAATAAAAGCTTTGCTTCTTTTCTCGTCTGATTCAATTCCTGCCATATATCCAGGAGCTAATAGTTATGAGACAGATAAGTCAATTGTCATGATTTCTACAGTCAGAGAGAAGAACCTGAAACAGCAATTTAAACTTTAACTGCGTTTTTTTTTTTCCTTCAGTTTTTCTTAAATACCTTCAGAATTGGCAGTGAGAAAAAGTTTTTAAGTAGAAACATGTCTTTTGTGGGTTATGCAGGATGTGCTTCAGGTTTTGGATTTCTGCTGTTGCTGGGTGGTGTATGGCGGTTGTACAAGTTAGTGAAAAGAAGAAAGATAGCTAAGCTGAAAGAGAAGTATTTCAAAAGAAATGGTGGTCTGTTGTTACAACAACAGTTGGATTCGAGAGACAGCAACCTTGAGCAAACAAAACTTTTCACTTCCAAGGAATTGGAAAAGGCTACTGACAACTACAATGAAAATCGAATTATCGGTCAAGGAGGCCAAGGAACGGTCTACAAAGGGATGACGACAGATGCGAAACTTGTGGCCATCAAAAAGTCCAAGATAGTGGACGAAAGAAAACTCCAAGAATTCATCAACGAAGTGGTCATCTTATCGACCATCAACCACAGAAACGTGGTTAAACTACTTGGTTGTTGTCTGGAGACAGAAGTACCTCTCCTAGTCTATGAGTTCGTCCCAAATGGAACTCTGTTCCAACACCTACGTGACCCTATTGAGGAGTTCCCACTAACATGGGAGTTGCGATTAAGGATTGCTACTGAAGTTGCAGGTGCAGTTTCATACTTGCACTCAGCAGCTTCCATGCCTATTTATCATAGAGACATAAAGTCCTCAAACATACTTTTGGACGAGAAATTTAGAGCAAAAGTTTCAGACTTTGGCACATCAAAATCAGTTGCAGTGGATGAAACACATGTAACTACTCGAGTGCAAGGAACATTTGGATACTTGGACCCAGAGTACTTCCAGTCGAGCCAATACACAGAGAAGAGTGACGTCTATAGCTTTGGAGTGGTACTTATAGAGCTGCTGACAGGACAGAAGCCAATCCGCACAACTTCTGAGGAAGAGAAGAGTTTAGTAGCATATTTCCTGGTTTCCATGGAAGAGAATAGGTTGTCTGAAATACTTGATGCTCGTGTACTGAGGGAGGGTGCTAAAGAAGAGGTGATAGCAGTTGCCAAGCTTGCAAAAAGATGCTTGCACTTGAATGGGAAGAAAAGGCCCACCATGAAAGCAGTGGCAATGGAGTTGGAAGCAATAAGAAGTACACTATCAGCTATTTCCCAACAAGAGTTTGCAGAGGTTCAGGTTGTCGATGAGTATGATTTAGGTGACACGAATGGGTCTTGGGAAATGACTTCGTCTTCCACCAACTCACACTCGACAACTGTCGACGTTCAAGTCCAACCTTTGCTTTTCAAGACCGCGCAATCATATAAAAGCTGACATTATACATGTTAGGCCCCGCTTGATTCACTTTCACTGATACATACCATTAAATCCGTTTTTTTAAATATAAAGTTCCTATTTGACAATCGCTTGATTACATTATTGTTGATAGCTAATTACATGTTAGCTAATTTGATCAATAAATTATATTAGTAGTTTGTTATTTGATAAAATTAGTTGTTTAATATTAACTGTTTATATATAAAATGACTTATAAAGACATGACTTTAAAAAAAATTATAAACATATGAATATTATATGTCTTAGTATTAAGTTTATAACTCTAATAAAAACACATGGAACATAATAATAATAATAATAATATTAACATCGAACTTGATGAATAATATCGCGGTTGTCAATTTAAGCTACCATATAAATGTTTTGATAAATTTATAGATAACTGATGTGGTTAATCTCATATATTTCAGATAGGTTGAAATGAATTTGAAAGCATAATTGTCTTTCAGCAAAATTTTTATTAATTGATACGTTGAAATCAGCCAACTTAATCAACTCCTAATTAAATAAGTATATTAGCTATTTGACCCCCAAAGTATGTTAAGCGTTAACTGCGATGGGCATTTATGGTATTGAAATTTTTACATGCTTTTACCAGAAAATCTCATTAGTTAAGTGAATTGTTAAAGTCCTTCCTTATAAAAGGTATTGTGATTTTTGAATATATGTATATAGAGAGAGAGAGATGAAAATTTACTACAATATGTTCTTCTCCTAGTTTACCACAAATGTTACTCTCCACGTGGTTTGTAGCTAACAAGCTTATAAAGTGCCTCAAAGAAAACCATGAATTTGGAAAGGAGATGGCATACATTCAATGAAGGGGTTGGCTCTACATAGCCCTCCGTCAGTCCAGTGCGGAGTTTAAGAATTTTTTAAGTTAGGCATGCCAGGCATATATCCATCGCCCTTTACATTATCTACCGAAGCAATGGCTTCAAGTTCAGCCGTTTCTTCTAATGTTAGTTTAACAGAAAAAGTTCTGATGTTGTCATTGAATTTTTCAATCTTGGTGGTTACAGGGATGGGACATATATCACTCCTTGTTGATGCAACCAGGCCAGTGCTAGCTGGGAAGGAGTCCATGCTTTTTTTAAAAAAATGAAAAGAAATTTTTATTATAGTTAAAACTATATCTACATGACTCCTTCAAGGCATTAAGTCTATCATCGTATTGACAATATAACCAAACAACTCTCTAAGTAAGGCAGCATATCTATCTGCAAGATAGTAAACAAAAAGAAACACCTAAATACACCATTTATACTTCATCTCTATAGAAAGATTGGGTTGGACGTTGTGTGCCAAAATATATATTGGGAAGTAGGATGAGTAGGGTCGTTTAACCCCCTATTGTTGGTATATGACATTTTTCTTTCGCTTTCTTGCTGATTTCCTTTTTGCAGTTTTTGACTACACATAATGTAGCATCCCACCTTTGTAAAACAGGTACTCGACATCTTGAGTGATGTCTAAGTGCGAGTCCCACAAGGGTAGCATGCTAAAAAAGTCAATTGATCAGACATTCGAAACTAAGTACAATTTTTTTTAATTATAGCAATACAATCATCAAAAATTTCAATAGCCATTTGAGCCCGTTACAAATACAAAATACTTGTTATAATCTCATTACATTGCAAAATCATTTACAAACATTCCAATTTGGAAATTTATTTCACACAGAAATATTCGAATACATAAGTTACAATAATTGCGGAAGACTCAATTTGATACAAAATAAAGAAAATACTAATGCAGATGCAAACTGATCTCGACCTCTATCTCTTACTTGCATGCAGTAGGTATACACCCGATTGTCTAACGGGGTACTCTTCAGAACCTAAAAACTAATTGTAAATTTTGGGTAAGTTTTGCGAACTCAGTAAGTGACCATCATCGATGGCTCACTCATTCACATAATACACATCATCACTTATAAAAATATAATTCACTTCTTTTCATTTACGATCACTTCAATCATTTAAGCACTTATCACGCTAAGAAATCAATCAAACTATTTAAAACATATAATATATCGTATGCATATGTAACGCTTATAAGAACTTTCTATTTATTACTTTGTTGTGATCGAGTGCCTAAACTGTCCCGTATCTATTGTGGATACTGGACTCATTAAACGTTGAGCCTGAGACTCTAATGCGCATGACTAAGCTTAAAGCTCTTTTCACGTTGGCTACTCTGGTCACAACTGCCTTGATCTTTCATGCTTTCATGTAGTGAAATGCATCAATCACATATGATCACTTATTCACTTTCACATATCATCGAACCTTAGTCCGGTATTCAACATTTATGTTGAGAAATATTTTTTGATCACATTTTCATTCATATACAAATGCACATTCAGAACACATTTATCATCGGATCAAATCACATTCATAATCATTCAATACATCATATAAACAAACAAACAATAAAGTAAGATCATATAGATCTACTAACAGTATGCTCTAGATTAGCATTTGCTTCCAAATTCTAGAAACATCTGAATGTGAACTTTCATTCTACACATCAAAATTATGCAATACACACATTGCACACACACATTAATAACTTTGCACAATTTTAAGCATTCATTTATGCACACGTGTTTATATGGAATGTACGATGCATGTTCATGACAATCTCGAGTATATTATCAAATTTCACATTTTATCACATTCTCTTTTTTTTTGCATCATTTGCTTTCATAATAACTCACTTCTCATTCACTTTTACTAGATACACTTTACTCCTCTTTTTGAATCACAACTTTAATTATATGAACTACTTCATCTCCATTTTACACATGTCTTTGGTACTTTAATATCAACAATTCACTCATTAATGTTATTCCAACATTACATGATCACACATTATCAAAACTCTCATTTCTTCTTATAACATCTCCAAAATTCTAATCCTTCGGGTCTATTTTCCATGATCAATTAGATAATACAAATGAAGTAATTTGAAAATACTCTCTTCTATAAAAATGCTCCCCATTGTCTTAAGTTTCTAATGAAACCAAGATCATTCAATTTGGTTTAGTACTCCAAATGTTATACTCCAATTAATTCAGACTATTCATAAGCTAAAATAGTATCCTATACTTAGCTTTAATTCAAAAATCTGGAATTCTAAAGACAGAATTCAAATTTGATCTCTTCATAAAAATTGTATCCCTATGTCTCTAGTTTACTAAAATTTAAGAATCATTCCATTTGAAACCTTACAGATCAATATATAATCAAAATACCGAAGCATGTTCAATGAAAAATACTCCAATTATGAAGTTCCAGAATTGTCCATCATTTTCTCCCCAATTCAATCATTCAATCTCTTCCAAATGATTTCATATGGCTATGATTTTTGGTGGATATGTAGATCAATGTATTATGAGTCCAATGGTTTAAGTCTCATATCATTTGGAGGTCTAACGAAGAAGATATAGCCAAAAGAAGCAAAGGTGTTCAGGGTGAGTTACTTCGGGCAAGTCACCATCGTGCTTAAGCACGAGGGTGACTTTAAACTCACCCATGCAAAGTCATCATCGTGCTTAAGCACGAGGGTGACTTTCCTCTCACCATTTTCTGCATGTTCTTGCAGAATTTTTTCCCCTTCTCTCTTCTTCAAGTCTCCATAACTTTTGATTCAAAACTCCAAAAATTGCAAACTTTATATCAATGGAAAGCTAAAAGAATGATCTACAAATTTCATAAAAACTATTTTAAAATCTTCCTAAATCAATACAATTTAATCAAGGAAGTTCAGATCAAACTTTTATCTCTTTTTATCTTTTCTTTCATTCTAAACCAACTTCTCTGACTTATTTGATTTCATCATCTCAAGTGGATACTTCTTCAAGTATACCTAATTTCAACTCAACATCATCCATACACATTTCATATTCCCTACTTGATCATAAACACTCAAAATATAACACATTCTTATACACTCAAAGTAGAACACAACATATACATTCATCCAACAGTGTATTGTGCCCATTTCTCAATTTCATGTCAAATTTTGAGACTCGTAAAGACATAATTAAATTTCGATTTCTTCATGAAAAATATAGCCACACGTCTGTAGTTTAATCTAAACTTAAAATCATTGCATTTGGATGCCTACAGATCAATTTATGGATAAAATACAAATTCATGTTCAATGAAACAGTGCATCTGTACATTTTCTAGCACCCTTCACCACCTCTTTCATCTTAAATCCTCTCTTTTGCTTAGTCTATCTCTTCTAGCTTATTTCATCAATATTTTCACTTTATTCCTACTTCTATTTCAACTCAACTCACCACAACAAATTCGAATCCATTATTACTCATAAACGTCAAAAACAGAACATTTATATACAAATATTCATCTTAGCTTTTGCACTTCTTCATCTTTCTGTATTTTCCATTTACTACACATTCTTCATTTTCTTCTCAACTTTTAGTTTAATCATTCATTACTCATATCCAGACATCATCTTACACCTATTTCTTATCTCTAAACTCATTAGAGTTCATTTCTAAAAATATCGAAAATATTCATGTGTAACAATTAAGACATCAACAGAAATGGAGCATACATCAAATTTTCTCCAAAATTTTTTTGCACTAATTTATGGATGGTTTCACTAATCTTTCAACTCCAAAAGTCATTTTTATACTATCTTATAACATAATGATCATTAAATATGGAAAATAACACATACAGTACAACCAGAATCCATACTCACGTTTTAGCAAAATACTCATCCTTATTGTATAAACACTTACTGTTAACTAACGTGATGCATGATTTATTCTACATATCATGAAAACCCATACGATACTTACTTGTTTGAACTCCAACCCTTCAAAATCAATTGGACCCAAGCTTTCCAACATCACATGATCATTCATAGTCTAAGGGGGTAGGGTTAGATATTTTGGTGACAGTGAAGAAGGAAGCAAAATGAGATAGCAAGTGAGAAGTGAGAGTAAGAATTATGTTGTGAAGGTGAGAAATTTCTAAAAGTAATGAATCTTCCAGAAGATGAAGAAAGTCACAGAGAAGATATTTTAAGACAAGAACAGTGTTTTGGTCTTTTGAAGCTTTAACTAGTCTCTCATTTAACTAGTTCAATCTTCTCCAAATTTCCCTAAATTTTCAATATCATTTTCTCACAAATTCTAAAGTCATCTCCAAAATTCTCCAATATTATTTGACTCTTATTTCTACTACCATCCATCAATTAACTCACCATATGGCATTTTTCCTAGTCCAATAGTACCCATAATTTCACAAAATTCTCAAAATTCACCAAAATTCCACATCAATAAATACACTCTCTAAATCAAATTTTCAGCATATATACAAACCGCAATTCTCAATAATAACATAGTTTATAATCCAATTATACCCCGGACAATGTCAATGAGTGCATGTACAGTCATTGTAATATGTGCAAAAATTCAAATTCACATGTTTGTATGCTAAAAATATGCATGAGCATGAAAATGTAGTTTTCTTAATCTCACATGTACCGTATTTTTGGATTCTAACTCTTAATATGAAACAGGATATTACAGTCAGTCCAAATTCACATTCAAGGAGCACTTTAAATATCACAATCCTAATCACATTTTTCATTAGACCTTTAGTGTTCGGAATCAACACAATCCAATTCATAATCATAAATAATTCAAAACATAATTTAGACAACCAAATAATTAAGTGAGACCATCTAGGTTACTCACAAATCGCTCCAAAAAGTTATTACATTGAAGTCTCGGCAATGTATGGATGACGATGCTCTAAATGCTACTCTATATTATACAAAACACATTTACGTATACCACAGTTTTGCAAAATTGTATAAGTATTCATTTATGCACATCTATGTATATGAAATATATACAATGCATGTTCAATGACAATCCTAGGTATCTTTCCATTATTCTCATCACATAATCATTCATATATCAAACCTCACATACGTATGATTGGAACTTAGGTTTACACCTTAATTAAATAAATTTATTCTAAGTTCATCATTCAATTAATCGTTTAAGCTTTTTCTTAAAACAAACTTTCGAGTCAACTTTGCGTGACCATTAAGAGAAGGAAAATGGAGTAGTTAGGCCACACTTCCTTATAGAAAATTGTTACCTTATGTATTAAGTTTACAATGAAATCAATATCATACAATTTGATTCTGTATACTGAAATATATTCTCCAAACACTTTGAACTATTCTTAAACTAGAATAGTACTCTGTACTCAACTTCAAGACAGATTTTGAAATTCTTAGAGATAGAATTAAAATTCAATTTCTTCAATAAATGTGTGCCAATATGTCTCTAGTTTTATATAAATCAAAAATAATCTCATTTGGATATCTATAGATCAAAATATGGTGAAAATACTGAAGCATGTTCAGTGAAAACACTCCATTTATCATATTCCAGCACACTTTATAATTTTCATCCTAAATTTACCAACCAATCTTTTCCGAATGAATTCAGATGGCCATAAATTATGATGGAGAGAAAGAACAATGTGTTAGTAGTATTTTGGTTCAAATTTCAAGTCATTTGGAGGTTGAAGAAGTTATAACCAAAAGAATGAAGGATGTTTGAAACTGTCAATTATTATTATGCCTTCATTGTCACAATCATGCATATACACGATCGTGCACTTCCAATTGATCCTCCTATGTCATGATTGTACTTGTGCATGATCGTGTAACCCCTTCATGATCCTTTATAGTCATGATTGTGAACTACCTTTTATTCCAACTTCTTTCAGTTCTTCCCAAAGTAAACCTTCGGGGTCAATTTTTCATGGCCATTTGACAAGGGAAATGAAGGATTTAGGCAAAACATTCTCTAAAAACTTCTTCCATTATGTTTTAAGTTTCTAATGAAACTAATTTCATGCAATTTGGTTTAATATTTTTAAAGTTATACCTAAAATACTACTTACTGTTCCAAAACCATGACAGAATTCAAAAGCTCAACTTCAAGCCAAAATTTCAAATTCTTAGAGACAGATTTCAATTTTGATTTTTCATGAAAAATATAGCCATATGACTATAATTTAATATAAACTTAAAATCATCCTATTTGGATGTATAAGTATTAAGATATGGCTAAAATATAGATGCATGTTCAGTGAAAACACTGCATCTGCACATTTTCCATTTCACTAACCCTCATTTAACTCCATCACTTTACTCGTATCACCGAAATTGCTTCTTTCTACACCACTCATGCATACAGCCATTTACAAACATTAGAACATCATCAAAATGGCATTCATGATGCCCATAAAACTTAAAACATAACTTACTTGAGTCAAAAAAATTCCAACAGTGGGGAGTGGACAAGGAGGTTTCGGTGGATGGATAAAAACGAGAATGAACAAAAACAAAACAATATATGGACTGAAGTGCTTTCTTTGATGAAAGAATCAAAAGACAAATACACAAACATGAACACTAGATGTTTCGGTGATGGATGAACAAATGAACAAGGAGAGAATTTGGTGAAGAGTGTTTTCAGTGAAGGACAAGAGCTGCAGAAATGTTTTATACCAAAAACGTGTCTAGGTGTCTCAATAATACATTGCCATATGTCACCAATGCATGTAAGCCATTTGTCATCCATGTGAGGCTACCACGTGTCACACTTCCATTTGTCTCTTATTTCCACATTTTTCCTAGTCCAAAAACCCCGAAATTTTCCAAAATATCTTAAATATCACCAAAATTGCTAAATCAATTTTAATACACCCCAATTTAATTTTCAAGACAAATAAAATCCACAACTCACATTTATAAATCAATTTTACTCAGAAAATGTTAATGAATGCATGTATAGTCATTTTAATGTGCAAAACTCAATATTCACGTGTATGTATATGCTGTATTTTGCATAAGCATGAAATGCAGTTTCTAATTTCTCAGTAATTTCTCATATACACTGTTCTAGCTTTAACATGGGTAATGGGATGTTACAATCCCATTCTCCTTTAAGTAACTACAAAATTTGTGGTCTAAGTATTGTCCATCTCGATAGGAACTAAGTGTCATAATACTTTTACCAAGTTGTTTCTCAATATCAAGTCTAAATTCTCTAAATTTTTCAAATGATTTAGACTTTTGTTTCAGCAAATACACATAATCATATCTAGAATGATCATATGTGAACATAATGACATATGAAAATCCACCTTAAGCACTGGTAGACATGGGCCTACATACATTCGAATGTATTAGCTCTAGTAACTCACTGACACATTCTCCCTTTCCACCAAAGGGTAGTTTGGTTATCTTTCCTAACAAATAAGAATCACAAGTTTTATAAGATTCATAATCAAAAGGATCTTAGTATCCTTCGTTATGTAACTTTATGATTCTAGTTTCATTAATATGACCTAACCTATAATGCCATAAGATGCATTTTTGTCACTTAAATTTTTTTTCTTGCTATTTATTTTAAGTTAGCATTTCAAGATCTAACTCATAAAAATCATTCATAAGCAATCCAGATCTATAATAAACATCATCTTTATAAAAAGAACAACTGTTATTCTTAAAGACAAATCCATTCAAATTGAAATTAGAAATAAACATGATGTTTCTTGTAATAACAGGATCATAATAATAATTACTATGTTCTAATATAAGGCTAAAATGCAAATTTAAACTATAAGTTTCCATAGCTAATGCAGCAACTTTTGCTCCATTGCTAACTCGTAGGTCAAATTTGCTTTTCCTCAATGATCTACTCCATTTTAACATCAGTATATTATTACTTATGTAAAAA
>JANSVA010000001.1:22012595-22049772 GCA_025504915.1 Erythroxylum reticulatum
CGTATATATGTATATATATATACATATAACTGTGTGTGTGTGTGTGTGTGTGTGTGTGTGTACACTATTAATTGTTACTTTCATCGATTACTTTTTTTCTTTGAACTTTTAAGGTCTCATAAGGGTTATTAAAACTATATTGTCAAATGTTATTCATAGAATGTACAAGACATATTTATCACAGTGGGCATGATGTACAAAGTGTCAAATACTTAAGAAAGCAGTTCTGGGTATATGCATAGTTAATTTATATTAAATATTTCAATGAACAATTGAAGAAACTAGACAAAATCAAATTAGGATTTGTTGTATCCTTACTTGAGTACCTCAAAGAGTGTTAGGGAATAAGTTACTAGTCATTTGAATCCAATTGCTCAATTGTAGCTAATAATAGGAGTGAGATATTTAATGCGCAGATGTTATCAGTAAGAGATAATCTAACAATCACTATGATTGAACTATAATGACTATGGTCATAAGGAGACATGTAGATAAGAGAGAATGTATTCAAAGATGGAATATAGAAATAGTACCTATTATGGTTAAAATGGGAAAAAAAATAAGAAAAAGACAATGTAATAGAGATTATGAAATGGAGATAGAGCTTATAAGGTGTCAAAAGGGAATGAAATGCACACTTTTAGGCTTTGTAGGGACCAAATTTATTTATGTAAATTATAGAAACCTTTTTGTTTACCTATGTAAGCATATTATAAGTGATATTCATGATATTAAGCAGAAGATTAAAGTATTTGTTGGCAGTTGCTACAAAAAAAGATAGATTTTCACATTTTGATTAATATATGTTGTAACTAGTAAGAGGAGACATATTATGGCTACCTATGAATTACACACAAATTAGCCCCTGCAAAGAGAGTGGTGTCAGGAAAAGTAAAAAAAAAATTAAGGATAAAAATGAACTAAATAAGATGAAAAACCTAGATAAATTATTCTAAAATAGGTCAAACAATAAAATATGAAAAAAAAAATGAGAACACTAATCACAACAACAAAAGATGAGACAAAGCAATAACAGTTATGGATAATAAAAAACCAATCAATATGAGTTTCAAAATTGAGCAGAATTTAAAAAAAGTATGTATAACATTATGCATTATAACAATTTTAATTTTTTATTGCTATAAGTTCAATACTTAGGTGATAGAGCAGTTTCATCATTATCAAATAAGATACCCTCATAGGTATTTAGATGGACTATTTATTATATCTCTTGAATACACTTAAATTGATAATGCATTGTTTATATGATATATCTAGGTTACTAAAATGGATAGTAGGGCTTCAAATATTATAGCAAATTAGTTTAGTAGCTCTATATTACACCCCAAAAAAAGAAAATGTGGAGATGTTGATCTAATGAAATTCAAGTTGGATTCTAGCTAAGAGGCCTAAGGTTTAAAAGGAACCTCCATATAACATTTAACAATTATAGACTTAACTAAGTAACAGAAAGGTAACCATAAGAGTTATTCAATCACCAGTAGAACAACTTTCTCAGTCAAATGGGCAACAACCAAGTAATTTGTGACTACCAATAAATATCAATGTTGTAATTATAAGCATGTAGTATGATAAACAATTTGAATTATGTTTTAAGTTTTTTGGTGGGATGTATCAATGTGAAATATATCAATTTTGTAAATGTATCAATATAACATGTTAATGCTATAAAACGAAATAAATCCATACACTGATATTATGACTAATCTAGTAATAGTTTCAATTTTGTAAATGATCATATTATAGGACAATAAGGTCAAAACTTTGGCCATATGAACCATTATGTCAGATAGATTATTTTTTATACTTTTGGAACATTACAATATTAAATTATTGAAAAAATTATGTCACCTTGAATTGTTACACACAAAATATTAGAAACAAATCAAAGTAACAAGAATATAAATGAAAAAGGAGATGTCAAAATATTTTTGTTAATAGTTCATACAACACCATTAAAACAAGACAACTTACAGTTTATGGCGATTTTCATATAACATAAGTCACAATTACTTTCATAACAACCATAGCAACTCTTATAATAATATTGACTAATATTTGGTCTCTAACATCTAATTATTTAGTTTCTTTTAATGAAAAAGTAATGTCAACCTTCATATTCTTAACTTCATCGTCAATCTCATTAATTTTCTTTAAAACGATAACTTCTAGACTATATTTACTCCACTGGATATTTTGTTTGCTTTTATTTTACTCTCCTTTTTGGGAACCATCTATTTCTTTTCTTAATTTGCAAATTACTTTAACTTTTTTTAGGAAATTTCTCATCATACGATATGAAGTATTCACATTTTCTTAGTTGCAAGGATATGAACCCATTTAAGTTAATGATACAAAGAACTTTGATCTATATATAAAATTTTAGTTAATAAATAATTGGTCAACTAGGTAACTTAAAAATCTTCCACAAGTGTTATGATCACTCTTAAACATTTAACCCATAATAATACATGACTTTTGCATTTTTCATGGATATGTTTCTAGATACAAATTTTTCATCTCACAATATAATCCTAAACATTATAGAAATATAAACATCTCTTAACTAATAACATAATGATATATTTCATTTACAATTAAAGCAACTGAATAATTTTGCTAACATATCCTTAAAGATAAATTCAACCTTGTAAAAGTATGGCAAGTGCCAAGCAAATAACAAAATCAAAGCATCTCTATGAAAATATATAAACCAACTATAACAAACAAGAAGTTCTAAACAAGATTAAAATGTCAATACTACCTAACAAGACAATTTGCAGTTTTTTTTAACATTAACAAAGCAACAACATTTTTACCTAAGTATGGTATAGGGCAATTTAAGGGTGAGCTTTGGAACAATTAATAAAGTTGCTCCTTTATAACCATAAGGTCGCAGGTTCAAATCACAAAAACATCCTCTTTGTAGAAATACAAAGAAAAGGTTGCGTATATTATGACTCTCCCCAAACTCCCACAAAGCAGAGATCGTTGTGCACTGGGTACTTTGACTATAGTATAGGGCAATTTATAATAATGTTTAATTTTTCAAAGAATATGTGCAACGATTACATATCATAAGGTGCAAATAATCAATAAGCTAAAAACCTCAAGTATACAAATAAAAAGAAATAATGTATACCCCTAGTCAAGTAAAAGAATAAAATCATAAATATGCACATGAATTTCATAATATACCAACTTAGTGAAAGATAGCTCCTAAGAAAGAATTCATGCCAAACTCTCAAAATTAATTTTGATTCACTAACTTCTTAAATAATCATAAAACTAAGTCGAATTCCAAAAAACTAAAAACTAGTTTCTTAGTTTCAATTGACAAAACAAAATGGGGTTTGTGGTTAATTAGTTAACGAACTAAAACTAACAAATAATCAAAATAAATTAACTAAATATCAAAAGTGAGAAATTCAATTATGCTTAACTCCAATTCAAGAGAAATATCTCATCTAATTGCAGCATTGATCGTTGATATAAAAAGAATTAGTTTACAACTTAAGCAATTAGTATATTAGGATAGTTATAATAATCTAAATTAATTTGTTCAAACCCAACATTTAAACAAAAACTTACCAATGGGTATAATAGTGTTCTATATCAATTAAATGATAGAAATAAACTTAGTGAAAAAGTTTAAAGCTTAAGTTAAATATGGAGATTGTTACAACTATTCAATTTAGTTTTTTTTTTGTTTCTATTAGGTTAAATATGAAATTTCATAAATAATATATTTGCTACTTGTACCATTCATTCATGACAATTACGAATCACTAAATTCATAAATAGTTGTAGAATAATTAACATCAAATTAATTTATCAGATTAATCAATATTAATTATTCATAAAATATAAGAACATAAAATAACAAATACTTTAAATTAAAATAAAAATCTAAGTTTAGAACCAAACCTCACAAAATTATAACTAGATTTTTTAATCTCATTGAATCTAATCACATATAGCCATTATTTAAACACCAAAAATAAATGAAAAGATGAAAAATTAAGAATATAAAGAAAAACAAAAAAGAGTAATATAAAGAAGTGAATGTTATGTTTTTTTTCCTTCCTTTTCTTACCCAAAAATTAATTTTTTCAATATTTAAGAAATTATCTTCTAAACAAACTTTAGTCGTGATCTCACCTTATCAACTGTAGTAATATGTTATCGTTTTTTTTCTCCAAAATTCATTGCTTTGACAAATAGTGTTTCAATTTGATGCAATCTCAACATGTCACCTCCTAAAAAAATGGTTGCCTTAGTGTACAAGACTTTTTGCTTTACAAAGGGTCTAGGAAGAGTCATCAATTGTATGCAAACTTTCCTTCATATTTTACAAAGAGGATGCTTATGTGATTTAAACTCATGACATTCCAGTTAGAAAGGAGTATCCTTACAAATAGCTCCAAAGCTCGCTCTCAAATTTTAATTTCACCAATTAAGTACCAAAATAAATCTAGAACAAAAGAAATAAGTCCAATAAACATAACTAAATTATATCTTGTCAAACATCCCCAACAACTATAAAACAAATGAAGAGAAGAGCACCAAAAACTAAGGCCGAAAGTAGAAAGAAGAGAAGTCATGACAGGAAATAAAAGCATCAAGAAAACTCTAAATTATGTTCCAAAACATAATTTAGAGTTTCATATATTTAAGACTCACATCAACTATTTATTTGATTAACATAGACACAACTCTTAAGAAAACATTAAAACGCTAAAATCCTTTTTAACATTAAAAAACGGTTATAGTGTAACTTACTTTCAGATTAACCTTAAAAATTAGGTGGTTTAGGTGACTGGAATTTCAAATTTTGAGTTTAAGATTTTTCGGAATTGCAGTAAATATATCTGAATCATCCGTAATTCTTCAGAATTTGCACGATTATATGATGCATACATATTCTACTTCACATTAGTTCCTTTGAGTTTGAGTCTCTGTCAGGACTCACGACCTTGACTTTCCAAGGCCCATGCTCACATCTGAAACTCGTATCTGGGCTTTATGCTGTCTCTTTGTATTAAAGCTCCTGTGCTAGGCCTGAAATCGCATCCACAAGTTGATCCACAACCACTACTCAATTCTCCACCAATCCCATCTCACCTTACGGTCTGCAACAATCCAAAAATCTAAAAGCCGTCACTGCTGAGCTCTGTCCACTGTTTACCTTGTGAAGAAACAGCATAATTTTGTTAAGCTAAGAAGCCGTGATACTTGAACAGTTTCTGAAACGACTAGTGAGTAGTGACTAGTGACAGAGAAGCAGTAAGCGACCAGAGGAAGCGACAAAGATGATCACAGCAAAGAGAGAGTGATAGAAAATTGTACGTAAGCTTACAGACAAAAATAAGACCACGTTCTGAGGTGGGAAGATGTCAGGAGGCATGTTGGTCTAGTAGTGTTTCTCATTTGTCTTTACTCGTCATGCATTCCCTTAACATTCTAATTCTTTCATTATTTCTTCCATGCCTTAATTTAAACATCACCATTGTCACTGTGTGTCTCTGGTTAACTCAAGCCTCTCTCTTTCTCTTGCTCCCGTGAACACGGTTATGGTGCATTGTTTTTATGCCAGACCCACAACAACTAACATTTTATCTACAGTAGCTTTCTGTTTGAGCGCAACATCTCATAGCTTATCCTTTCTTGGTTTGAGGTGCTAAATAAATGGAGTTTGTACATGGTTTGCCATATTTGCTAATCTTGTTTACCGCTCCTAAGCTCTGCTTTGGGAACTATGATGTATCTGTTCAGCTCAACGACGATGTTTTAGGCCTGATTGTTTTCAAGTCGGGCCTCATGGACCCATCTTCCTCTCTTAGCTCCTGGAATGAAGATGATGATTCTCCTTGTTCATGGAAGTTCATACAGTGCAATCCAGTTACTGGTAGAGTCTCCGGAGTGTCGCTTGATGGGTTGGGGTTATCAGGAAAACTGGGTAAAGGGCTCCAAAAGTTACGGCATTTGAAGGTATTATCACTTTCACAGAACAACTTCAGTGGTACTATTAGTCCTGAGCTTGGTCTCAATTTCAATACTGGTCTTGAAAGGCTTAACCTGAGTCACAATAGCCTTTCAGGTCTGATTCCATCTTCTCTTGTCAATGGCGGTTCGATTAAATTTCTTGATCTATCTGAGAACTACCTGTCAGGTGCACTCCCTAATGACTTTTTCCAAACCTGTACCTCACTACATTCCCTTTCTTTAGCCGGAAATGTGCTACAAGGACCCTTACCTAGTATGGCAAGTTGCTCTTCTTTGAACAGTCTTAATCTCTCAAACAACCAATTGTCCGGTAACCCAGAATTTTCTTCTGGAATTTGGTTACTGAAACGACTTCGAACTTTGGATCTGTCGTATAATTCATTTTCCGGGTCTGTGCCATTTGGGGTATCAGTAATTCACAACCTAAAAGATCTCAGATTACAGAGTAACAAGTTTTCAGGAACAGTTCCTGTAGATATTGGTTTCTGTCCGCACTTAAGAATGTTGAATTTAAGTGACAATCTTTTCAGTGGATCCTTGCCTGAGTCCATGCAAAGGCTAAGTTCCCTCAGCTATTTTAGTTTATCAAATAACATGTTGACAGGTAATTTCCCTCAGTGGATCAGCAAACTTCAGAATCTTGAATTCCTAGACTTGTCAAGCAATGAACTGACTGGAAGCCTCCCACCATCAATTGGCAACCTGAATTCCCTTAAGTATGTGAGTTTATCCGGTAACAAGCTGACGGGTGACATTCCTCCAACTATAGTTCACTGTACCATGTTGTCGGTAATTCAAATGGGAGGTAACAGCTTTACTAGTAGCATACCAGAAGGGTTGTTTGAGCTTGGCCTGGAAGACGTAGATTTCTCAAACAACAAACTGGCAGGTTCGATCCCACCTGGTTCAAGTAAGTTCTTCGTATCAATTCGCACATTGGACCTTTCAAGGAACAACCTTTCTGGACATGTTCCAGAAGCAATGGGTCTCTCCTCCAGTCTGAGATACCTAAACTTATCCTCGAACAACCTTAAATCAAGAATGCCACCGGAGCTTGGTTACTTCCAAAACCTTACAGTTGTGGACCTTCGGAACAGTGCATTGCTTGGCTCAATACCTGCAGATATATGCCAGTCTCGCAGTTTGAGAATTCTTCAGTTGGATGGCAATTCATTCACTGGCCCCATTCCTGAAGAGATAGGAAACTGTTCATCTCTCACCTTCTTGTAAGGCTCATACTAGTTTTGTTTTTCACATACATCACATCTCTAGGGATAACATTGTTTTTTTAGGCCACAACAGATCTTAAGTCGAAAAAGATGAAGTGAAAGAAAAGAATTAACTAAAGCTTACCTATCCATTTAGAACTGCTATTATGGTGGTCTTTCTAAGTGATGTCCTATTTTGCTTATCTGATCACCCTACCTTTCGTTGTTTCCTCATACTCTTTTCCTTCTTTCTGTTGTTACTAATAGGAATGCGTTAGTTCATTCATCTATTCAAATTTCTGCAGGAGTTTGTCCCATAACAATCTAAGTGGGTTTATCCCAGAGTCAATATCAAAGCTGCACAAACTTCAGATTCTGAACTTGGAATTCAATAAACTGAGTGGGGAAATACCACAAGAGCTTGGAGAATTGGAGAATCTTCTTGCCATCAACATATCCTATAACATGCTAACAGGCAGGCTTCCTGTTGGGGGTATATTTCCAAGCTTGGATCGCAATGCTTTGCAAGGTAATTTAGGACTTTGTTCACCCTTGTTGGAAGGACCATGTAAGATGAATTTACCCAAGCCTCTAGTCCTTGATCCACATGCCTATGGTAACCAAATTCAGGGTCATAGGCCAAGAGACGAGTCCTCCTACTCAAAAAGGCTCCATCACCAGAGGTTCCTCAGTATTTCTGCTATTACTGCGATTTCGGCAGCTTTGCTGATTTTTTTTGGAGTTATGGTCATAGCCCTGCTGAACCTATCAGCTAGGAGAAGGTCAACCTTTGTCGAAAGTGCCTTGGAAAGCATGTGCTCCAGCTCTTCCAAGTCCGGAATTCTAACCGCAGGAAAACTTGTTTTCTTTGACTCAAAATCATCACTTGATTCGGTTAACAATCCAGAATCACTCCTTAACAAGGCTGCCGAGATTGGTCAAGGGGTTTTTGGAACTGTTTACAAGGTTCCATTGGGTTCACAAGGAAGAGTGGTAGCAATCAAAAAGCTGATAACCTCGAACATAATCCAATGCTTGGAAGATTTTGATCGAGAAGTTCGAGTTATGGGAAAAGCTAGGCACCCAAATCTTGTATCTCTGAACGGATACTACTGGACTCCTCAGTTGCAGCTGTTACTATCAGAGTATGTACCAAATGGCAGCCTGCAATCCAAACTCCATGAGAGGCTACCTTCTTCACCATCTCTTACTTGGACTAACAGGTTCAAGATCATTCTTGGAACCGCAAAAGGACTTGCTCACTTGCATCATTCCATCCATCCACCTATCATTCACTACAACATAAAACCATGTAACATTCTTCTCGACAAAAATTGCAACCCAAAGATATCAGATTTTGGACTTGCTAGGTTGTTAATGAGGCTTGACAGGCATGTTATAAGTAACAGGTTTCAGAGTGCATTAGGATATGTAGCACCTGAACTAGCATGCCAAAGCTTGAGGGTCAACGAGAAATGTGACATTTATGGTTTCGGAATTCTAATCCTTGAGCTTGTAACAGGAAGAAGGCCAATTGAATATGGTGAGGACAATGTGATGATTCTGAATGACCATATCAAGGTTTTGCTTGAACAAGGGAATGTTTGGGATTGTATTGATCCAAATATGGGAGAGTATCCAGAGGATGAAGTCCTGCCAGTTCTCAAGTTGGCTCTTGTGTGTACATCTCAAATACCTTCGAGTAGGCCTTCCATGGCAGAGGTGGAGCAAATATTGCAGGTTATCAAGACCCCAGCTCCAGAAAGAATGGATTTCTACTGAGCATTGCTTCATTCTAGCTTGAAACTTGAACATATTCCTTGTCAGAATTTTCATCTTATCCTGTTCTCAAAAAATGTCTCTCGTACCTATCTCAAACTGCATTGTTGTCATATAATGGTTTCAATCTTTGCTACTATAGTAATCAAAGTTATACTTTGCAGTATTTGTACTAATTCCACAAATGCAGAAACTATGCTCTAGTCCAAATACAAAAAATAAATAAACAAGCATAATTGAAATTTTGTCACTAAATTATGCTAAATTAGATATAATTTCTACTAAAATACTCACTTTTGTTTAGCTTTTGTCTCATTAAAGCAATAAGTTAATCAATCAAATGACTCCCATTAACTTACCCAAAACATGATCCCTCGCTTATTTGGGTACTAAAACAATACGCCTTGTGCTACAGAATTCAAACAAGAACTTATTTGGGGAAAAAAATAAAAAGAAACATATTTAAAAAATGGGCTTTAATTGAATTATTGGCCTTTGAGAAATTCACCAAATTAGTTTTGGTACCAAAGAGTAAGACATCAGAAAGCTCTAACTTAGAATTTGGATGCATATGAAATGATATGGATGTCTCTTCCTCAAAAAGAAATATCAAACAAATTTTTCAAGTCTTCCGCGCAATACACGTCCAATAGATTTTGCATCCTAGCTATTAGACCCCCAAGTTTAATAATGGAATCGAGCAGGCATTAGCTAGCCTTGACCAATGTTTGACACTCAAGGTGACAAAACAAAACAAAGAGTTGCAAGTAGGCAAGAAATATGGATTTTGTCAATGAGTTGACATATATTGGTATATATTGGCAGAAATCTTCAACAAGATGCTAGATTCAAATATGAGACCAAAAGATAGCTTGAAATAGACCTTAAGTTGAAGGTTACCTGGATCACATGCATGAGGGACACATGTGGGAGCTCTAAGGACTTAATGTGTACTCAAATAGATAGATCATGACTAATAGAGATATGGATAAGCATTGATCGGACCAGTGTGCTATGAAAGGCTTTGGAATTGGATGGCTTATCATCAGATGATAGAGATCAAGGAAAGATTTTAGATGATGTGACGGATGAGATTACAGTAGATATACATAATTCTAAAAGATAAAAAATATATGGGAGGTTCATCTAAAGATAGTAGAGTTCTTTATGGATATGGATATATTATTCCTATTTAAATATAATCTCTTATCTTGTTAGTTGGTGTATAGTTAAATCCTATTAGATGGAGATATATTTGGATGTTAGTGTCATCCAATTGGTTAGTTTGATGTAATCTAATAAGGATAGAGGTGATCTAGTTAGTTCAGTTCAATTAGGATTCTAAATTGTAAAGTCAAAGGTGTTTATGAATAGTTTATTTGAGCCTTGCTCATGGGGAGAGCAGAGACAGAGAGGAAAGATACATATTGAGAGAGAACATTTCTTTATATACTTTTAAGGAAGTAATAAAGGTTAATTTTTACTGTAGCTCTTATGTGCATGTTGTTGGTTATAACTATTGAATACTTTCGTAGTATTCTAACTCAAGAGTGAGAGTTAAACATTTTAAAGGTCGTGAAGTGTTCGAGAATAGGGTTTTTTAGTTAACGATCATGTGATAAGTCCGAGTTTTGCTTAAATGGATCTGAGTGAAATTGTCGTGCAAAGAAGTAGACGCAACTTTGGTATAAGTTTAGTTTCTAAAAAAGCCTTTGTAACAATTGTTATCAGAGCTTAAAATATCAATATGACAGGAGACAGTCATTTAATAGAGCGTGTCAATAGAGCAAAGGCACTCATAAGGCCAATTCATCAACTGGAGGAAGATTTCACTTCCTACATATCTCAATTTTATGTTTTGTTGGGAACAATGAGCCTTATGAAGGAGTGTTGAACAAAAGCAAGGATAAACCTGATGAAAAGGGAATATGACATGTTAGAGATGTGTCAATAAACTAAGGAGTCTTCGAGAGAACCATATTCGGAGTAGTGCTTACAGATTATTTCGATGAGGGATCAAGTTCTTTCTGGTAAGGGTGGTTTGTTAAAACTCCTAAGTCCTAACAGCCGTATCATACAAGCATTAGCGAGCCTTGACTAATGTTTGACACTTAAGGAGACAAATCAAAGTAAAGACTTGTGAGTAGGCAAGAAAAACAGACTTTGTCATTGAGTTGACATGCATTGGTGCATATTAACAAAAATATTTAACGAGATGCAAGATTTAGATTTGATACCAAAAGATAACTTGCAATGGACCTTAAGTTAAAGGTTATTTGAATAAAATGCATAGGGGAGACATGTGAGAGCTTTAAGGACTTAATGTTTGCTTAAATAGACGGGTCATGACTAATGGACTTAATATGGGTAAGCATTAAACCGGACCATTGTGCTATAAAATGCTTTAGGCTTTGATGACTCATCACCAATGGATAGAGATCAAGAGGAGATATTGGATGATATTAGATATACATCAACTCTAAAAGATAAAGATCATATGGGAGAATC
Organism: Erythroxylum reticulatum; assembly: GCA_025504915.1. Classification (NCBI taxonomy): domain Eukaryota; kingdom Viridiplantae; phylum Streptophyta; class Magnoliopsida; order Malpighiales; family Erythroxylaceae; genus Erythroxylum; species Erythroxylum reticulatum. Next base: position 22,024,118 of record JANSVA010000001.1, read on the forward strand.
ATCTGAAGATAGTAGAGCTCTTCATAAATATGGATGTATTATTCCTAGTAAATATAATCTCTTATCTTATTAGTTATGATGTAGTTAAATCCTATTAGATAGAGACGCATTTGGATGAGAGTGTTATTCAATTGGTTAGTTTAATGTAATCTGATAAGGATAAAGGTGGTCTAATTAGTTTAGTTTAATTAGGATTATGTATGCCTATAAATAGCTTATTTAAGCCTTACTCTTAGAGATAATAGAGATAAAGAGGAAGGAAACGTATTAAGAGAGTATTCCTTTGTATACTTATAGGGAAGTAATAAAGCTTAGTTTTTACCATTGCTCTTGTGTGTTTATTATTGCCTATGATTATTTAACATTTTTATATATGATGATAATCATCATTTCGTTCTCAGTCATATAGTTTGTTGTACATTATCATAATATAAGTGAAAGTCTTAAGATTTGTATTAATCTTAAATATTTTATTAGTCATTGTGCTTATATACAAATTGATCTCGATACTATGTTTTCAAGACACATGCAGATAGTTTCATAAATCCTTGGATTTATAAGACACATGAGAATATAAGTGTATAATCTCATAAGGGTTTCTTCTAATGTGATTTACATTCAGTAAGAGAAAATAAAATTTTCTATTGTAATTTAGCATAAAGTCAAGGAAAATTGAGACCTATAAATGAAATAATGACACATTTCATATTATACATGTATCATTGTAGTTTACCATATTTTATTTTCTCCTTTATGTTAGTAAGACATTAAATATGTGTTATTGTATTAGATATTTGTCGCAAATAACACATGAATTTGATATTTTTTTATATAAAAAACTTTCAAAATCCAAATGATAGAATTTTATTATCTTGGATCAAATATTCTAAATTGGTAAACCATTACATTGATTTTCTTAATTACTCTTACTGTTTTTATTTTCATTATAACATTTATAATTAATATTTGTCCAAATAGAAAAATGATAAAAATTTTAAATATCTCATTAGATAATTATTAATTACAAGTTTTATAAAATTAAGCTTAAGAAAATTAAATTTAATCTGAATTAAAGTTAACAAAAAAACTCAATAAAAATCTTATCAAGTGGACTAAAATCTAACAAATTATCCATAATCAATGTGGCTGATTATTTATTGGGCCTACAATGTGTACCCAATAACGTTCTTATAAATAGCTTTTAAGATTTCTTCCTACCTACTTAAGCAAACTCGTGGACATACAATTTCTGACCCATTAAAAAGCTTACACGTTAAGAAAAGCGCAAAAATAAAGACATTAACATCATAAAGTTATAAAACTTTTGTAAAAATTACTCGAAAGTTTCAACAACTCGTTCATTCATCGAAATGCCTGTTCAAGCAATTCAATAGCTTCTTCGAACTATAGAAAGCAAAATATGTAATTTTTCCATCTATCTCCTTTTATAGTTAAAATCCATATTATGTCTTCATTTATATTTTACTTGTAACACTCTCCTTCCAGAATGTCCACAATGAAATACGGGCCAGGTCAAGATTCAGGCGCCTCATAACCACTGTAGATTTATCGCCTATTAGAAGGGTAAAGCCGAGTATCAAACATATCTTGAACCATAACTGATAGGAGCCGGTACCAGTAGGGATGGCCATCCAGCCTGGGCCTGGCCTGAAGTTAACAAACCAGACCCAAGTTAACCAAACCTTAGGTCGGGATTTCTTGACCCAAGTGCCCAAGGCCATACTGAGAGCCACAACCACATCGTCTGGCCTAAAATAACGTCATTCTTTTATTTTTAAAAAAATTTAATAAACCAGGCCAAGCCGGGCCAATCGCAGCTCGTCGGGCTAAGATTCAAGCCACTGACAGGTCAGCCCATGGGTCAGGCCAGCCCCGCACATTACCATTCCTATAGCCCTAATCAAAGGCAGGAAGACATGCTTACAGATATAAGCAATTAAGTTTAAATGCCTGAATCGAACATATAGCCTCCTGTAACTTTTTCTATCAGTATGCAATCTTCCAGTTTTTTTACTCCACCCATCCTGCTGGCCCAGCCACTTGAAGAACAAATATTATGTTCTTCAAAAACATGCAATTGAATAATTTTCCACTTTTAAAATTTGTGGAACTTGGAACAAAAACTTCAAAGTCCTGAAGGCGATGTCTCAACCAGTTGACAACTATCTCCATTAATGCCATTTTAGATAATAGTTATTGGTGAACGGAAAGAATCCAGAATTTAATCAAGGACATAAGAAAAGAACCAACACTATGGAACTATAGTTCTATTACGAGTGTTAAACAGTTATCACCCAAAAAGCTGCTGCTTTATTCACAATGCAATGAAGAGCATACCTTCATTCAACATTTTAAAGTCAAATCTGTCTTCCCCAATGATGAGAGAAGCTGTCATGTATCAACTATCTTTGCCCCCCTAATTTACAAGAAACATCAACAACAAAACTTGTGGCTGGATCCCTCTTCATTTGTAGAGAACAGAGAAAAGGGCTCTGAAAGCAGCAACGAACTGTCCCCTGACACTCGAGGCCAGGCATAAGTTGAAATGCTTCGTCCATGGTTGCAGAATCTTGAGAACATTCACTTATTTCAACCCAAACCAATTGAACACCGATTAGATTAAGTGGGATAACTTAAAGATCAATAAACCCACAATATTGATCTAATGGGGGCTGCCAACCTATATAATGTAGCCTTATCATTCACTGTTTCACTAGATAGAAAAAGTAGGGGTGGAATCAAGGAAGAATTAATTTAAACCTTCCCATGAGAGAAAAAAGCATCTCTATGATGCAGATACAGCTTGGACCCACGCTGAATAAATGCTATGATCTTTCACCCTGTCATGTAGATTAGGATACTTGTTAAGATAGAAGAAAATATCAATTAGGGGGGTTCAAAGACGAACCAGGAATAAATCAATAACAAGAACCATATAATCAGCAATTGTTATCAAGACAAAATTGTAGATAAAAAATGAAAAAGATGAAGTAAGAATAAAGCAGTTGGAATGTTGAAGAGCTTGGTACAGAGCATCACAACATGAAGTTCTTCAACAAAAAAAAAAAAAAAAGACAAAGGACCGCTGCATCTTGCTTGTGGGTTAATAAACTTTCACATGCTAAAGATCTCTACTCTTTAATAATATAAAAAAGCCAAAGAAGAACTGAGGTCACAAGCATAAAAGCCCATGGAGAGTCAACTTAATTTCACAACGCCAAAAACTCCTCATAGAAAAAGAAAAGAAAAACGAGCTTGAACTTCATAGTTGGAATTCAAACCAAGAGCTTTAAGTATAAAAAACTCCAGGCAAACTGAAAAAACTTTGCCAATTATGAGGTAAAGCACTTTAATTGAAGTACCATCAACTTTTCATAACAAAAATGTCATCTAGATATAAAAAGAGTATACTCCCACCCAAAAATCACTCTCTCCAACGTCTGAACAGAAGTTCCATGCTTATCACAGAGTTAACGTCTAATTAAACAAAGAGACAAAGTTTAATAAGACACAATTACACCTTAGGAAGGGATGATTATGGTAAGTAGTTGGATTCCCAGAGGAAGAAAGAATTCAATTCAAAACAATAAAATGACAAGAAGCATAAAGCACAAAGTTGTGTTGAATAATTTGACTTACAAGTACAAACTATTGGCATCAAACTCTGGAAAGATGTTGGCATAAAAACGAAAGCCATCAGGGCTGATATCCCTGCATAATAAACCTGTGAAGAATAATTTTAAAATAATGTCAGTTTTCACAAAAGTTGTCAAGTTTTTCAAAGAAAATAGTGTACGACAGCACCTTTGATCTCAGCAGACAGAAGATGCTCCTTGGCCATTGCTGGAGCAATACCCAGTGCTATTGCTGCATCACTAGCAGTTATGCCAGTTCTCAACGCATCAGGCTTTGTTACAAGGGTTCTTATCCGAGCAAAAACCTAAATAATGAATGAAATAGACAGTATTGAAGCCTTGAGCTCATCCTAATACTTCCAATCAAATTGCAGAAGTTACAATTTGTATAAAACGTAACCATAAAGCATTTTAGTTCAGGTAAAAAAAATCTGTTGTTTGACTTCTTCACTGCGAAGGAAAAAGAGATCACCTCCTCATCACTGTGGGCCTTACTCTGGATGACCATGACATCACTGTCAAATTTGCGAAGCATGACTGGTCTGGCAAACATATGAAAATTTACCATAACCCAGAAAAAGAAGACATTTTAATAAATAACTAGCAATATTCGAAGATGAGCTCCTAGATGACCACTATATGATTTATATCAAGTTTGCAAATCTAAAAGAAACAGCTGCATCCAACACATACTCATCATACATACACATCAAACTTCTCCCAAAGAGAACAAGCTCGCAGCAGATCCTCAGGAGAGATCAATTCTGTGTAAATTACGAAGGATGGGCATCTTTCACAATCCATAAGAACTAGCAAGAAAAATAAGTGATGAACCAGAAATAAAGTGTCAGATAAAGAACCTGTGCCCCGTGCACGATTGAAAAGACAGTAGATATCGATAAGACTGATCATTCCTCCAGCCCTCTCCAAGGGAATTCTAACAAAATCTGCCAACTAAGTTTGACAAGAGAACCATTATATTCCCCAAACAAGGACCTATGTTACACAAGACATTATAGATAACTGATAAAAACAACAAAAAGAATATATAAGTACTGCAAAACAGTCAATAAGCTCATGAGTGCGGACAATCTGCCAATGAAACCCCAATTAAGACGCAAAAATCAGATATTCAAATGGTATTGAACTGACACTAAACCGATGTAAATATAAAAAGATGAAAGAGAAAGACCTGACGGGCAAGTTGTTGATGGTACAGCGCACCAGCAGACTCTTTTGTAACCGGAGATATGATACCAACACTCAACAACAAGTCTTGTATCTCTTCTCTGGAACCCGTCTCATCATCATTCCCTTCACTAGATTGGGCATTGGAGGAAGACAAAAGCTTTTGCCTCATTTTCTCAGCTAGCATCACCATTTCTTTCGCTTTACTCTGTACATTCAAAACTCTTTGAGAACATGAGCACATAAAACCAAGACTAGGACATTAACAACGTATGTAACTCGTCCATCTACACAAGTCATGACCCAAAAGATGCATGACATTCGGCATTGAACTAGAACCTGTTCTTACGATAAAATCGTGAAAAGTATGAAACATGGGTTGCTTAATCTGATTATACCTTATTACGAAAAGACTACCAAATCAATCAAACTAAACTTTCCTACATTTCTATTTATTTTTCATCATTTCCCTTTGACACAGAATTAGAACCAGCAAATTTATAGCACAAATACGCACTCAGAGAATCATACCATAAGAGCATTCAAGTCTCGAAAAGCATCCTGCAAGCTCTTATCAGTACTCTCCCAATTCTCCTGCTCCTTCCTCAATATTCCAGCCAATCCCGCCATCTTTACCGTCCCATCGGTCGAATAAATACCACCTCCACCCGAACTGGAACCCGAACCCATACTCGAACCCGAAACAGAACCTTTAACGCACGTGTCAGCCTCCCAAGCCCTCCCTCTCCAACTCTCAAACAACTTGCCCAAAAACCCATCCAAGTCGCCCTTCCCTCTCACCACCAACGTAACCACCACACTCCTCGAGTGCATCGAAACCTGAATCCTAATACGCGGAGAGTGAAACATCGACTTTATCGATTTCTTTGGAGAGAAAATGTGCACGACGGAAGAGAGAGGAATCGCAGTAGCGCTGCTGTTAAGAGAATTGGCGGGAAGCCACAAAAGGCGGTGCGTAGTGAGGATCAGGAGACCGGATTTTAACGCCGGCGACAAATCGGCGATGCCGGGAGGTGATCTCTCTTCGAATTCGAGGTCCACAGCGGAGAGAAGCTGGCACTCGACCTCGTTTGGGAGGAGCACCGGCCTGCCGCTGCCAGTCACAGCGGCCGTGGGAAAAAAGGTTTGATCGGTGGTGTTGGTAGCCATTAAACTAAAAGCAAATACGAAGAGTGAACGTGGAATTGTCAAAATGGCGGATCAAAGTAAATCATGTGATTAGTTTCGTGTCGCTGACGTGGCGAACATGATTTGGTCTAGGGCTTTATTGCAAGTTAGTAAGTTGGCGTTTAATCTTGAGAATTATTTGGCATGCATCAGATCCGGCGAAGGCATGCTTATATTAAAATAAATATATAACTCCACATTTCATTTAAAATATAAGAATTATGATAAAACTTAATGATATGAAGTTTAATTTCTAAGTATTATTAATTTATAACCCAAATACTCTGTTGTTAATAATTTATAAGATCAAAAAGATATATTGTCATAAATATATCATAATTTATTAATTTTATATGTACATTAAATAAGTTTAAAGAATCACATAATTTTAAATCATTTGCTTAATAAATAAAGAGATGTATTTGATTTAAAAATACACATTTTAGGTTTTTTAGGTACGTATATAACATCAACATTAAGAAAAATAGTGTCATTTTTTTAAACCAAAAGTTAGTTCCTTCCGATCAAAATGTGCTCATTTTGCTGTTATATTGGAACCAATGCGATATAGAATGTGGCATTGGCTATGTCAATGTGTAATTCAGCGTTATGGTTTTAGAATACAAGTTATGATTCAGCAGCACAGTACCGTGGATGCTTTTCCAATACAGTCCCTATTGGCAAAGAAAATAAATTGACTTGTTTATACACATGACAGCATCACATGAAAAATTGGAAGGATTAAGCTTTAAGAGCACGAGGCTGGGGCTGAGCAGAAAGCTCCAATTTCCTTAAAGAATGTGAAGGAAATGAAATGATTTCAGGAGGTCTAAGGGCTTCCCAGCCCTTGATATGGCTAGTCGTGGTAGTGCCATCCAAGCCTATGTGTGTCACATGCTTCACGTCTGTTGGATATCCAATCTCCATCTCCATCTCGACCTCCTCCTCCTCCTCCTCTTCTTCTTCTTCTCGTTTGCAAACTATTGAGTTCCAAAACAATTGGATAAAAAAGGCTTAGAAAATTTGTGAAGAACCTAACTACTTTTGCCACTCTAGTTAATTACATAGGACACATGTTCAATTTTGCTTGAAGGGCTAAGAAGTTGTTGTCATGATCGAGTACTGATAAGAACACTAACGAAAGAGAGAATAGAAGAGGCCAAAGCTCTCGTCACATGATTGTTTTGGTAAAAGGCTTGTCTTTTAAGGAAATGCGACGATTCCTCAGGGAGAACACAGAGAAATAATCGAGTGTTCAGAAAAAAAGAAATGAAATCAAACATCTATCTTTTTAATTACATGTATAATACAATAGCTGGTTAAAACTAAGATAAGACAGGTTCTGCTACTTACCGAATAGAACATGCGAGAGACTTCTTATGCTCCTCATCAATTTGTGCATTCCAACAGATACGTTTCGCTTTGGAAGAGCCATTAAACTCACTGTCTTTCTCACCTTATCCTTTCTCAATCTCCCCTTTCTTTCTTGTTTCTCTTTACAATCTGATCAAAGCACAATATAAACAAGAACTCTAACAAAGAAGGAAATTATGGAGAAAACAATTAATGACGTTGAGAAATGGAAGAGAATTAAATACTTGTCGCAGATGGTTTTGTGTTGGATACAGATTTCTTAGTGGCCACCGCTACACTGGACTGAGAAGTACAGCCGATGGAAAATGGAAGAACCACTGATCTTTCTCTACGTTGTCTCATGTCTTATCTCCACAGACCATAAGATTAACGAAACATAACCAAAAGGGTAGACAGTGTACCAGAAAGAGACGTTCTACAAGACCAACCAAAAAGACAGCAGCATCTGCGGAAGTGTTCTGTTATACTGGTTGTTGTTATTGATGCTGCTGTAATTTTGTCTTGTTTTTGAAGCGAGAATGATAATTACAAACCGAAACGTTGAGATCTACCCAACACGGGCTGTTTCAATAGGGAGAGAGGTGTGTTAGGGACTTGGGATTATTACGGAGTAGGTTGGAGTCGTTAGTAGGATAAACCGAGTCACCTTCAACCTAATTTATGGTGATTGGAGAAGATGCGTTATTTGTCATGTCAGCCCATTAACCCCATGTTTTTGGCATCCATCTTATAGTAATCTTTATTTTCGCGTATAGTTTTTCGTAGACTGCTGCCTTCGGCTTAGGTTAGTTGGGCTCTCGTTTCTTCTCTTGTAGACTAAGCTACAAGTTCCTGGTCTGCGATCTCTTATTTCCTTTCTTGCTTCCTTCAAGTTCCACTCGATTTGCTTTTTACGTATATTAGCTTTTCAAATCTTTTTCTAATAATAATTGAAAATCACAATTATACTTCTAACGAACATTAAATAAACATTCGAATGTGAACTGTTTTGTTCCATACACATGTATAATTGTAATAAGAAACAAGGCAAATGCTGATTTAAAAGCCTAGATCATATAACTTAGTGCTATTGTTCTAAGCTCAAGTTGGACTCTCTTAATTTAGAAATAAGAAACATAAAATGATTACACGATGATTGTGGTTAATGTAGACCACTAATACAGTTGCATGGTATAGAAAACAAGCAAAATTTGAAGACAGAGTGGCCTTGTGTGACGGGCACAGTCTGTTTTTAAACTTAGATCAAAATGATTGGATGAGTATGGCACACGATGCCTACACAAGTGGAAGATCAAATCTAGGAGCATTATTTAATAATAAAGTTCAATAATATGTAAACAAGGCGTGTTACATGAGCCCTCACAATAACAATTTATTTTTTCGGAAAAGAAAAGAGTTCAAGATCCCATACAGATTGCATCAAGGAATCGTGCATGGCAACTCCTAGCAGAATCCAGAAAACAAAAGCAAAAACCAGATTAACACAACCAATACTGTATTGTTTACAAGGATGACATCTAGAAGGGATTCATATTTATTTTCTCTTGATTTTAGGAAAGATTAATTAGGTTAGGCGGCTTTATATTATCCAATAACAACAATACTTAGTAGAAATATCGTTGAAACGCAGAGTCTGGAGAGATCCAGTAGTACTCAGCCTTACCTATAATTAATAGAAAGACTTGTTAAGATATATGTTATGAAATCTTATAATATAATTTTGGGCATTATTTAAAATTGGACTTAGTTGGACCTATGTGGGACTCTTTCAATATAAGGTTGATTAGTTTTAAAATTCTAATCAATACGAGATTTAATGTACAGCCTATTTTGAGGATAGTAGTTATCTAAGGTAGCATTATCTTTGGAGATTTATTTTGACCATTGCAGCCGTTGGCAGCTGGGATTTTTGTGTTATCTTGGATGATATTTTGCATCTGATTTTGTGGGGATATTATCCTTATGTGTTGCTGAATTTTCTATCAAGGATAATGTGAATTTGGGCGCTGAAAAATTGTTGATTGTGTATGACTTTGTGTTGTGTTCTCTACTGCTTTTTTATTCGACCATTGAGAGCTTATTTGGTGTCTAGTGTGTGGATTTTGATAGCTGGTTTTTTTATAGTGGTTGCATGATTTTGTTGGGTTGTTCATTGCTGATGGAGTGTTGATTTTGTAGCTGTTGTTTGTGATATGTGATATGCGAAAACTCTATAAGCTTTCGTGATCTTTGCAGCTGCATTTCTTTGTCAAGTGTGTGATTCGTGACGAGTTAATCGTGTTATTGAGTATGATTTACTTTTATGGGTTGTGAGGATGAGAGATATTATCAAGGATAGGGTGAGTCGGTTTTGTAATGCCTTGAGTAAAACTATTAATGTTCTTTGGTAAAAGTGATTAAGTTAGGTGAGGGCCTTACAGATGTAAGTAAGATGTGTCGAACTACGTTATCAAATCTTGAATGTTGATTTGTTTATTTCGCGATTAATTTTTTATTTTCATTTGTGCTATAAAATTTATAAATTATTGATACAATTGCTTTACATTAAGCAACCACAAATACAGTTCAAAGCAAGTAGCAAAACCAAGTTTTTGCGAAACCATATTCTTTCGGACTTTCAAGGCTGTTTACAAATGACTAACATGAATGAATGAAAATAAAAAGAAAAATAAAAGGGGAAATAAATAAATAAAGTTAAAACTATAAATAAATAAATAAATAAATAAATTACAATTAAAATAAACTAAATTAAATTAAATTAACATAATAATAGTAATAATAATAGGGAAAATAAAATAAAATATATAATATATAATAGTAAAAATAAAATTAAAAGTAATAATAATAATAATACTAGAAATACCAATAATAATAATAGTCGTACTAACATTAATAATCATAAACATAATAGTAATACCAATAATAATGCTAATAATAAAAATATTAATAATAGTACTAATAACAACAACAACAATAACAATATGTAATTGCCACTAAAACTAACTACAAAAGGTAAGAGTTAAAAGATATAAGAGAATTATTAGGATCTCTTTACGAGAAATCCTTTACTTGAATCATAACACGTCAAAGTTTTCTATCATGGGTCATATCCTCGATAAGGTCCAACATTATCATATATTTTTGTATTATCTAAAAGTACTAATTATTCATTGTATTCTAAATACATACTGCTCGTACGAGAGAATTTAAATTTTCAAGAACTTAAGATTTTAGTATTTAGATGTAAGAGATGGTAAATATCTACATTTTTTTGAATTTGGATGTAAAAGAAGAATTATCTTCTCAATCTTTTTTCTTAATAATGGAAGTATCCATCAATTCAATTTTATTAACCAATAATAGATTTTAGCAAGAAGTGCACATGCAATAACTGACATTGAGTTTACGAGTAAGTTTTTAGAGAATCCTCTCTAAAGACTTAGATGATTCTTACTTTTACATAATTAAGTTTTTTTTTATATTTGATCTTTCACTTATCAATATATGGACCCATTCATTTTACATGTTATGTTTAGGCACTTGCAAAAGTTGTTTGAGATTTTCTCTAATGTAAGATAAGTAAGTTGAATGTATGGGAGAATTATTTGTTGGGTATTGAATATGTTTATTGTTGGTCTATAGATTATCAACGAGAGGGGAGAGGGGATTAAATTGAATATATTCACTTTTTTTACCTAATTTCTAAATTAATCAATAATTATAACAAGATTATATAAAAATAATTTTATATTAAACACAAGCATAGTGAAATAGAGTTAGAAAAGAGAGACGAAATAAGAGGAAACTAACTGTTATTTAATAAGAAAAATAAAATTTTATATTTTTTATCATATCTTAATAATTAAATAACCTGAAAATATGAATCATAAAGATAATTGAATATTTATCTTGTTTGAATCTCCATTGAAGCTTCTTTCACGAAGTGTCAATTATGAATTGTTCAATCGTCCAACCTGTAACTATATCTATAAAGTATAAAGTAGAGAAAAAGAACTTAACTTTTGAGATGAATGAGTACGAATATCAATTCCTTTACACTTATTTCCTATTTATAGAAAAAAAATAGGGTTTATCTTTGTTAAAATTAAAATGTCTAATTATTATTAAAATTAAACTCTAATTATAATTTAATTTAATTTAAATAAAAATAATTATCTCATATTTGGACCTTGAAGTTTCTCAAACTTCATAATTAAGTTCAACTTATTTTAAATTGATTTTTCTCTTTTTAACTTCTCTTTATATGTGACTTATTAGGTTCCTAATATTTTAGCAATAATTATAAATTATACTTCTAATTCATAAATATAATTAGACATATTAAAATTTCTTTTAGTTTGTCTTTAGTTCTCTAATTAAATAACTTATAATCATATATTAAGATTGACTTGTAACGATAAATCATGACCACCTATATATTAGGAATATCAAAATTGTTTGACTTAACTTATTGATACATGGTTATGATGTATAATTCAATCATTTTGTCATCTAATTTGATCTAATTGGATATAGAGTGTAAATATAGTATCTACTCTTATAAATTCAACCATATATACTCTTGATGATTAGTAATTGATTTATAATTGATATTTGAAAATACCTTTTCAAATGTCAATTTACTATAGCTAAAGGATTTCTTAAATCATTACTAATTAATAACAGTGGAATACTCTTCATAGTACTTTAGAGTAACAAATCTTTTATTGACTTAATCGATTATCTTCTTGTGGTTCATACTATATTCAAGTATTAATGACATAACTGCCTTAATTAAAATATGTCACAAGTAGCATCAAAACATAGTAATTCTCATATGAGATATTTTAGTAATCTCAAGCTTAAGAATCAATATACAAATATTATAATGATAAAATCTATATCCATATAAGTTATATTTCACTTGGGATCCTCATAATCAGGTCAATTCAATAAACTTATTATCTTATAAGCACTCGCACATTTATTTAAATATCTTCATACTTTAGATCAATTACTTTATTCATATGAGAATAAAAATAACATATGTTAGTTTTATCATTTCATCTATATCCCATTTTAATGAAACTATAACTAGGAACAATTTAAGAATAATGCATAAATTCAAATTGAATCTCATAATTACAATATTACCATAATTTCAATTACACAATAATTATTCTAGGATTTTATCTTTAGTATTAGAACACCAATAGTAATTAACAAAATAAATACAGATAAAGAACACCTTTTATTAATTAAAATAATAATGTCATATATAAAATTAAAACATACCAATTGGTTGCAAGGGCATAAACTAAAAATCCACTTACAGTAAACCCTATCTCCCACATTCTAATACAATATCCATCAATATATTGAATATGTCTCTTCTGAGATAATGACTTAGTGAAAGGATTAACAAGATTCTCTTTAGTGAGAACTTGCTATAATGTTATGTCTTTCTACTCCATTATCTTCTTATTTAACTGAAACTCTAATTTAGACTATTGATAAGACCTTGGTTCTTTTACCTATGTAATGGCATCATTATTTTTGTAATACAATATTAATATCTTAACAATGTTAAGAACTACTCCAAGTTCGATGATAAACTTCTTAATCCAAACTACTTCTTTTGTAACCTTTGACATAGAAATATATTATCCCTTAGTTGTAAAATCTACAATGGTTGGTTGTTAAAACTCTTCCAACTTACCACACTACCATTCAGAGTGAAGATGTACCTTGACACTGATCTATTATCAATTGAATCGAACAAAGAACTATCATCTGAATACCCCTAAACTCTCAGTTTAGCTCCTCTGTAGACTAATCAAACATCTTTAGTCTTTCTCAATTACTTTAAGGTATTTTTCACAACTATCTAATAATTATGACCAGGATTTGTTTGAAACATGCTTTTTATACTCAAAGCATAAAAGACATCTAGTTTGGTACATAGCATCGAATAAATGATTGATCCATTACCAAAGTATATGGAATATAATCCATTTTATCTCTCTCTTTTTTATCTTAATAAACATACTTTGTGTGAGAGAAATACCATGTGGTATAAGTAAGAATCCCTTGTTAGAGTTCTCCGTGGTGAACTTCTTTAGCACTTTCTCTATGCACATAGATTGAGATAAGCTAAGCAATCATTTTAATATATATTTATAGATCTTTATTTCTAAAATATGGGTTGTTTCTCTTATATCCTTTATAAAGGAGTTCTTGGATAACCAAATCTTTACATATTGGAGCACAGGTATATCGTTTCTAATAAAAAATATGCCATCGACATATACTACTAGGAAGATGAGATGATTTCCACTAGCCTTCTTATAAATACATGATTCATCCATATTTTCTTATAAAATCAAACTCTTTGTTTATCTTATCAAAATGTTCCAAATCCATAACACTTGTTTAAGTCCATAAATAGACTTTTGCAAATTGCATAGTTTATTAGGAAATAACTTGCATACTTTATTAGGAAATATCTTGGGTTGTATCACGTACACTTCTTTAAGAAAGTTCCTAATGAGAAATATTGTTTTGACTTCCATCCGTTAGATTTCATAATCATAATACAAGGTTGTAGCCAATAAAATCCTTATAGATTTAAACATAACTAATGCTGATAAAGTTTCATCAAGTCTTTATTCGCGAACCATATGTTTCTTGAACCTTTGGTTATACATCATATGTATCCACTTAAAGTTCTTGTTCCATTTGGATGTGAATTGGTGGTTATTTAACTTGTTTAAGTTCTACTTCACTCCTATTACCTTTTTGAGAATAAATCCTTTTTCTAGAAATGTAACATGTCTTAAGACAAACACCTTTTGCTCAAAAGGATGGTAAAATTAATATATGACACTCTCTTTCAAATATCGTGCAAATTTACATTTATATAACTTAGCTTGAAGCTTAATAGATGTTTCACATTTCATATGAGCATCACATCCCCAAATCTTTAGACATGACAAGTTTGGTCACTACCATTTTATATCTCATATGGTTCTTGTCAATTGATTTGGATGAAACTATATTCATAAGGAAAATATCAGTTTTAAAGGTATATCCCTAAAAAGAGAAAAGAAAGATTGCATGACTCATAATAAAACGTACCATATATAATAAAGTACAATTTTGCCTCTCAAATACTCAATTATATTATGGAGTTTTAGGAGGAGTTCATTATGAGAGAATCTCATTCTCTTTTCTCTTTTAAGTAACTAAGAAACTCATGATTTAAGTAGTCACCACCTTGATTAGATCTAAATGTCTTAATATTCTTACCAGTATATTTTTCAACTTCAAATCTAAATTCTTTAAACTTTTCAAATGATTTGGACTTTTATTTCATCAAGTATATAAACCATATCTAGACTGATCATTTGTAAATGTAATAAAATGTGAGTAATCACCTCTAGCACAAGTAGACATATAGCCACATACATCTGAATGTATAAGCCATAGTAATCCACTAGCATATTCTCCCTTTCACTAAAGGTTTAATCATCTTTCCTACCAAACAAAATTCACAAGTTTTATATGATTCGTAATTGAAAGGATCTAAATATACTTATTTATGTAACTTTGTGATTTTAGTTTCATCGATATGAGCTAACCTACAATTCCATAAATAAGATGGATTTTGGCCACTTAATTTTCTTTTCTTATTATTTATATTAAGGATTAACCATTCAAGATTTAATTATTATAGACCATTTGTAAATGATCTATATCCATAACTAATATCATCTTTATAAAAAGAACAACTTTTATTCTTAATAATAAAGACAATCCATTCAAATCTAAATAAAAAAGGAAATGTTATTTCTATTAACAACTGTAAAATAATAACAATTATTTAGTTTTTGTTTAAGGCTAGAAGGTAAAGTCAAACTATAAGTTCTATAGCTAATGCAATAACTCTTGCGTCACTCCAACTTCCATATCCACTTCACCTTTCCTTAATGATTTACTTTTGTTAACATCTATATGCTAGTATAAATATAAGAACCACCTCCAATATCTAATACCTAAGAATGTAAAACAAAAGTAGAAAGATTGATCTCAATCATAAACATATATGAAGATAGAGCTATCTTAAGCTTCTTGTTGACCAGACTAGTGAGATAAACTTTCCAGTTCCTCTTCTAATGCCCATCAACTCCACAATAAAAAATTGCCCTTATCATTGTCCTTCTTTTCGACACCACCTTTTGGCTTACTACTTTAGCACAAGCCTTTTTATTCCTTATTATTATTCTTCGTATAGGTTTGATTTTTACTCTTAGAAGAATCCATAACAAGAACAAAACTGATGTCCTTCTTACAGCACCCCTCAATGGTCTTGAGCATATTCAACAATTTAGGCAGTGACACATCCTTTTGATTTATATAAAAGCTAATAACAAACAATGAAAAGCTCGAACTAAGAGAATGTAACACTATATCAATGCTTAACTCATTGTCCATGACAAAACCTAATTGACTTAATTTTTTAATATATTAAATCATCTTTAGTACATATAGCTACACCGAAGATCCTTCTGCCATCTTATATTTAAACAATTTTTTGGAGAAATGATATCTATCCACTCTACATTGTGTATTAAATAATTCCTTAAGAAATAAAATTATAGCAAGAGCATCCATATTCTCATGTTTTCTATGAATCTCCAGAGAGATACTAACCAATATCATACATATAACTTGTTCAAGATCATCAATATGATGTTGATATCTCTCTTAAATCTCATCAATCTCATCTGAACTAGCTTTGGTTGAACAACAGTTTCAAGAACATACAATTTCTTTTCTTACCTAAAAACAATTCTTAAGTTACATAACTATTATGAGAAATTAGGTCCAATTAGAATGTTAACATCTATGATGCTCCTCAATGATAGATTAGTACTTATATTATCTAACAACCAAAAGACATAAAAGATAAAGTATTTTTATGCCACAAAATCAAATAAAATAACAACTTCGAAAATTATTTGATCATTCCCACTATATTCAATATAATAGTCTTCACTATTGTATTGAAAAATTATCAAATAAGTTTATAGTAGAATACGATCTTATTTAGCCTAAGTTAATCTTGAGTCACTTAATAAAACAACTCAATTTGAATTAAGTACATAATAATTTTATTAATCACATTTTATGTGGCTCCTTAATCCATTAAATGATAACTCTTTGCCAAAATATATCTTATATATTATTTCTAACCTTGTCTCTTAAATTTATACAATCATAAATCGGTCATCCAGATTATACAAATTTTATTAAGTTGAACCTATTAATTTAGGATAAAAACATATTTAGGTTAAAGGGGCCTTAAGTCCCTCAATAAGCCTTATAATAAACAAAACTATAGTTTTATTTAAATAATGGAAGACAACTATCACATTTTCAACATGTACTTAATATTCAATAAAAGGATTTATAATTTCAAAATTTAGGTCTCACAAAAATAATATAATCTCATTATAGGAATAATTTCTAACATAATCAAATTATGAAAAAAAATCCTTTAAAACCTTTACTTGATTCTAATTGTTGATTTGATAAATAATTTAATTTAATAATCCAACTCTTTAAAAATCTAAACTAAATTCCAAAATATTACTAATAAAATAATACTTTGAAAATAATTTTCAAACATTTAGAAAATTACTTTTTAAAATTATTAGGAAACTAAACCAATTTACTGGTTTACTCTTAATTAAATTAATTTAATTAAAAGGAAGGCTTAAAACATATAAAATTAAAATAAAAAAGGATTAGAGATTGGATGCACATGCTAGTATTCTTTCTATGAGACATGTGTACTATCCAACGTTGGGTGTTAATTGACAAATGTTGCACACACGCTAGTAATGTCTGGCCATCAAGCGTTTATCCCCTTATAAGGCACGTCTTACATATGTCCCATCATTTTCTACCTAGATTTTTTGTACGTTTCTTATATGCTGCACCCTTTGTGTAACATCATGTTTCCATATTAAGGATTAGAACATAAAATTTCTGTAATTGAGAAATACCAATGAGAGATTAAAAAAGTGCATTTTATGCTCATGAATAATGTTACCATACACACACATGAACTGGAATATTGCACACATTACAATGATTTGTTCATGCACTCATTTGACACTTTTCTTAGTATAAATGATTGTTTTAATGTGATTATAATGTGAATTACAGATTATGTGTCTTAAAAATTGAGTTAACATGTATAACTAGTGATTTAAAATTTTGGGTGAAATTTGAGAATATTTTAGAATTAAGAGTATTTTTGGAGTAGAAAAAATGTCAAGTGGCGAGATAATTGATGAATAGTAACAAAAATAAATGTTAGGTGGCCGTAGAAATTTTAATGAATGATATTAAGATTTAATGACAAATATCATCGAAAATTTGGAGTCAATTGGATTAGAAATTGGGTGTCAAATGGACCAAAGATTAATCGTATTGAGTACTATTAGTAAAAGATGCTATTTGATTTTTAAGTGATAAGTGTCATGACACTCACCACGCATTAAACTCATCGTTAATTACATTTGAAAGACTATCTTTGCTTTGTCTTTCACATTGCCACATGCTCTTTTCTTCATTTTCTTCTTCTCTACTTACGATCTTCTCACCCACACCCTCATCACATTGAGATCTTGCTCCCTTCACTTTGTTTCTTCAATGTCTTTGCTATCTCTTCTTTTTGTAATTAAAAATATAGCTTATTCCTCCTTCAATAATGATGATCGTATGATGCTTGGAGGCTAGGGTTATTTGATGATTTGAAGAAGCTTTGGAGCTAAACATGTAACTTAAACTTTGTTCTTCATGGGTTGTCTAAATAGATGCATATATGATGATAGAAGGTGGTATTAGAGTAAAACATATGTGTAGAAAATTGATGATGAATGGGTACATGTATATGCTCTGTTTTTGAGTTAATGATCAAATATAGATCATGATTTGTTTGTGAACGATATTGAGCTGAAATGGGAGTAGGAAAGAAGAGGAAATAATGGGGACATAAGCTAGAAATGATAAACTAAGCAAAAGAGATGAATTAGGATGAAAGTGAAGTTAAATGTGTGCTGGAATATGTTAGATACAGTGTTTTTACTAAATATGCATTTTTATTTTAGCCATAACTTGATCTGTAGACATCAAAATGGGATGATTTTAAGTTTATATTAAACTATAGACATATGGATATATTTTTCATGAAGAAATAAAATTGAATTCTATCTCTAAGAGTTTCAAATTTTGGCTTGAATTTGAGTATTGTGTATTGTCATGGTTGGAGACAGTCTGTAACATTTTGAGTATAACTTGCAGATTACGAAACCAAATTGTATGAAATTAGTGGTAATAGAAACTTAAGACATATAGGAACATTTTTTAAAGAGAATTTTTGGCCTAAATACCTCATTTAATGTGTGAAAATAGCCATGCAAAATTGACTCGAAAAATCTATTTTGAAAGAAAAGCTGGAATGATGCTTGAATAAGGGAGTGCAAGATCATACACAAGCACGATTGTGACAGAGAGGAACACTAAGGAGTTGCACGTTCGTGCATAAGCACAATCTTGACAGAGAAGGTGCATTGCTATTGGACAGCTTTTGACACACTTTACTCTTTTGGCCATAACTTCTTCTCTGGACCTCTGAACCGCAAAACCCTCACACATTGTCCTTCCTCTCCACCAAATTTGATAGTCATCTTGATTCACTAGAAAGGATTGGTAAATATTTATTGAGGAACTTAGGATAATCAAGTGTACTAAGCTATGAACCTTAGTGCATGATTAGTGAATGAATTGTTGATATCAAAGTACCAAAGGCATGGTATAATAGGAATGAAGATGTTTATATGATTGTAGTTGTGATTCAAAGGAGATAAGTGATGTGTATCAAGTAAAAGTGAATGAGAATTGGATATTATGAGAGCATATAATGCTAGAAATGATATGATGAGTAATTGAATTATGATATTAGAATAACCAAGTGTTCTTAAGGTGTAAACATAAGAATAAGATAAACACATACAAATGATAAGGTTTGAATGATCAAGAGACGTGATTAAGGAAACATACTCGGAATAGTCAAATTGAGCATGCATTATACATTACACATATGCATATGTGTAAAATTGAATATTTATGTGATTGTGCAATTAATAATGTGTGTGCAATATATGTATTGCATAATGTTGATACAAGATAGAACATCCACATCCAGATGTTTCCAGATCTTAAAAGCAAATGCTAATCTGGAGCAAATTGTGAGTCGACCTATATTGTCTCATTTCATTGTTTGTTCTATTTTAAATTTTTGCATTGAATTGCAACTGATATGAATGATGTGAATGTGATTGAGACAATTTTGGACATTAATAGTCCGAAGAGTTTGAGAAATGTGAGAACATTGGAATCGCTCCTTATATGTAAATCTGACAGAAATAAGTAATTCTCAACATAACTGTTGAATGCTGGACTTAGGTTCGATGACATGTGAAAGGGAATGTGTAAAGTGACTGATTGATTTTATGTGACTGGATGCATTTCATTACATGAATGCATGATAACATAAAGGCAGTTATGATTGGAGTGACAAGTTTGAAAAAGCTTAAAGCTGGGGATATACACAAGTGCCACAGGCTTAGTTGATAATGTGCCTATTATCAACAAGGGATATGGGACAATATATGAAACAAGCCCAGTATCCACAAGGGATATAAGCCAGTAAAAAGGCACTCGGTCAAAATAATAACAATTGGAAGTGAGTCTTATGAGTATTGCGTATAAAATTGATATGTATGTTTTAAAAGATCAAAATAAACTGTTTGACTACTCTGAATGTGAAATGTGAAATAAGTGATCTAAGTGATATGTGATGTTAATATGATTATTAGTGACATGATTACATTAACTATATGTGTTATGTGATATGAGTAAGCCATGGAGGATGGTCCACTCACTGAGTTCACAAAAATTACCCCAAAATTGCAACATTATTTTTCAAGCTTAGAGAAGATCTCCAGTCAAACAAATTAGAGTCTAGCCACTGCATTCGAGTAAGAGATAGAGGTCGGGACTAGTTCGCGTCTGCATATATTTTTCATTATTTTGTATCAAAATATGTATTCATAAGTATTGTACAATGTGTATGTGAATGATCTTGTAATGTAATTACATTATGAATATAAGTGTTTTGTATCTACAATAGGCCCAAGTGGCTACTGAATTGCTGATGATATGTATAATGGTTGTAACACTGCGATTAAAAATGTTTATGAATAAAATTTGTCAAAAGTTCCATTATTGATTTTTCACATCTACGTGTGATATTTTTAAAAAATTTGTAATAAGTTTGATTGACTGACTATTCTACCATGCCACCCTTGTAGAGTATGTTCTCGAATACCATCGGCATGTTTAGGGATATGCACTATAAGCTCCTTCAACCACCTTAGTTTGCTTCTGCCTTTGCCCATCCTTAATGCTAATGCATTCTTCTTTTCTGCCAGTCACTATTGGTAGATAAACAACATTTAATTGGCGGTAAACATTGATTCACAAATACAAATTTGAACACATCCACACCATAACCAAACTAACGGGACATGTGATTATGTTTTCTAAAATACAATGAAAATCTTAATCGACACTGTGGGATCATGCAATTGTATTTTTCAGAAACTACAATCAATTTTTATATCAACAAACAAGGAAATCATTTTCCAAAAATCGAGGCAACATTTTTTAGAAAATAACAAAAAGATCAAAACGCATGTAAGGCATATGAATTGAGTTTTTAGAAACTTAAAATTCAAGTTAAAGCCTGTGGGATTTTTTTTTATAATACACAAAATAAAGGAGTTTCAATTTTCAGAAAATTAAATAAACCCTAATTGATAGTTTTAGTTATTGATTTCTATCAAATCAATAACAATCAAGAAATTTAATGAAGTTAAACAATTAAAGGAGACTATGATACCACTATTGGAAAACTAATGATGATCCATGATCGGGGTAAGTTTTAATCTTATAAACCCTCAATATTCCGCAAGCGTATGATTTGTAACGTAGTATTAAAGGTGTCGATCCCACAATAAATGAGAGTAATCTAATCCTAAAATCTAAGGCCAGAAAAACTATAAAAGTGAAATTTAAAGATGCAATAGAAATTAATTAATAGAATTAAGTTCAACTAATCAAATCAAAAATTAAACACAAAAGTATTTACAAGTGAGCAATACGCAATCATAATAGAAATCAACCTAAAGAATTTACCAATTTATGAGAAAGGGGATTTTACTTATAATTAAGGTTAACCTAGCCGATTATATGTCAATGGAGTGTCGGTTCTAAAGTAGCCTAGGGTTGATTACTCTTCCTCAAGTTATAACCATTAAACCCTAAATTATAAACCTTAACTAGATTATAGAATTTGCAATCTCTCAATTTATAAATTATCCAAAACCCTAATTAGATCTGAAGCACTCTAATAAACTATCGGAATATTACACAAGATCTCTCTCCACACAATTACCAATATGATTTATCATGGTTTCTATTAAATCACCTAATTCTCATTAATTCAATTTAATCTTTTTTCATTAAGTTCACCCTCTCAGTTTATTACCAAATTATGCACGAGTGTAATCAAATCACGATATTCATCCAATAAATACAATCGACTAAATTATCATTAAATCAAAATAAAATCTCTAAGGAGAGTTTAGAGCATCATCAATATTTCAAATCCTGTTATCAAACTATCCATCTCAATTCTATACATAAATAAAATTGAAACGAAAAGGAAATAATGACTTAGAATAGACAACAAAAGGCAGCGACGTTGGAAAACCTCCCGATCCGGGAAGCATATTGAGTCATCTTCGTCTTCATCTTCCTTTTTCTTCTCTCTCTCTCATTATTCTCTCTTTAGGGTTTCAAGTGTGGCTGATGCAAAAAGTTACTTTGTGCTCCTCTTAATGTTCTTTAAATAGTATCTTATATTTTGGGTAATCCTAGGTCTTTCTGGGGTCCAAAAGGTTCAAAAAGTCCCTCAAAACTTGAAGTTTGTAACCGATTGGGCATTTGTCAAAGGCAAGCCATGACCGTGGCCCACATTTAAGCCTTCTATTATGATCGTGGCCTGTGGGTCGTTGTTTCAGTCCAAATTTCTTCTGAAATTCCTTCGTTCTTTGATATTAACCTTGAAATACTAGCAAACACATCAAGATACCTCAAAAATATAATATTTAAGCTCAAAAGCTTGTGTTAACCCATAAAACACAAATAATTAACAAACTAACACAATTCTAACCCAAACACATAAACACATATCAAACTATGCTCTAAAATATGATGCAATTTACACTTATTAATCCAATCACAAGCGTAACAGAAAAATAAAATTTTATAATTTATCGATTGGATCTTAATACTTGAATAACCTTAAAAAATGAACCATAAAAATAATTAAATCATGCTTGATTTATATTCCTGCTGAAACTTTTTCACTAGGTGTCAAACATTAGTTGTTAAAGCATCCAACCTCTAAGAGTTTCCACAGAACAAAAAAAAACTTATTTTTGAGAGGAATAAACAGAAGTGTTAACAACTTTACGCTTATTTCCTATTTACAGAAAAAAAAAACATTAGGGATTATTTTTGTTAAAATTAAAATTCCTAATTATAATTAAAGTCAAACTCTAATTATAATTTAATTTGATTTTAATAAAATCAAATATCTCATATTTAATCCTTAAAGTTTCTCAAACTTGGCAATTTAGTCCAACTTAATTTAAATTGATTTTTCTCTTTTTAACTTCTCTTTATGTGTGACTTATTAGATTCCTAATATATTGACAATGATTATAAATTATAATTAGAATTAGAAAAACTAAAATTCCTTTTAATTTATCTTTAATACTTAAAGTAAATAATTTATAATCATAAATTAAGATTGACGTCTAAGAGCGAGCCTTGGAGCAACTAGTAAGTTTACTCTTTTGTAAATAGAAGGTCATGAGTTCGAGTCACGGAAACAACTTTGTAAAATACAAAGGGAAGGTTATGCATAATTGATGGTCCTCCTTTAACTACTGACGGAGTTATTTGGGGCCTAGTGGTGCATTGAGCCGCCTAAGATTTAAAATATATATATATATATATATCAAAATCTTTGCTAACTGAACAAGACCCTCTCTTGAAGTGTGTCGCGCTGCCACCGTCAATGTAATTTGTGAAAGATTGTATGAAGAGGGGTGTTCTAAAATTTTTCTTTCACATAGAGGTGATTAAACATTAACCCCACAAGATTTTGAACAAATTTCAAGGACAAACCAGTACCAATAGCGACGTGGAGAGCAGTCATAGGCTTTTTAATGACATCGGCAGTTATTGAATTAGGATCTTCCTTAAAAAAGTTAGAAGCGGTGGTCCAATCACCTTCAATGGTAGCTTTGTACAGTGGCAAGTAACGATCGACACGAAAAGGTAAGGCAAGGCTAGCATGTCTGACCGTTTTTCTTGACTTTTTGTTCTTCAGTCACGTCTGCTTTTTATATCAACAAGTTTTATAATATTTATTCCACGACATGATTTACGGATGTTTCAGCGAATGCATGTATGACCGTTTGATCAATAATTTAACTAAGTTGTTACAGTAGGGAATGAGTTTTTAAGGCTTATGAACAGTAGGGAATATATATATATATAAGAAAAGAAAAGGAGATTCAATTTTTTTAGCATATTTGACAGTTGCTACCTATATATGTATAATAAAAGAAAAGGGGATCCAATTTTTTTTAGTATATTTGACAGCTGCTACCTCTTTTATGGAATTAGTAAATATTGGTTCTAACTAATTTTTTTATTTAGCAGTTATGGAAAAATACTTTAAAAAATTAAGATCGACTATTCAGTCATCATCGTCTGATTTAAATCAGAATGTTAATAAAGTACCTCCAACATCGAAGGAGGTTATTATTGAAGAACTTATGATTGACTTAGAAAATCTTCTTTTCGATCCAGGATTGAGACCTAATATAATGGAGTACCGAAAAATGAGATCAGGTGCGTAGAACTTATTTATTAAAAGGTCCTTGTCATCCTCGAAATCATAACTTTCCTCAAACCATGGATGGAGATCGTAAGTAGAGATTTATTGTATCATGGTTTGATGATTTCAAGGATTGGTTGGAATATAATGTTGAAAAAGATGCTGCATATTGCTTATATTGTTATCTTTTCGGCTGATCGTTAAAGAAAACATACTAATTTTGTATCTGAGGGTTTTAGTGCTTGGCGAAAGAAAACAAGATTAAAAGAACATGTAGGAAATCATGACTCTGATCATAATAAATGTCAAATTGCTTGTGAAAATTTAATGAACCAATCCCAATCTATTAAGTAAGCTTTTTCAAGGCAACCAAAGAAATCAAAAATTGAATATTGGTGTAGGCTAAATGCATCAATAGGGTGCCTTCGTTATCTCTTTTCGATAGAATGATGAGTCTAAGAATTCAACAAACCAAGGGAATTTTCTAGAATTACTAAAATTCATAGATTCTAACAATGAGGAAATTAGGAATGTTGTTCTAGGGAATGCTCCTGAAAATCTCAAACTTACATCGCTCGATATTCAACGTAATATCATTAATGCAGCTGCATTTGAGACAATAAAGGCTATTGTTTTAGATATGTGTCATGATTTGTTCTCTATTTTAGTATATGAATGTCGAGATGTATCAGTAAAAGAGCAAATGGGAGTTGTCATTGGGTATGTTGATGGTTTTGGATGTGTCATTGAAAGATTTCTTGGTCTTATGCATGTACGTGGCACAAGTGCAACTTCACTTTTAAAAGTTATCAAGTCACTATTCTCTAACTATGGCTTGAGTATTCCTAGCTTGAGAGGTCAAGGCTATGATGGAGCTAGTAATATGCGAGGTGAATTTTATGGTCTTAAAAGTCTAATTTGAAGGAAAATTCTTGTGCTTACTACATACATTGTTTTGCACATCAACTTCAACTTACACTTGTTGCTATTGCTAAAAAGCATTTAAATGTATGTTCCTTTTGTTGGATCAGAAAAAGAAAGCATGCTATATTTAGAGAAGTGGTAGATTTCAAAACTTTTAAGAAATCATTTTTCCAGCGGAAGCAACAAATCCAAATCATCATGCCAATCTATACATG
>JANSVA010000001.1:22051832-22062470 GCA_025504915.1 Erythroxylum reticulatum
AAATAGAAACCATGTTCCTTACAATCATTGGCATGTAATAAACATCCTCCAAATATAACCTATGACCACTAGGAAAAATCCAAGATAATTACTCCAACTGATCTTACTGAAACATAGGAGTCATCTGCTATTTTGACTTGAAACTGGCCTTTAGGTGTTTGATAAAATGCCTAAGTAAACTTGGTTTAAGATTTAATGAATTTCTTATATTGGGTTTATTTAGTGAACTTGTTCTTTAACAAGTACTATATGTTTGTTTAAGTATCTCCATCCTTTAGTTAATGAGATCAACTACTTCCTTCATAAGGAAAAACATAAGTGTTCTAGTCTTTTTTACATTTTATTAGTGTCTAGTCTTAATAAAACAATGACTAGGAACAATTTAAGGATAATACATAAATACAATATGAATCTCATAATTATAATACCCTAAATTTTTGAATTATAATTTCATTTATAATATATAATTATCCTATAGACTTTATCATATACATCTAAATATGCATAAAATAAAAAATGCATTTAAATTATTTTGTCACGAAACTACAACCAATTGATTAGTTGTAGGGCATAAACTAACACATATTATAAAGTAACATCCAAGTACAACAATTCTCACAAGAGATAAGTAATTTTAAGTCCAAGGATCAATTATACAACCACCATGATAAGGAAATCTATAGACATATAAGTAATATTATATTTGGGATCCTCATAATCAAGTTATTTTAGTAAACTTATTCTTTAATAAGCACTCACATATTTGTTTAAGTATCTCCATACTTTAATTCTCGAGTATCAATTATTTTCTTCATAGGAAAGAAATATAATGTGTGCTAGTTTTACCATTTCACAATATACCATCTTAATGAAATTATAATTATGAACAATTTATGAATAATACATGAATATAAATTGAATATCATAATTATGATCTCATCATAATTCATCACAATAATTATTTCAAGGATTTTGAATTTATTATTAAAAGATTAAATGCAGTTAACAAAATACATTAAGATAAATATTGTCTTTATTAATTGAAATAATAATGTCATATACAACGAACTAATAGGATGTAAGGCTATAAATTAACATAAGGATGACAATGAACCAAGTCAAATCAAGCTTATTGTCAGCTTAACCCTAAATTTTTGGTTTGAGTTCAGTCTAAAACCTATTTGAACTCTGATTGTTTGGATCAAACTTAAGTTCAACTAGGCAACTTGAAGCTTGGACTAAATGCCATTACACTCTTCTATAAGTTAGGCTCCACCTACTGAAATCCTTACTATATACATGAAACACAAACCCAAAACCTCAAACTTCTCACTCATAAGAAAATAACAAGTCAAAGGAGCGATTAGAACTATCCTTTAGTAGGACAATCTCCAAATGAGAAATGGGCAATCAAAGCTTACACCTTTTTGCCCTTCGAAAAGTAAAAGTTTCTTTTTTTACACTAAATTCTCTCAATAAGAGGCCTAAAGTTGGAAAAAGAAGTTAGGAAGAAAGACGGACGGATATACCACATATAAATGGAAGATAATGCATATGTAATTGACAATCATCTGCTAACAATGACAAAAACTGAACAGAATAAAGGACAAATTTCGATTAGAGAAAATAGCTAGGTAAAGAAAGATTCAAACTTTGGATGCATTTGGTTTCAAATTGACAATATAAAGAGTGTATAAGTCATTCAGGTTAGGCTAGGCTGAAATATTTGAGTTAGAGTCTGGCTCAAAGCTTTAAATTTTTTAAGGAAAAAGCTATCAAAACACCATAAAATAAGTAGTAATTAGAAGAATAAAGACAATAGCAATGTGTTTTAGGATTTGGCATGAGCACTTAAGTGAAAGTCACGACTTTCAAACTTCAAATTTAGAAGAGAAAAATATTAAATGTTGTTTGAACCTTATCTTGACCAAATCTAGGTGGAAATAAGTCAAGTTATGATTTGTCGGATCTAAAGAATCATAACAGAAAGATCTCCACGTGGGATAAAAGTGGCTACAAATAGTGCCAAAAGAAAGGAGTAAAAGTATCCTAAGTTTCGTAAGGTTTTTCCAACTTTCCACAAAGTTTTCTTTTCCTATATTTAACAAATAATATAGTAGGCTTTCTTTGTTAAAATGACATTGAACTAAGTCAAATCAAGCCTATTGTTAGCTTAACCCTAAACTTGTGGTTCAAGTTTGTCTAAAACCTTATTGAACTTGGATTGTTTGGTTCAAACTAGTGTTTAACTAGGCAGCTCGAAGTTGGCCTAAATGCCATTACAATCTTTTGCAAGTTAAGCTCTGCCTGCTTAAATCCTTACAATATAAATGAAACATAAACCCTAAACCTCAAACTTCTCATTCATAAGAAAATAACAAGTTAGAGGAGCGATTAAAGTTATCCTTTTTAGTAGGACAATCTCCAATTGAGAAATAGGCAATCAAAGCTTACACTTTTTTGCACATCAAAAGGTAAAAGTTTCTATTTTTACACCAAGTTCTCTCAATAAGAGGCATAGAGTTGGAAAAAGAAGTTACGAAATTTTATAAAATATAGCAGCTATGCATAACAGATTTATAGGGATTATACAATTAATGTATATAACGTATTCATAGGGATTTTAGCATAATCATAGGAATTACTTTCCTAGTATTATTGCATAAATACATGTATTGTTCTAATAGAAAATATGAAGAACATTCTTCTCATCTTCTTTACTTTCTTATGGTATTAGAGCTTAGTCGAGTTTCTAGGCTTCTTTCTTACCTTTTTTTTTTTGGTTTTATGCCGTATCATGAGACAATGTACTGCTTTTATGGGTGACACATCTTTGGAGAAATTTTGTTCTCACCTCCTCCTTCACACGACTTTACACGTGTCAATTGGCCATCCTTTCAAATCCGATTGTCAGATTTCTCCCACGCACCGCCCAACCCCAGACTTCATTTCCACACACAAACGCATGAGGGCGTATAAGTGGCCTTCTGCTGAACCGGTTTCTTCCTCTGGCATCACCTCCTTTGTCCCTGTCTGAATATCCAATTAGTTTCTTCCAGATGATTTGTGTTGGTGTGGGTCGACTGTCCTTCACTGCTCTCGAGTGTTTCTGAATTTATTTTAGTTTTTTATTGTGAGGTTGACTTCTTCTTTTCTTCCTTTATTTGCTTGATATTGTCATTTTAGATTGATTTAAAATGAATGAAAATAGTGATATGGATGATGATAAGAAGACTATTACTAAAATTATGTTGGGTTGATCCAAAATTGTTGATAGAAAATTGACCAAAAGAAAAAATTATACGCAATGGAAAAGAATTATTTGTAGATTTGTGACTAGTGTAGATTTGGAAGATCAATTAACTAGTAATTCGCTTTCTAAGATTGATGTTGTTACTTGAAAGAAATGGTTAATAGAGGATTATAAATTGTTTAATTAAATCCAGAATACTCTAGACCCAACTGTTGATGATGTTGTGAACCATTGTGATAGTGTCAAATAACTATAGGAATATCTAGAATTTCTGTATGTTTACAAATAAGATCTGTCTAATGTTCATGAATTAATGTTAAAGATTTATCAAGGGGAACAAAAAGGTCACTCTCTACTTCAGTACTACACTGAAGTAAAACAAGCCTTTAAAGAAAAGCAAGTTATGTTTCCTATTGTTACTGACATAAAGCAAATGAAAAAAAAAAGATGAACAAATTGTGGTACAATGTTTCTTAGTAGGGTTGTGTTCTGAATATGACATGACACAGGCACAATTGTTAACTAGTGAGATGCTTCCTTCCTTTATAGAAGTATATGCCCGTTTGCTTCGAGTTTGTAAAGATGGTGACATGACTTTTGATGTGGTGCCCAATGACATAGTGGCGTTGGTTAATAATGTTTCAAATGTTAATCACGGTGGTAAAGGTGGAAACAATAGTGGTTCTGTCACTAGGAATAGTAGCAACGCTCAAACTTGTAATTACTCTGGAGTTGAGGGGTATATCAAGAAGAATTGTTAGAAATTGCATGGTAAGCCTTCCAAGTACTCAAGTCAGAATAATAATAGAAAATTTACAAATATGGCTACTCAGGATGACATTCCACCACTTCCTCAATCATCCTCACCTTTCATCACAATTTCAGTAGATGAGTATGCTTGTTTAACTAATGCCCATTAACAAATTTCTACTACTTACGATTCATAGTAGCCATCCTTTGTGACATTAGCTTTGGCTAATATAGGTAACCCTACTGCCTGTCTCTCCACCTCATCTCGTAGTTGGGTTATTGACTCAAGTGCTACTAATCATATGATCAACAACACAGGTAGCCTCTCTTCTTTTAAGTCTACTACTAATTTACCTTATGTTACTTTAGCCAATGGATTTACTACTTTTGTAATTGGATGTGGGACAACAAACCCAACAAAATCCCTCCCATTATCATCTTTTTGATGTTTATCACAATTCCTTTCTAACCTCTTATCTATCAGCTAACTTACCAAAAGTCTCAATTGTTGCGTTGTTTTCTATCGTGATTATTTTCTTTGTAGATCTTGGGACTAAGCAGACTATTGGTAAAGCGTGTCTAGTAATGGACTATATACTATTGATTCGACTTCTAAACTTGTACCTTGATCGACTGCTTTCACAAGCTCATCTTCCTTCTTGTAACTTCATTATTGTTTTGG
Organism: Erythroxylum reticulatum; assembly: GCA_025504915.1. Lineage (NCBI taxonomy): Eukaryota > Viridiplantae > Streptophyta > Magnoliopsida > Malpighiales > Erythroxylaceae > Erythroxylum > Erythroxylum reticulatum. Next base: position 22,056,518 of record JANSVA010000001.1, read on the forward strand.
TTATCTGTTTATACCAGTTTTACAAAATTTATGTCCTAGTCTTAAACGAGAATCTACCTTAGGATGTGAAGCTTGTTAATTAGCTAAACATCATAGAGTATCTTATTCTCCTAGACTAAATAAACAAGTTTAGTCTTCTATTTACTTGATGCATACTAATGTATGGGGTCCTTGTTCATCCAAATTTAATTTTTGCTATGTTTTAACATTTATTGATGATTATTCTCGGTTACTTGGCTTTATCTTATGAAATCTTGATCAGACTTATTTAATATATTTTGTGCCTTTCATGCTAAAATTAAGACTCAATTCAACAAATCCATCTATATTTTGAGAAGCGATAATGCTAAAGAATATGTTTCCCATACTGTTAAATATTATCTCTCTCAATATGGTATTATTCATTATTAATTATGTATTGTTACTCCTCAGCAAAATGATCTAACTGAGCAAAAAAGCCTTCACATATTAGAAGTTACCCAGGCATTGTAGGTCCCAAAATTTTTATGGGTCGATGCTATTTCCACTGCTTGTTTCTTAATCAACTAAATGCCTTCCTCTATTATTGATGGTCATATTCCATATTTCCTTCTTTTTCCCTCATCTACATTATTCCCTCTTGCTCCTCGAATTTTTGGATGTACTTGTTTTGTTCAAGACATAAGACCTTAGGTCTCAAAACTGGATCCCAAATCTCTTAAGTGTGTCTTTTTAGGATATTCTCGTGAACAAAAGGGATATCATTGTTACTCTCCTTCTTGGGGTCGTTACTTAGTATTTGCTAATGTTACTTTTTTTCGAGAATACACCTTTCTTTGATTCTCCTGTGTACTCTTCTTCGCACTCCAGCAATTCATAAGATGATTTTCTTATTTATACTAGCAGTGAACAGATAGTTTCTCCTCCTACTTGACTTATTAATCGTCAGGTTTATTCTCTACATGTGCAACATTCTATTGGGGCACCCCCTATTAGCCAAGACATAGACCCGACCCCTTATGCTTCTTCTCCAAATGCCTTACCACCACCTAATGTTAGCCTTTACCTTCCTGTTGCTCTTCGTTAAGGTATATGCATATGTACTTACCCTTTCTTCCTTTGTATCTTGCCATGCTCTATCTTCCTCCTCTTGGTCTTTTTAGCTTCCTTAGACTCTGTTGTTGTTCCATCATCCCTAGTTAAAGCACTAGCTCATGATGGATGGCAGGCTGTAATGAAAGAAGAGATGATGGCCTTATAGCAGACTCATCCTTGGGATCTTTTGCCTCTTCCTTCACAAGAACAAGATATGGGGTAGATTATTCTAAGATATTTTCTTCAGTTGTAAAACTTTCTTCTATCCGTCTGTTTATCTCCTTAGCTACTACTTACAGTTGGGCACTTTACCAATTTGATGTGAAGAATGCATTCTTACATGGAGATTTACGTGAAGGGGTTTACATGGAGCAACCACCTGGATTTGTTACTCAGGTCAGGGAAAGTATGCAAACTAAGAAAGTCTCTTTATAGCTTGAAGCAATCCCCTCATTCCTGGATTGGGAGATTCAGTATTGTAGCGATTGAGTTTGGCTTACGAAGAAGTACAAGTAATCACTCAATGTTCTTTACATCATCTAGTTATGGGTGCATTTTATTGGTTGTATATGTGGATTATATAATGATCACTGGAAGTGATGAAGCTGGGATTATAAGGTTGAAAGCATTCCTTGGGCATCGCTTTTAGACAAAGGATTTAGGACTATTGAAATATTTCTTAGGAATTAAAGGTTCTCGCAATCATAAAAAGATCTATCTATCCTAAAGAAAATATTGCTTGAATTTATTAAATGATACTGGATTTATTGGGGCAAAGATATGTCATGCGCCTATGATATCAAATGTGAAGTTAGAAGCCGAAGATATAGACTTGATTGAGAATCCTAAAAAGTATAGGAAGATTGTGGGAAATTTGAACTATCTTACTATCACTTGTCTTGATATTGCATTTCCAGTAAGTGTTGTAAATCAGTTCATATAATCCCTTAAAACCTCACATTGGGATGTTGTTATTCATGTTTTGAGATATTTAAAAGGTGCACCAAGACGTGGCATCTTATATCAAAATCATGGTCACTGCACTGTAGAAGGTTTCACAAATGCTGACTATGTAGGAGATCTTTCAAATAGGTGCTCTACCTCAAGTTATTGTGTTTTTGTTGGAGGCAATCTCGTTTCTTAAAAGAGTAAGAAACAAAGTGTTCTATCTCGATCAGGTGCAGAGTTCGAATATAAGGCGATGGCATAAAATACCTATGAGCTTATATGGCTATGTCATTTACTTGGTGAGTGTTCAGTATAAACCAATGAGATTATGGTGTGAAAACAAAGCAGCTATCAACATTACAAACAATCCTTTCTTGAGAGAACCAAGTATATAGAAGTTGACTATCATTTTACTCGGGAAAAGCTGGAAGATGGATCAATCTCAACTCCACATGTTAGAACAGGGAGCCAATTAGCTGATGTGTTTACCAAAGCATTACCTGGGAATCGAGTTAATTACATTTATAACAAGCTGGGCATGATCAGTATCTAGCTCCAGCCTGAGGGGGAGCATTACAAAATATAACAACTGTAAATAGTAGATTTATAGGGATTATACAGTTAATGTATATAATGTATTCATAGGGATTTTATCATAATCATAGGAATTACTTTCCTAGTATTCTTGTATAAAAATATGTATTGTTCTAATAGAAAATATGAAGAACATTCTTCTTATCTTCTTTGCTTTCTCAATAAAAAAGAAGGATATACAACGTATAAATGGAAGAGACTGCATACATAATTGACAATCGTATGCTAACAATGACAAATACTTTAACATAATAAAGGATAAATTGTGATTAGAGAAAATACCTAGATAAAGAAAGATTAAAACTTTGGATGCATTTGGTTTCAAATTGATAATGTAAAGAGAGTATAAGTCATTTAGGTTGGGCTAGGACAAAATACTTGAGTTCGAGTGTAGCTCAAAGATTTAAATTTTTTAAGAAAAAAGCTCCAATTTGACTAGAAGACCACTCAACTCAAATTGAGTTTGTTGACTTTGAATCAGATTTGGATGAGTACGAACTTAATTATAGGTGGAACTATCATCTACACTATAAATTAAATCGTAAACTCTTCCAATAAAACAACTATAGTATAGGAAAGTAGTAGTCGATCCTATGAGGAATTTTGTGAATAATAAAAAGAGAATTATTAATAAAACAAACTTTGATTTACAGTTATTTCTTTCATTAGAATTATAATTGATCATCAATAACAACAAATGATTATTTCGTCAATCATATATTTAATGTGATATTAAATACATGTCTTTTCTTAAGATTAGTTAATCGAAAATACATAATGCAATTAACCTTTACTGTTTGCCAACCTTAGGCACAATCCAAATTTTAATCAAACAATGGCTTTATGAAATTACTGGAGTAAGATAACATAACATTTGTCGTTGTATTTATTCTAATTGAATGCTTTTCCTAAAAGTTAATAGTTTTTTACACATTAAATTAAAATTTCTACTTGCTACAAAGATTAAAAGAATTAAACTTTCACATATTGAACATTTAATATAGCAGATGACCATTTTAAATAATAACTAATAATGCACAATATAAATCAATAAAAATAATCATCAAAATAAAGCACCAAAATGTAATTTAATAAATGAACAAATGAAACACTTGACAATAAGACCCATTTGTCTCCCGATGTACAAAGTTCCAAAAGCTTATACTCCCTTCAACCAAGATAATGAAATTTAGCTAATAATGGCCATAAGCACTAATAACTTTTAACAAAGAAAAGCTACTCTAATGTATGATAAATAGAGGAAAAGAAAACTTTGTGTGAAGTTCGAAAAGCAGAAGAAACTTATCCTCCTTTCTTTTGGCTCTATTTGTAGTCACTTTTATCCCATGTGGAGATCTTTTTGTAGCGATTCTTTAGATCCCACAAATTATAACTTCACTTATTTCCACCTAGATTTAGTTAAGATAAGGTTCTAACAACATTTAATATATTTTTCTCTTTCAAATTTGAAGTCTTGAAGTTGTGATTTTCACTGAGCATGCTCACGCCAAATCCTAAAAAATGTTGCTATTAACTTTGTTCTTCTAATTGCTCCTTATTTTGTGGTGTTTTGATTTGTTTAAACTTTAGCTTTGCTAATGATCATCTGAAAAATAAAAGATAAGCCAATCTTTGAGAAATAATCAATAATCATAATTAGCACAAGGGAATTCATACTCAAAATTACTGAATTTATTAATTGTCATTCCTAAATTTATAGTGATTTGACTAAATAGCCCTTAATTTATATTCATTCCTTAGGTCCACATGAAAATTTACTATCTTCTTCTTTCAATGGGTGGAGAGTAATCCTTCATATTATATCTTTTTTACCACCGGTGAAGATGAACTCTTACAATCGTCTTATTTAAGTAAAGAGTAACTTTTTACAAATCTTGTTTAAGGTCAAAAGGAATCCCTATAAATCTTATCAACTTTATAACATGCTCAAGGTCCTTTTCACAACTTATATATGATCTATTTATACTTGAAACAACTTAAATGGTTGTTAAGAACAAAATATTAGACATTACAATGACTAATAACAATAACATTGGTTGATCATTTTAGTGTATTGTTTCCCTTAATGAACGTATGTTTGACCAAGCTTCTTAAATAATTGTTTCAAAACTTTTCAAGTTCTTTGAAAGATTAAAGTATACTTTTTTTAACAAAAATCTTTATCTAAAATCGTTTCAAAAATTCCTAAAAAGTATTTTAATGCATCTAGAGGTTTTTTACAATCTTCCTAAATTTTATTTTGATCATAATAAGAATATGCAACATGCCCTAAATGCAAATAATAATATAATGATCGAGTCACTAATTAACGAAATGACCAAAATAAGATTACACGAAAGATTACAATAAATTGGTTAAATTTTGATTTGGATGATTGCTTCTAGTTTTTAGTTGTTTTCTTGAATTGCATGTGTTTTATTTTACTTATTTTCTCTATTATTTGATTATTAAAGTGATTTAATTGACTCATTAGTTCAATGTACCTTTTTTATTGACATGATCTTTTACATACTAAGATATAAATATTAATAAGAACATATTTTATTATCAACGAATTAGAACTTTACTTCGTTCAACATTTATTTTTTAAAGATGTAAAAAATTGGAGGTGTTTGTAATGTACGGAATAAGGTGTAGGCCATTAGTTGGGGCGGGACCCTCGTCCAGCATGAGAATCATGATATGCTGACGACTACTACGGATCTCCTGGATGGAGATGGGAGACATACGTATCAAACTCAAAAGTCATAACATTTGGCACTAGAGAGACTGGAGTCCGCATTGTCTGTCTGGTCTATAGCGTCTTGTAAGCAACTATTCTATTTTATTCGACCAAAGAAAGAAAACCAGAGCTTTCTACTGCTACTACTGTTAATAGTGTGCTTTGATCATGGTCATGACCATCATGATCATGGTCACTGTCATGGTCATAGTCATGGATTCAAGGGATTCAAGTTTTCTGTCTGTGTGTGAAAAAACATCTGATGATTAATACTGATTTTTTTTATATTTTGTAATATAATACGTATGTAGCATAAAACAGAATACCGTCTCCCACTCGCTAGCTCAGGCGAGTGCAAGTTACACCCGGCGGGAAACTGGCAATTTCGGGAAAATCCCTCTTCCTCCCTCCCCCACCCTCCAAAACACCCTAATCCAAATGTTCCTCCTCTCCCTTTAAACCCTAACCCTAAACCTAATACCCAATCCCTTTTGGTGCTTTCAAGTTTCTCAAATTTATCAATAATTCTCACATCACATTGTGAAGGTGAAGAGTGAGAGAGCAAAAGGAAGCAACAGTCTTTTGTTCTCTCCT
>JANSVA010000001.1:22062570-22088831 GCA_025504915.1 Erythroxylum reticulatum
ATCAATAATTCTCACATCACATTGTGAAGGTGAAGAGTGAGAGAGCAAAAGGAAGCAACAGTCTTTTGTTCTCTCCTCTGCCAATAATTAATAATTTCCCTTTTTTTCCATGGCATTTATTCACCTCCACAACAACAAAACCCTAGAAGCACGAGAAGTGAAAGTGGACGGAAACGGTGACATTAACATCGACGGCAATCGGGCGGGGACTCCGGTTAAGTACGTGTCTTTGGACCGAGTCTACTCGGCGGCGTCTCGCTGCGTGAGCGCCGTTGGATCGTCAAACGTCATGTCAAAGAAGGTTAAAGCTAGGAAGCTCGTCGTTCACGACGATCCGTGCTCGATTAAACCGCCTGTTCTTCACGTCTACTCTCGCCGGAGCAAAAGACGCCGAGATTGCAATCGAAGCTTGTCCTTCTTTGAGTCTTTGGTTGCGCGCTCTGTGAAGATTGAAAGTATCGACTTTGAAGAATCGATTGAGCGTGAGGTGAAGAAGAAGAAGGAGAAAAGGACGAGGATTGGGTGTACTGAGTTGAAAAAATTGGAGGTCGATTCCACTGTTTTGATGGATTCCGATAGGCGGCGTTTGAGGGATTGTAGAATTCACAATGTGAATATTAATTCTAGTGATAATAATAAAAATAAAAAGCGTGGGAATTTTTCGAGGAAGAAAGTTTTGCCTACTACTAAAAGATGGGTCAGGTGGGGTTCCTGTTGTCATTTTTCTTCTAATTGTGTACTCTTTGCTTGTATTTGGCTGGATTAAGGAGTACTGAAATTGAAGTTGAAACTGCATTTTGTATGTAAGGTGGGAAATTATCAATTGAGAGTAAGTATATTGGGTTGAATGGGCGATATTGCTTGGAAACCTGAATCACAGTCGATATAGAATTGAAACGAAAGCAACTAGCATTCAAGCAAGTTCAGTACAAGTGCTTATTACTTTGCAAGAGCAGCAAACAGTTTTCGCTTGTATATTGTTTTATTTCATTGGCTTTATCAGCCACCAAAAGAGGGCTTTCGATATCTCTGTGTGTCTACAGCTTTCACCTTTTTGTTATTCACGGATGTGACTTTTGACTTTCATAGGTTGAGCTTTGATGGCGTTGATCCTGAAACATTTGTTGGGTTACCGTGCAAGGTAAGAACTTGCATCATATGCTCATATTTTCATATTAATCATTATGCGAGGGTACTTCTGATTACAGTGCAAGGTAAAAACCTATGGCAACATTTGTTGGTCTAGACTTTTCTTTTGCTCCATAATTAAGCTGCAAATGCCCAGGTTTATTGGCCATTGGATGCTGCTTGGTATTCTGGACGAGTTGCTCATTACTGTTTGGAGACCAAACGACACCATGTATGAATTCACATGCCAACTTATTTCTCCTTGATAATTTTGGATTGCTAAAACCGTTGAAATTTTAGTAGCATATGCCTGACCTTAAGTGAAACATAATTCAGGTCAAATATGAAGATGGTGACGAGGAGGATCTTGGTCTTTTAGATGAAAAAATAAAATTTTTCCTCTCTCATGAGGAGGTGGTGAATCTGAACCTGAAATTCAACATGACATGTGCTGATGCTGATAGCTACAATTATGATGAGATGGTTGCATTAGCTGCTAGCTTGGATGACTGCCAAGATCTGGAGCCTGGCGATATCATATGGGCAAAACTTACTGGTTTTGATCAAAATCTTTCTTATCTATTTACAACTTTTGAATCTTTCTTCTCTTTGCTGGTGCATGTACTTGAGTGATTTTACCTTTCTCTGTTAATATTTTTTTAATTTAAAAGTCAGAGCCAATGTTTAAGAGGAAAGAAATAAGAAATAGAGGTGAAAATAATAATTCTGGGATGTTAAGCATTTGCAGAAGTTCATGGTTTTATCAATGCCTTTATTGTCCATCAGTTAGTGAAGTAAGTGGTGTAGAAAAATAACTCTGTTCTATACTTGATCTTGTTCTTGGAGATTTCTGTTGTATGTGGAACAACTGCCAAGATCTGGAGCCTGGCCAACATGGAGCTTCACAACTCAACACACAATATCTAGCATGTGACTGGAAATTTACTGTTTGGATATAAAAGAATGTGAACCAGTTATTGGATCTTGATTGAGCTGATTTGAGAATCTGGTTAATGATTATATTTACTGGTTCCTTTTCCAGGTTATATTAGTTTTTCAAACTTGGTGAGATCATTTCTGTGACATTCTCTATTTGCCACTCTCTTAGTTGCCTTTTCAGAGAACTAAGATTTCAACAGTGACTATATTCCTTTTTTATTTCATAGAAACTATATCTTGTTATATTATGGTGCAGGTCATGCAATGTGGCCAGCTATTATTGTAGATGAAGCCCTTATTTCTGATCGGAAGGGTTTAAACAGATTTAGTGGAGGAAGATCAGTACTTGTACAATTTTTCGGTACCCATGATTTTGCAAGGTCTGTGATACACTTGGGTTTTGGGGATTTATCGTGTGGGGTTGATCACTGCCTTATCTAGCAGATGGTTAAGACACATGCCTTTGTTGGAGTCTGAAATACTTGTAATCTTTTCAGAGTAAAACCAAAGCAGATAATTTCTTTTCTCAAAGGGCTTCTTTCTTGTTTCCACCATAAGTGCAAGAAGCCTCAATTTGCTCAAAGCTTGGAAGAAGCAAAAATGTAATGTGTTTTACAATAGCCTGTTACTTCCTTTTTACTTTATCTTTATTTTAATTTAGATGCTAATCTGGCATTTCACAGTAATCTTTGATTATATCTTGTGAAATTTATCCAACTTTTCTTTTTCTCTTCTTCACAACTTATGTCTCAATAAATGTCGCTAATCATATAGGGTTTGTCCTGTTACAAATATCAGACTTTGATTGATAAATAAAAGGAAATTATGTTTGAAACACATCATAGTGCATGCAGCCTATAAGCTAGGTTTATCAAGTTAAACTTGTGTGAAATGCCATATTAAAGATTGGTAATTTTAGATCCAGAGTATTGTGTTATCCGTAATTTTAAGGTGCAAAGCACCCAGTATCTGTTACATCTCAAGAGGTTAAAGGTTCTTCATCAATGCTGATGGTTTTTAATAAGTCTGCATATTCCATCTTTTAGCTTGTCTACTTTAAGGTAAGTTATAAACACTATTACCAGTGAAAATAAGCAGTAGAACAAACAGGCAGGGAGAGAAAATTAAATGGACACTTGTCCAAATGTTGAAAACATAGGTGGCTGCTGTAAGAGGTATGAAGAACAATGCCAAACACCATGGTGAAGGCCAGCTTTGACTATGAACTATCATCTGTTCCCATGTTATTGTCATGCAGATGTAAAAATCCCAACAGTTTTACCGTTGCAAGCCTTTTTTGTTTTTTAACTCTGCCTCTCTATTTCCCTTTTAAAAGCACTAGAAGAATTCCGTTCAGGTGGACAACTTGTACTTGTCAAATTGAATATGAAATACTATGCTAATTGGGCATATTGGATGCAGTCGATAGCTCAAAGGATCACACTACGAATGATTTGTTTGATGAAATGGACGCCCTTTATGTGTTTACATCTTTATAGAATAGCATCTACTAATTTTGTTTATCTGGATATGGCTTTCGTGCTATAATAAGTGCTTTTAATCCATTGAGCTAGTATGTCAAAAAGTTTGTGTTTGGTTGTGGGTAGGGATTGCTGGATTCTATGATTACTTTTAATTTTCTCAAGCTTTGTGATTTGATGGTTTTTAAAAGTAGGCAAAAGCTTTCTTCAAGTTGATGGACTTCAAACTAAGTATGACACAAGTGTTTTATTTGTGTTTATGTAGTCTCATCTAAACCTGAAGTTTCACTGGTTACATATTGATATGTAAAATTGCTTTTTTTTTGTTTTTATTGAAGATGACTCGCTGAGTATGTTTCAGTCTCCTTTTAAGCTTTCCAAATGAACAAATTTTGGGCTTTTAGCAGGTACCTGAGTGAACAAAAACTTCCAAAAAGAATGCTACAATTGCAAAATGGCAAGAATGCTGATAGTTCTGAGACTCTGGGTAGTGAGGACGAAGGGATTACAGATTCTGGTGGAGATTGTTATAAAGATGAAGGAATTCAAAAGATATTGGGAGGCCTTAGTACCTCTCCTTATGTTATTGGGGATTTGCAAATATTAAGCCTTGGTAATTTTGAGCATTTATTCTGAAACACTGTTCAAAGTTCCCCATGCATTTCTACTATTTCATAATCAACCAATGCTTCAATGTCATCCTTAAGATATTCATAATCAACCAATTCTTCAAATTTCTACTATTTCAAGACATCCAAGTACTTATTACTGTATTTTCTCCCACTTGTTATTATTACTCAGATTAATTGACTTATAAATTAAAATAGTACCCTTTTACTTTTATTCCCTCCTTTTTGTTTGAAATGTCTATAAGTCATGACTCTTAATTCATAATGAGCTTTGGAAACTTGTCATTTACTATAAACTAGCAAACAACTCTTTATTGGAAATTTTAATAAATTGGTACTTATAATAATCACCGAACCTTTTTTAACAGGAAGGATTGTCAAGGACTCGGAATATTTTCAGGATGATAGATCTATCTGGCCTGAAGGATATACTGCTTTGAGGAAATTCAAGTCAATAGCAGGTGAATACTGTGGGAATTTTTCTGTAGTAACTTCAAATTCTTTTCTCAACTTGCTCTTTGTTTTGAGGTGTTATACTTTTCCCTTTTAAATTAATTTTATGTTTAATTGATATTACATGACATTTTCTCTCAAATTTGAGTATTTCAGATCCAAACATTTGTACAGCATATAAGATGGAAGTGTTGAGAGATGCAGAGTCAAAGATTCGGCCTTTATTTAGAGTGACATTGGATAATGGAGAACAGGTAAGGTTGATAAAATAAATCCTAATTCTATAAACGTGCTGATGACCCTTTTGCAATTTATTTGTTGTAAATTTCTTGCCATTTTAGCTATGATTTTTTTTTGCAGTAATCTGATTATGCACTCCATGCATTAAAAGACAATCATATACACTCTCTTTTTTCTCCTTTTTGTCTGTCACTCTCACTCACTCTCTGTCTCTGTGTGTCTCTGCTTGTGTTTGGGACTCCATGTCTCTTTGATGTCAGTAGAACTGACAGTAAAGCATGTTGTGGTAGAACCCTTTGAAATTCAGTTTTTAATTATTTGCTATGGACACAAAATTTTGTTGGCTCAGATCAATGAAAGATGGAAACTTTACATTTTCATGTACTATATGCATATCTTAGTGTTGAGTTGCATTTTTTACTTTCTATATTTGGTCACAAGATCTGTATGTATCTAAGATAACCATGGTTTAAGGTGTAAGCTTTTCTATCCAATGATGAACAGTGATTTCACAGTTAAGTGCTTTCTTTTTGTAACTAACAAGAGTTCTATTGATCAAGTCTACCGAGCTAAGCAGTGAGCATTTAGGGGTTCAGGATTTACTTATGCTTGTTTGTTTTCTTTTGGTGGATTTTCTGTGACCTTTTAATTGCTCTTGAATTACATGCCTCTTAGCACTCAAAGCTAAGATCTCATTGGCATCACACATGTTACTATTTCACGCATCATTTCTTCACTTATGATTTGCTAAACCTTTATAGTTATCTCCTTTTTCTTCAGATTAAAGGATCTACTCCATCTGCTTGCTGGAACAAAATATACAAAAGAATGAAAAAACTGCAAAATGGTACTTCCAACAGCATCAATGCTGAAAATGGGGTGGAAAGCGTCTACGAATCGGGTTCTGACATGTTTGGTTTCTCCAATCCTCAAGTAATAAAACTAATTAAGGTACAATGATTTTCTTTTCCCTGGAACTCCTTACCAAAAATCATAGGTTAAATAAATGACTCTTGATATTAAAGGATACTCATGAACTTATATGCTGAATATATAGTTGGTAAATGAGCATTTGACATGCATATTAAGAAGATAAACACTTTTTGATTGGCAGCGACATGGAACTTTTGAAACTTAATGACTTTGCTCGCCATTTTACCCTATGGGTTAACTTTCTTTTGCTTCCAGTCGAAATGTCCTGTCATTTCTAGTTGTTCTTTTCTCAGATTGTGTTATTAACTCTGATGGTAAAGGAAAAGATTTAAAATTTAAATGCAAATAACTATTGTTTCTTCTTTTGACGTTCTCAGGGTGACTTTTATTTTCTGCTTGTAGTAGTTTGACAATCATTTGTATTTGTTATGGAGATGTGTACATTGATGGTGCCTGCTTAGATTGTATATTGATTCCCTATGATGTTAACAGGGGTTGTTGAAATCCAGACTATCGTCCAAGTTATCTATGTGCAATTCTACCTCTGATAGATATCAGAACTTGCCAGTTGGCTATCGACCTGTTCGTGTAAATTGGAAAGATCTTGATAAGTGCAATGTCTGCCACATGGATGAGGTGCAAGAGAATCTTCTATCTTTAATTGCTGGAGCTCAAACTCCTTTAATTTTTATTTGGCCTATCTTTCTCTTTGCATCTCCTTGTCTTCAATTTATTGTTTGAGGGCTGATGTTTTATCTCTAACCTAATAGTGCTTTCAATTTTTTTATGTGTGGAGGCTCTAATTGTGGTTCTTTGTTTCCAGGAATATGAAAACAATTTGTTTCTGCAGTGTGAGAAATGCAGAATGATGGTAAAACCTTGTATACTGGTTCTGCTGGTTTCTGCACTATAACTTTTCCATCTGATTAGAATTTTGACATATGATACATAGATTCTATTATTTTTTATTTTTTTTACTATTCGTCAATTTAATTCCTTTAATGGTTTTTCTTGAAAAGTTTCTTTTTTCATGTCTTGTGAAAAGTTTTATTACTTTTCATTTTAATCTTCTAGTTAATTCATATATTTCATAGGAGTAATGTTTCCTCAGGTCCATGCCAGATGCTATGGGGAATTAGAACCTGTTGATGGTGTCCTGTGGCTATGCAATTTATGCCGACCAGGGGCCCCTGAGTCTCCTCCGCCCTGCTGCCTTTGTCCTGTAACTGGTAATGTATTGTTATCCATCTTTGTCCCCTGTAAGGCTATGGATCATATGTAGCTCAAAATTTAGATTTACTTTTTCCAGGTGGTGCTATGAAGCCAACTACTGATGGTCGCTGGGCTCATCTGGCTTGTGCAATATGGATACCTGGTTTGTGTCTGTAATATGCATGCATTCATTTATTTGTCTGTTGTATTAGATTATGTGGTCTCACTTTATGCATTTCAGAAACTTGTTTATTTGATGTCAAGAGAATGGAGCCCATTGATGGCATAAATAGGATCAATAAGGTACGAAGGATGGTTAACTTGAACTTTTATGCTTTATAATCCTATCACCTCTGCGGATAAGCAATTTATCTAATTATTATAATCATTTGCTTATTTTGTGGGTGATATTGAGGACATTTCATTTGTTTAACTTGGTAGCTGTAATCTTGTACTGATGCAGAAATTTGATGTTTAAATTTCTACAATTAAATTCCTTTTAGTTGGACAATCATGATTGTTTACAATCTGCAACCAAATTTTTTGGTTCAAAAACAGGATCGTTGGAAGCTCTTATGCAGCATCTGTGGTGTAGCTTATGGAGCTTGCATCCAAGTAAGATTGTTATCTTAAGATACTAAATAACTGCTATGCTTGTATAGTTCAGACTTTCAGTTCAGTGTGATGTTCCCATGCAACTGGACCTGTTAAACGTAAGTTTTAAGTCCTCCGATGTCATTGCATGACTGGTCTTGTTAGCTTAATGCAAAAAGTCAAATTCAAAGCCCTGATAAAGATTTTGTATTCAACTGGTGCAAAGTTTAAATTGCTTTTTAACTTCTTTTGTTTTGCTGCGATGTTTTCTAGAAGTCCAATTTGCAAGAATTGCACCTCATAAAAGATTAGAGATGAGAAGCAAACCAACAGCTTTGTTTGTTGTTTGCTACCTTTCTAGGCATTTTTCAGGTCTCTATGGGCAATAATTTACATAACGGGGAAAAAAAGGGGTTAAAAAAGCGTTGGTTGATATTTGATGAGGTTAATAAGTCCCCTCATCTCTATTTTTGAGGAGGGTACTAACTTTTTGAAGTTAAATTCTTTCTTTTTCCTTCTCTTTTCCAAATTTCTTTGTCTGACAACTTAAATAGTCTTGGCGACTTTTAGTGTACCACCTTTTTGAAGTTCTTTTTCCTTCTCTTTTCTAAATTTCTTTATCTGATAAGTTAATTGTTATCTCGGAAACCTACATTGCTCCCTCTTTAGTGGAGAAAGTGAGACAAAGTACGCCAAAGCAACAAAACAGTCCATAGTGCTTGGGTGGCATATTCAATTGTTCTTCTGGTCTCTTGTTCTCTCTGTAATCTACACATGCATTTAGTAGTTTGTGAATTTTAACTCTGTTGAAATCTTACCTGTAGTGCTCAAATAATAATTGCCGGGTAGCATATCATCCTCTCTGCGCACGTGCTGCTGGACTTTGCGTTGAGGTATTGTTTCCCTTTGTTACAATTATTAAGGATACTTGATTAGTTAGTTCATTTATTTAAACTTCAAATGAATGCTGTAGTTGGTAACAAAATATGCTTATATTTACTCAAACTGCATCATTCTGTATGGTCAACAGCTTGAGGATGAGGACAGACTACATCTCCTTTCTCTTGATGATGATGAAGATCACCACTGTATCCGGTTACTTTCCTTCTGTAAGAGGCACAAACAGCCATCTAATGAGAGGCCAGTCATTGATGAAAGGATTAGTAGAGTTGCTCGTTGCTGTTCTGATTATATACCTCCATCTAATCCATCTGGCTGTGCTCGTACCGGTATGCCTTTTAAGCTTCTTCTTTGGTTTCAAGTATATTAGATGCTTGCTTGCAATGATGCAGTATGGTATCTCATGTGTATGTATTCTTTCACTCTGTAAGAGTTGATTCAAGGTTTTGTGTTATGGTAGTTTTGTTTTCAAGAACCACCGAGTAATATTTTCCATGTAGCACTCCATCCTTCCAAGTCCTGGGATTTCTTTTCGTATATTTAGCTACTTAATTCCACAAAATCTGGTTAAGGAAAAGGTTCTTTCATAAATTCTTTTGATCTTCTTGAATTCTGATAGAGCCTTACAATCATTTTGGAAGAAGAGGAAGGAAGGAACCTGAAGTCCTTGCTGCTGCATCTTTGAAGCGCTTGTTTGTAGAGAATCAGCCTTATTTAGTTGGTGGTTTCTGTAAGCATGATTCATCGATTGGTAAATTGCTGCCAAATGGAATTGTTGCCTCTAGATCTTCTTTTAACTTACAAAGGTTTAAGGCCTCTCAGCTAGATTCTCATGGCAACATTCTCTCTATGGCTGAGAAGTATAAATACATGCGGGAGACATTCAGGAAGAGATTGACATTTGGTAAGTATCTTAGGGTTTCACACAAGTGTCGATGTCAACAATATGTAAGGATCATTTTGGAGCTTTATATGGTGACTTGTTTTTTTATTTTTGGTTCTAGGGAAATCAGGAATACATGGATTTGGCATCTTTGCGAAGCAGCCATTTAGGGCTGGAGACATGGTAAAATTAAATTGCATATCAACTATGATAAAATTAATTTGCATATTAATATATTCTAAGTTCACAAGTATAATGGTGCTATAATTTCAGGTGATTGAATATATAGGTGAACTTGTTAGACCACCTATTGCTGATAGGAGAGAACGATTCATATACAATTCATTGGTGGTATGTTTCTTTGCTTTTCGTTTTTGTCTCTGTTTCTTTGTATATGCTTACATTTCTGGTTTTGGTAATGCGAGGCTATCATCATAAGACTTATCCTTACTATTTGAAAGTGATTTCTGTTGTTTTTATAGTCAAAATCTTGATTAGATTTTTAAATTCAGGGTGCTGGGACTTATATGTTTCGAATTGATGATGAACGCGTAATTGATGCTACGAGAGCAGGAAGTATTGCTCATTTGATCAATCACTCCTGTGAGGTGTGCATTTTCTCTTGATGATTTTTTGTTGTCAAACTTGTGACTTGTTTTTTCGAAAGAAAAAAAAAGGTAGTTCTGTGGTAAACTTCCAATGGGTAATTAGTTTGACTACTATAAATGATATATGTTCTGGTCTCAACTGTTCTGTCTTTAAACTTGTGAGAGTATTACTGGAAGTTGAAAGCTCAGTGGTGGTTGCAATTTCAGTTCAATCAATTTGTTTGCTAGATGCTTAATTATAGGAGCACTAATTTATACTTCTGCTTCTTTTTGTTTATTGTTGCACAGCCCAATTGCTACTCGAGAGTGATAAGTGTTAATGGTGATGAGCACATTATTATATTTGCAAAAAGAGATATTAGAAGATGGGAAGAACTCACATATGACTATAGGTTTTGCTCAATTTCTCAACATCCTGTATTCATCTGTATGTTTGAGATGTATGCTGACTTTTTCCCTTGCAGATTTTTCTCAATTGATGAACAATTGGCATGCTACTGTGGATTTCCAAGATGCCGTGGTGTGGTTAATGACACTGAAGCAGAGGAGCAGGTGGCAAAGCTATATGCACCTTGCAGTGAATTAATAGACTGGAAAGGAGAGTGAAAAATGGTTGGTATGGTTATGACTTGTTTTTCTACTTCTGCAATCTCTCTCTCTCTGCTTTCTTGTTTGTAGCGAACAGACTTCTAATTCATGGTCAGATGAATATTAAAGAGCAGATGCTTTTGTTGTTGCAATGGCTTCTATTATTGGTCCGTGGATTCTCAACATTTTAATTGTATAATAGGGCAGCATGAGTTTAGGCGTTGATACTTATCAGTGTGATCTTCCTGTCAATTACAATCTCTAAGGTCAATATTGTGTTGAAATCTCTACTCAAAATTGCATGTTTGAAAATCGTTCTTCAATAGTGGATTTCTTTTGTTAGTGGAGACAATTTAGTTTTTATTACTTTGGTGATGAGTTTTAAAGTTCATGATCATCCTAAGGTCTAGATAATCTTCGTCAGAAATGTGGAACTATACCAACACTGAGTTATCAGTTCCAAAGCCTAGTATGACGTACTATAGAAATAAAAATCATATTTCCACGATAAAATGACTTATCTTTTTTTGACCAACACCAATTATAAGTTGTCAAAGGAGCAGGATCATAGTTTTCGTCTTCTTGGGCAATCGTCATACCTATTTTCACTAAAATTATCATTTTTCCCTGGTTAAAGGAGTTTATTTTCATTATCAGGTTTCCAATATTCCTATGCTCTAATTTCCTGCTACAGTTTGTACCAACAGTCGTTTACCTTTGTGTTTCTTTCTGCAGAGATTTGTCATTATTGAGTATGCTGGGTTGGATCTTACGAATGTTGGATGGTTTCCCCTACACCGACTGTCTGCAGGCCATTTTATGAGGAAAAAAAAAAAAAAGTGGGTTCTGATGATTTTAGCCTTGCCTTCCCGTTCTCTTCTTATGTCTTTGAGAAAATGCAAACCAAGTGATTCGGCTTCTTTTGGTCTACCTCTTTCCTTGGCCTCGAAAAACAAATTTGTAAAAAGTGCTGAAATTTGTAACTTCCTTTCAACTCACTAATTATGGACCGATTTTTAAAAATTATATCCTAATTTGTTTCTCAAATTTTAACCCTAGATAGGCATGAATTCAATGGTGTACATCTTTGTAAAAAGAACACTCATCTTGCAAATGAAAAGTCAATGCTGTGCTCATGGCATCTTTATACTTTGCCATATTGTACACGTAATTGAAATGTGGTACTGTCACATATCCTCTCCTTTTCTATATTGGAATTTTAATTTGGTGACATGGAAGCAGGCTACTTAAATCCTTGTTCTCAATTTGCACAACCCTCTTGTGGAACCACAAGAGTCTGTAAGTTGTGGATAGAAACGTAGGATTGTTTGTTGCCGTTTGTTATGTATTGTTTCTATATGAAATGTAATTCTGTTGAGTTGGATCTTCAGAGGGATTGCCACTATTAGAGAGAATGAATCAAAGTTGAGTTCATTTTTAAGCAAGCATACCTAGAACTTGAATAGGTTGATGTTCTTTTTTTGTCATTTTTTCACTTTTTAATATAAAGTTTTACCCGCAATGCTTAATTGTTAATTTTTAGTTCATGTGATAATGGATGGTAATTGCCTGTTCAGTACTTCAATTGGCAACTGGGGCGCAAGTTACATCTCTATCTTTTAAGAATGAGTTCCAAAAATTCCTAGGAGTTGATTACATGCACAATTATCATAAGATCTACCATAACTTTGAACACTGACGGTAAATACTAATTTTTGCACAGTGCTCAATGGTCCATAGTTGCTGACACTTGAAATATATTGGAATGGAGCCTCATAGGCACTCAACTCATCATCATTTATATTTGACAAGTGAGTGTTTTTAGATTCATTTATTTCCTTTCCATCAATTATTTTTATTGATCTATTTATCTATTGATCATTGGAAGTACCATAAGCGTAACGTTTTTTTTTTTTTTATTATTACCATAAGTATTTCAATCTATTGCAAAGTACATACGCAATTGAAGCACTGTAACGATACGACCAAAGCAAAGACATAGCTGCGTCAAGTATTAAACACAACCAAATCTAGTCTTGCCACTTTAATTTATTCATCACATTGGACGTCCATGCTCCATAGACAATCTTCATCGTTCATTGGATCCTGAAAATGCAAAAATATTAAAAATTAATCGATTATATATATGTACACGCTAACACACTTCGTTAACAAAAGTAGAGAAAGGAGTCGTCACTTACTTGCTGCAGTCTACGTTAGGGTCAATGGGAACAGGAACTTGAACATGGCATAAGTCAGGAAGACTTTTAGCCTTTTCAGGATTAACGTGAAAGGATTTAGCCGCATTCTGAAAGCAATAACACAAATCTCTACGTATAGGTGTGGTGTTAGCCTGGTCGTTCAAAGATTTTACTGCTATACAGCAAGTGGGGGCTGGATCATTGTTAGTACCGATCAAGTACGGTAGGCATGGCAAAAGTGAAGTTATTGCTTCGTCGCATGTAATGACTGCATTTGCACTAACAAGCAGAAGCAGGAACGTGAACATGAACCCGGAACCCACCAACCTCTTCATTTTCAACTCTTTTGCTTATTAGCTTCCCACTTTTGGTTGTTTCGTGCATAGACTTGGGGCTCTCTTCGGCTTTTATAGTGTAAAGTCCTTCTTGTGCACTAATTATTATTAAATGTGACTTTCCCTATTTATTTCTAATAAATGGGGTAGATCCGAACTTATCAGTAACACATATTTGGGACATTTCAAACTTAATTTAAAATATTTTTTTAGGCTTATTTGTTCTACCTAATTAATGTCTCCCTTCAATAAGCTAATAATTAGAGGTGTAAGCTTTTAGACTTTCCATGAAATTTAGATGAATCAAATTCGTTACCTTTTACACAAATTTAAATAACAAATGTAAAATAGGGCACTCACAGCTTATATAAAAATAATTTTTGCTTTTAAGATTTAGAGCAATACAACTTATTATATATAATAATATATTGCTTCGTTCCGTTCACGATATCTTGCATATTATCTTCCACAAATGAAAGTATTACAAAGAGAAGAAGAAAAAAAAAGATTTTGTGTATTTTTGCAATTATATGATACTTAGAAAATCTTACGATTCCATGAAAATAGTCATTTATTAATTTTCGGAGTTAAATTTTTAAATACATATATATAACAGCTGAGCACATTTCTTATATTTATTATATTTCAAAGCCTAATATATACGTACCGTCACATTAAATATTAACATTAATCTTTTTGTTGTTCGAAATTTGATTGGGATTCACTTTAGAAGTATAAAATTCTATCTTTAATGTGATGCATCTATTTCTTGAATAATTGAAATTGTTTTATAGCATTTAATGTAAAAGAAAATAAATAGCACTTATGTCTTATGATGCTGTTGAGAAATCTATGCCCTTTTCTTACGCAGTCTTGTAACGTATCCTTTCTGTGTTTTAATGTGACAGATGATTCAATATTTTGTATGTATCTCTACTAATTTTATATTATCGATTATTTGATTAAAAAATTAATTGAGATTTTATTAAGTTAAAAAAAAGTTCATATGATCTTCTTAATTTTCATAATTTTCTTTCAATTTTTAACAAAAATTAATATATTTGATATAACGTAACTGAAATTAAAAATATAAATAAACTATAAGATATTAAGCTATTTCTAATACCGTGGATTGAGGTCAAAATTTGAAGTAAAAAGACTATCATATAAAATTAGTAAAGTAAAATAGTTATTCTAAGGATATCTATAAGTTTTTCTCGCCCATATATAAGTTTTGGTGTTATCATTATTAATATAATGATAAGCGACATTGAATAATGATATTTTATATACGTACTAAATTTTGTAACCCATAATTAAATTAACTCTATTTCTAAAGAGAATATCGTTATATTATTACAACTTATTAATTTTTATAAAATTAATATATCATTAGCATTTGATTATTATTAATAATTATTATCGAAAATTTTATTACATAACTGTATTTAAACCTTGAAATATACTAAAGAAAAATATATATTTTCCTTTATTTTTGCAATGAATGAGTGCAAATATTTTGATACACACTCTAGACACGTTATTTACAATTTAAATTTTATAATAAATTTGTAAAATGAAGTCTTGATTAAAATTTTATGACTACTTGAAAATTTAAAAGATAACGTTATCATATAAATATTTGATGTAGTAATCATTACAATATAAAATTTCAATTCATATGCATATATATTCATTTGTCCATGTTAAGATTCAAAATTAAGACAATATTTTTTTTCCTCATATAAATATATATAATTGTAGATATAATTATGTTATTAGACTTTTATTAAATATGAAAATTTATTATTTTATATTATTTTTCTTAAGTATAAAGAAATTTTATATTGAAAATATCAAATTTTAAAATTCTTTTTTTAGTATTGCTAAAAGGATTTAAACATAAATGTTATATTTGAGGAGAAATTCATAAAAGTCATATTATTCCAAGCATAAGCAAACCAATAATATTTTTCTTTTCCTTTATTGCTATACAAAATTGCATTCTAACAATTATTTTTGTAAAGATAAATTGCATTAATAATTTACATGATTCTTGATTGAATAGTTGACACATTATCGCATTGTGCAATGCCTGTCTCCCATGTTAGCTATAAAGATTTACGTAAGTTTGATACGGAGGGGAAAAAAAACAAAAGAAGAGTGTCAGTGAGCGTTGTCAGTTATATGTTACTCCATCAAATCCAGCCTGTTTATGCATAGACCTTGAGCATCTGCTCCTTATTAGTCCAATCTCTACCGTCGATTCTTGTACGAAGCTAATGGTGATTTAAGCACACTTCTAACCACTGGTTCATGCATTATGGAAAAGGACATCTGAACCAACGAAAAAGTCCCTAAAACTAGTTCCTTTCTTCGGAGACAACCACCCAAGGAGATCCAGAAATATTTGCTCTTGTCTGGTAAGTTAATGTCATGACTTCAAGTCAAGGTTTTAATCTTTCCGAGATGTTAAGCAATGTGTAATGATTTCTCATCTGGGTTTTGGAAATTATGGTCTAAAGGAGATCAGAGATGGAGAAAATGAAAAATGGCATCTGGTTATTTCTGATAATTTGCGCATTAGCTGTAACAGTCGTTAATAGTGATGATTCAGAGAAGACGGTGGTGAAAACGGTGAAGGGGAAGAAGGTTTGCACAAGAGGGTGAGAATGCAAAGAGTGGTCTGTGTACTGTTGTAATCAGACAATTTCAGACTTCTTCCAGACTTATCAGTTTGAGAATCTATTCTCTAAGAGGAATTCTCCAGTTGCTCATGCTGTTGGTTTCTGGGATTATCAGTCTTTCATTACTGCCTCTGCTATTTATCAACCACTTGGCTTTGGTACCACCGGTGGCAAGCTTATGCAGATGAAGGAGGTCGCAGCTTTTCTTGGTCACGTCGGCTGCAAAACCTCTTGTATGTAACTTACTTTTCTGTTCTTGTCTTTGGATTCGTCTTCTTGTCATTGCTGTGAACTTTTATGTCTTTCTCTTACTTGTATGGATATATGGCAAAACGAACGACTCATTGATGTAATGCTTGTGGTCAGTCTGAGTCCGGTGTTTTTGTTTAGTTCTTTGATTACTTCTACTGCATTGAGCAGGCTATGAATGAAGGAATTAATTCTGTGGATTTTTTGGTGATTGATATGGTTGGGTTAAGTCGTTAAGCGGGTTTCTCCTTCTATTTCCTCCTTTTTACTGGAACGGCAAACCGCAGCTTTCACGAAACAAAAGTAGTTAGCCTTGACTCTGTTGTGTTTGTTGTTTGTGTTCGAAGTTTGTTATTTTTGTTGATTTCTTTCACATGCATATTGTTACTCGTGATAATTTTACAGGTGGCTATGGAGTTGCTACTGGAGGACCGTTGGCTTGGGGTCTTTGCTACAACAGGGAAATGAGTCCTAGCCAGTCTTACTGTGATGACTTCTAAAAATACACCTATCCTTGCAGTCCTGGAGCTGAATACTATGGCCGTGGTGCTATTCCAATATACTGGTAGGAGACGTTTTTATTCTCTATTTGGATTTATGTCTATCCCGTGTCTTTATTTTGGTGTTATGCGCATAATTATGGAGTTATAGGAGACAAGATAGCTACGTAACAGAATAGGGCATAAAGCTTGTCACTTGATAACTGACGAGTTTTGTTTTCGTAATGATCTACTGTTTCCTGTCTTTAGATGTTGTCTTATTATGCGTACTCCCGTTTTTCCCCCAAGTACCTATGAGATGATAACACTTGGGAACTTGAAAGCTGCTTCTGTCATTGTAGGAACTATAATTATGGAGCTGCTGGAGAAGCATTGAAGGTGGATTTGTTGAACCATCCAGAATACATTGAGCAAAACGCCACTATTGCTTTCCAAACTGCGATTTGGAGGTGGATGACCCCAATCAAGAAATCACAACCTTCAGCTCATGATGTGTTTGTAGGGAATTGGAAGCCCACCAAGAATGACGAATTGGCCAAAAGGGTTCCTGGATTCGGAACTACAATGAATGTTCTCTACGGTGATATGGTTTGTGGGCAAGGTGATATTGATGCCATGAACAACATCATCTGTCATTATCTGTATTACCTTGACTTGATGGGCGTTGGCAGAGAACAGGCAGGTCCCCATGATGTTCTCACCTGTGCTGAGCAACTCGCATTCAACCCGACCTCTTCAAGTCCTGCTTCGTCTTCCTGAGCATGGCCTCCTGGTTTTATACACTCCGATCAAGTAAATAAGGGCAAATTGCCGGGACAGTTTATACGGATGTAGAAATCTATAAGCTCATTTTGTGTGTTAAGATATTGTGACCGACTGTATGTAGCGTTCCTGTCATGACTTGTTATCATTTTACGTGTGCCCAAAGTCACTGCTTCCTCTGCCCGTGTTTGTTTCTTACCGCACTCCATAAATTAAGGGGTTTCAGATTTTTTTTTTCTGTTTTTTTTTGTCGTTTTTGTAAAATGAAAATCAGGTAAGGAAATCGTGGTTGGCGTTTCTGATTTTTTTTCTGAAAATAAAAAATTGACAACTGTGTAGAAATTAGAAAATATCGTTTTCTTAATTTTAAAAACTTATTTTTTCGACAAAAAACTAACATATCCTTACATTCTATATCATATAATAATAATAATAATAAATAAAAAAGTACAAAATTTATTATTATTATTATTATTATTATTATAAAATAATTAATTTAGTATAATAAAATTACTAATATTAATAATATTAAAAATAGTAAGTGAAAAATTTATAACAAAAATTAATAATAATAACAATAATTAATAATAATATTATTATTAACAATAAATAATAATAATAATACTAATAATAATAATAAAATTAATAAGAATAATAAGAATAACTTATTAAAAACTAATAATAATAATAATAATAAAATTAATAAGAATAAGAATAACTTGACGACGATGACGATGAGTTTAATAATATAATTAAGATAAAAAATTGATAAATTTAATAAGAAAAAGAAAATTTATAACAATATTCAATAATAATAAGAATAAGAAGATTTTGTTAGGGGAGGAGTAAGGGAGAGGGGTATTTTTGGAAGTTGCTTATTTGTTTTGTTTATGTTACAAGGACAAGAAATCTTATCCTCCATTTTTGGCAAGAACAAAAAATTTATGTTTTTGTGACCTGGAGTCAGAATAAAAATGAATTGAGTCAGCAACCAAATACTGCGAGGCACAGGATTTTTGTGTTTTGTTATCTATCTCTACCAACAGAGACAGTAACCAAACACAAGGTTAATGCAATTTAATGTAACATAAACTTATCCTTCTTCACTTCTCATCCTCACGTCTTTAGTATGAAGCCTATCTTCTTACAAAGCCTAGTTTTCACTTTGTCTTTACATTATTTTATGTTATTTAATGTAGCACTTTACTCAAGTCTTTTATTCACGTCATGAGAGAGGTTTTATCAAAGGTCAAGCTTAATCTTCACCTAATTTATTGTCTTCGTTTTAAGTTAGAAGAACATCTTAAATTATGGTTTCAAAGTCTTTTCCACATTAAATGATGTGAAGATTAGCAAACTTAAACATTAAATTTGATATATATTAAAAAATAAAAAAATATAATAATAAAACTAAACATTTTTATTTTCAGTTTTTTATTAAAAATCTCAACTAAACAGATTTTTATTTTTTTAAAAAAAACTGAAAGTAAAAACAAGAAATAGAAAGTAAAAACAAATAACAAAAAAAAAAGAATCAAATGAGCAACTTAGGTGACAGGCTAGTTTCAAACAGAACAGAAAAGTGATGACCGTAAGGCGTGTAGATTTAGAAGCATTAAGTCCCTCCGCCGTCGTCGGGAGGAACAGAAAAGCAAAAAATAGAGGAACTGAAAAGTATTTAATGGAGGGAATAAAAAACGAGTTCAGTATTTAAGAGACAACTATGTAAAAAGTAGTCCACCAAAAATGTCTACTTAATAAAGGAGTCTCCCATAAATGTCTGTTGACAGCCTCCTCAACGTAATTTTTTTTAAGGTCAACCCAAGATGATAATGGAAAGAGCACAAGAGCAGAGATTAGTAGGAACTTGGAAGAAAGAGAGACACAGATTATTCAACAACAATTATAAACAATGATCTTGTTTTGGATCATAAACAAAATGACAAATTTTGAATTTCAAGTTGAATGAATTAAGAAAATTTTAAACTGATTTTTAAAAAATATCTCAATTTTTTATATTTTAAATAAATTATTATTATTTTAAATTTCTATTATTATAATTTTTTAGACATTATTAATGTAAAATTAAAATTTATAGTACAATATATTAAGGACTATTTTGCATTTTTAAAAAATTCAGAGGCTATTTTTTAAATTTTAAAAATTATTCGAAACAGTACCTGGTATCGCAATATCAGTACAGTATTGTACCAAAACTAAATCCAGTACCAATATCGATACGGTATTCGTAACATTGGTTAAAGGATCCTTGATCCCACTTTGAACACTCCTAAGTACAATATTCAACACCCTAACAAAAGTATACAACTTAGAAATATCTCATTTATTCACTTGATAACTCAAAATAACTCATTCTCATAAATATGACATGATGATGCTCAAATAATTGAAAAACTCTTTGAAATGTTTGTATACAATACTAGAACCCGAATAGTCATTGAAGCCAAGAACTAGCCATTACAATGGCTATATGCAGTGTGCTGTTCAACTAATATATATTTATAACACTAGATTTACTAATCGTTGAACACTGGTCGAGTAGTACATATATTGGTTGGCTAATATGACACATTACTCGACTAATATATCAACCAATTCTACAACAAACTCACAGTGCATCAAATATAACAACTTTAAGACATATTAGTCAACTACTAATTCATATAAATTGATCAAACACCTTAAAAATCAAAAGCTTCAATGCCTCTTGATAACTAGAAAGACTTATGCAATGAAGTAAGATGAAATAATTATGCATGGTAAGCTTTTTGGATCATGAAATTAATAAAGTGAGCTTACCAATAATAATACAAGATGTAAAATGACCTTGATAAGCCTTGATCATCTTTTGTTATTGATTTGATCTTTGTTTTGACGTTTTTAAACTTCAACTTCTTGTTATCAACTTCATAAGCTATGTTCTAGAGTTTATGACTCCAACTTGTTCTTATATTGCTTTTTATTAAAATAATAAACTCATTAGTAATAATTATGTTTTATTATCATCAAAACATCGATTGGAACCTCAAATATGATTTAATCACTTCCCTAAAAGTTTTTTAAAGATTGTTTGAAAGATTAAAAGGCTTTTATATTAAAACTAAAAACTTCAATGCTTTTTGATAAATAGAAAGACTTATGTAATGAAGTAAGATGAAATGGTTATACATGGTGAGCCTTTTAGATCATCAAATTAATAAAGTGAGCTTACAAATAATAATACAAAATGTAAATTGACCTTAATAAATCTTGATCTTCTTTTGTCCTTAATTTAATCTTCAATTTGACGATTGTAAACTTTAACTTCTCTTTATCAACACCATAAGTTATCTTTTTGAGCTTATGATTTTAGTTTGTCCTTATATTGATTTTTATTAAAACAATAAACTCATTAGCGGTAATTATATTTTGTTTTCATCAAAACATCGATTGAAACCTCCCTTGTATCAACACTCTATTTCAACAGGGGGTGACAAGGCTTACCAAAAAACCGACTTATATGGTGGTGTGCCAATTAGAGTTTTGTATGTAGTTTAGTATGCCCATAATGTATCATCCAGCCACAAACTCAAATCTTTTCTTTTCAGATTCATTATTTCATCATTGACGAGTTTAACTTCTTAATTAGAGATTTCCTTCTTAATTAGAGATTTCTACTTGCCTATTTATTTGTGGATGATACTAGGTGAGTATGTGTTTTACACCATCCTTTTTTAGCACCTCCATCATCTAATTACAAAAATGAGACCCCTAATCGCTGATTAAAGCCCTTGGCACACCATATCTGTTGAAAATTTAATTTTAAGAAACCTGCAGTAACCTTAAAATCATCATTTTGGGTGACCTTTGCTTCCTCCTATTTCAACACACAATCAATAGCAAAACAAAATTTCAAAGGATAAAAGAAAGGACCCATAAAGTTTATGCCCCAGATATAAAATATTTCATAAAACAATATTAGAGTTTTGGGCATTTCATTCCTTTTTGTAATGTTATCTTTCCTTTGGCACCATTCACACAAATTACAAAATAAGTATGTATCTTAAAACTGGTCAGAAAAATCCATATTCTAGGATCGTTCTTATTATTCTATTGGCAATAAAATGCCCACTACATGCCTCAGAATGACAAATGGTTAAGATAGATGAAAATTTAGTTTCAAGCATGCAACCTCTTATTACTTGATCAGCATAGCATTTTACAAGTACAGGTTATCCTATAAACAGTATTTAGCATCAACTATGAACTTGTCTCTTTATGCCTTAGAAATACCTACAGGAAACAAATTAGAGGCCAAGAAATTAAAAATGTGAGCGTACTAAGGCAACTTTGAACTAGCTGAAAATAAATGTTCTTTTGAAAGTTCTTCTTTCAACTATGCAATGAATCAAATGATCTACCCTTTTACTTTTAGCCCCAAACTTGTCTTTAATTTCTAAGTCAAATTCACTCAACAAAAGGATCCACCTCATTAGCCTCAGTTTCACTTCTTTCTTTGTCATTAGGTACTTAAATGTTTCATGATCAGAAAATACTATAACCTTGGTACCCAAAAATATGAGCACGAGTGTGGAAACCACTACTAATATTCTTTTTATGTGATATTGTAGTTCCTTTGGGCTTCATTTAGTGTCACAGACATATAATAAAGCACATGAGGAATTTTTCTTACATATTGCCCCAAAAATGCTCCTAAAGCACAATTATTTGCATCATATTTTAGCTCAAATGACAAGTTCCAATTAGGTGGTTGGATCATTGGTGTATAAGTTATCAATGATTTTAATTTTTTAAACATAGCCTTGTATTTCTTCGTGAACATAAAATTGATTTTTTTTTTACAATAGCTTGCATAGAAAAATCATTTATAGAACACCTATAAAATCCTGTCTGTCCACGAAAAGAACGAACTTCTTGCATATTCGCATGGTAAGGTAGAGATTGAATACTATCAACTTTGTTTTTTCACCTTTATTCCTTTAGTTAAAACTATATGGCCTAACATAATTCCTTGACTTACCATAAAATGACAATTTTCAAATTTTAACATTAAGTTTGCTTCAATGCAACTTTATAAAACTAATGTTAAATTATGCAAGCAGTTATCAAACGAACTTCCATGCACAATAAATTCATCCATTAAGATTTCAATAATGTGTTTCATATAGCCAAAGAAAAAGGTTAACATAAGGTAGATGGTGTGTTACCTGCTCTAAAAAGGTACACATATGTATGCAAAGGTACTGAATAAGCATATACACTTTCTCTTTTATTGGTTTTTTTTGGTGAAATAGCTATTTGAAAATGAAAAACCATCTAAAAATAGTAGAAAGCATAACTAGCTAACCTTTCTAACATTTAGTCGATAAAAGGAAGAGGAAAATGGTCCTTTCGACTAACATAATTTAGTTTCAGTAATCGATGCAAACACGTATTCATTCTGTACTCGAATAGAAACTAACTCACCATGTTGATTTTTCACCATTATCCTGCAAGTTTTATTTAGATGACTTGAATTAGAATTACTTAACTGTATCCAAAATTACTCCTGCCTCAAGCAATTTGATCATTTCTTTCTTAACAACTTCCATCATTGGTATATTTAATCTCCTATGGAGCTTCTTAATTAGCTTTTCTGCTTCTTCAAGCAAGATGTGGTGCATACACAAAGATGGACTAATCTCTTTAATATTTTTAGTAGTCTATCCTATGGCTATTTTGAATTTTTTGAAAACCTCTACCAATTTTTGCTCTTACATAAAGGTTAACTTGCTTGAGATTATTACTGGCAAAGTGTCTCCCTTTTTAAAGAGTGCATATTTTAAGTGTTTTGACAATGGTTTTAACTCTAGTTATAGGGGCTTGACAATTAAAGGGATATACTGTCATTAGGCATGGGCATGCCTAAATTCAAGTACTGCACTATCAGTATTTTTTTAACCTCCTTGAAGTTATTTAAGGCTGCCATTTACTCCTACAATTCAAAGTTAAAGCAAAAAATTAGTATCTTCCTCATTAAAAAGATTTTCCCTCATAGTTATTTCTAAGTCATCCTTCTCATTAAGTTCGAAACAGTATTACACTAATGAATCTAAAATATCACCTACAAAAAATAGGAAAATCAACATCAGAATAATTCATTGTATCATATATATTAAATTGAACAGTATCCTTACCAAATTCCATAGTCAAAGTACCATTGTTGACATTAATTTTTACTTTAGTCATTTCAAGGAAAGGCCGTTATAACAAAATTTTGTCTTATTTTATAATTATTTTCCATATCCAACACATAAAAGTCTACAAAAAAATTAATTTGCCGTTGATATGCACAAGAACATTCTCCACTAACCTTTTGGCATATGTATTGGATCTATCCGTTAAATTTTGATGGAGCTATCATTTAGACCCAAATTAAATAAAAAATTCTTGTAATATAAAAAAGTAGGAGTCCATCTTATGAGAAATTCTAGTTAATCAATCATTATAAAGTAAAATATTTAATAAAATAAGGATTGTGATAACATAAATTTTTGTGATAGAGGAAATAATAAAATGAGCGTTATCAATGCAACAAACTTTAGTTTATAGTTTTTTTTTTAAATTTGAATTTCATTAATAGAAGGACCAAAAATGTATGTAAAGTATTCTGAAGCTTTTACAATATAAGGATACAAGGAAAAAAATGATGGCTTTCATCCATTATGTGACACCCCCTCCTGTAGGGTATGCATCGGGACGCCTGAAGGTCATTTCGGTACATATCCTACGATAAGGGCGAGCTACGTTCGATCACTACATTCTGTTCATATGGTATAGTATCATAATTCACTTATAAAGCATCATAAGAAAACCACAATATTTTTTAGACCAACTTTTTCCTCATTTCATTTCATAAAAATTCGATTGTCTACATTGTGACTTTTAACAATTTCCATATGTACATCATCAAAACTTAATACAATAGTACTACATGAATGAGGAAAATATGTACAATCTAACTAGTCTATCCAAAAATCCCAGCTGACCGATCTTTAAGCCATGACTTCTCTTGCCAATCACAATTTACATGACTGGTAGAGCCTCTCAGTAGCTAGAGTCGTCTCTCAGTCCTGAAAAAGACAATGTTGCAATTTTGGTGAATTTTGTGAACTCAATGAGGTAATCATCATCGATGGTTCACTCAGTTCATGCAACACATTATTTCACATAACATATAATCACATTGTTGCATATTGGATCACGTTTTACATTTTCAATTAAGCATAGGCAAATTATGTATTTTAATCAATAAAAAATATATAACCAAATGCATATAAAATGATCGTGAGACTCTTTTCCAATTGTTATGTTGTTGTGACCGAGTGCCTGCACTATCCCATATCTATTTTGGATACCGAGCCCATTAATAACTATCCCATATCTATTTTAATCAATGAGTCTGAGGCTCTGAAACACTTGTAAGCTCGAGGCTCATTTTCACTCGTTGAGCTTTAAGCTCTGATCGTTGGCTACTCTAGTCACAACTTCCATTATCTAATTATATATTCATGATTGGAATGCATGTAACACAATCAATCACATTATATGGCATATAGGTCTTCACATTCACATACATGTAGCACTTCAATAACTCAATCCTCATTCACATTCATCGGACCTTCTGTCCGGAATCCACAATCAAACACATTCATTTCGCATTCATTTATCATTCACAGTATAACTTAAGCAAACAATAATTGAGAGAAACCGTCTAGGTTACTCACAAGTTGCTCCCAAAGCTAATGCTTGGAAGTGCCGGCAATGTCTGGAGGTCGACGTTCTAATTGCTCCTCTATAACAAATAACATACACATATATCACAATTTGCACAATAATACGTGTTCATTAATGCACATATATGAAATGAATTATGTACAATGCATATTCATGACAATCCCGGGTATCCTTCCATCAATGTCATCACAAAAACAATCAAATATCGAAACTCACTTAACTAGCATTTTTTTGTAGGATTTATACCTCGACAAACCATTTGAATCCAATTTCATAACCTAATAAGCCATTTCAGATTTTTCTCCAAACTCTAACTTCCGAGTCTACTGTTCTTGATCATTAAAACAATGAAAATAAAGTAATTTAACATTACTACCTTCAATAAAAGTGTTCCTCTATGCCTTATCTATCTAATGACACCAAAATCATTCAATTTGGTTTAGTTGTGTGAAAGTTATACTCAAAATATTCCCGGACTGCTTTTATTCTAAGACAATACCCTATACTCAACTTCCATCCAAAAATTAAAACTCTTAGAATCTGATAAAAATTTTTATTTCTTAATATAATTTATAGCCCTATGTTTCTAGTTTATTACATATGAGAAATCATCTCATTTGGAGCTCTACAGATCAAGATAGCATCAAAATAATGAAGGATGTTCAGGAGAATAACATCAGTTTATACTATCTAGGAATACACTCACTGTATGTATTCCACTTTTTCACTTAGTTTTTCTCAATTCGATTCAGAGGGCTATGATTTTTGGTAGAGATGTAGAGCAATGTCGTACAAATCTAATGGTTTAAAAATTAAGTCATTTGTATGTCTAGAGAAGGAGTTATGATCAAAAGAATCCAATCTGTTTTTGTCCTCGATCATACTGAACCTATTTCGGGGAAACAGCTATAACTTTCTCTATAAATTTCTGATTAAGGCGTTCTTTAAATGTTTCGAAATAAGACTTCAAGAGATACAACTTTCATGAAGACCTCAAAGTCAAATTCTATTTTCTTCATCTTGCTTTTGCTTCATCTTACTTTCACTTCGTTTTACTTTGCTTCGTCTTACTTTTACTTCGTCTTACTTTTGCTTCGTCTTACTTTGCTTCATCTTACTTTTGCTTCGTCTTACTTTTGCTT
>JANSVA010000001.1:22088931-22106905 GCA_025504915.1 Erythroxylum reticulatum
TCATTATTATTTATTATTAAGATTTTTGAAAACATTGTTAATGTAAACAGTAAACTAGTAAAGTGTACAGTACAACTATATAATATACTACTATGGACTATTTTGCAATTTTTAAAAATTTTAGGGACTATTTCATAATTTTAAAACATTCTCCGAAACGGTACCCGGTACTGACCGATATCGGTACAGTTCCGTTCCAGAGCTCAATCCGGTACCGAACCCGGTACGGTATTCATAACTTTGGTCCTCATGAGTCATGCCACTGTCGCTGCCACTCCACCATCAAATCACATGTCGTACGACACGTTGCAGGCCTCTAAGCCCTCTAGCTCTGGTCGAACCACTGCCACTCTCTCCAACCACGTGCCATTGACCATTCACTGCAAGCTCAAATTGCCATGCCATTGCCATTTTCCGCCATCGACTGGACACTGGACATATTACAGTCTGCAGTAGTTCCAATTTTCAGATATAGATCCGAACCCAACCCGACCTGATCCTTCCCTTAATCACAATTTTGATTTTTTAATGTGTTTTAAGTTGCTAGTTTTTGCTCTAAATTGCAATTGTATTGTGTTTTGAATGTGCCATGTGTTTTCTGAATGATTTATAAAATATGCATTGGACAATTTGGATTTGAAAGTTGAAATTATTTGTATGAGTTGGTTCAATTTGAACCACATTTAAGCATTGTAAATTTGTGAAGAAATGATTTCAAAATAATATTGTCTATGAATTATGGAAGAATATTTAAGAATTATGATTTGTAAATTATATATAATTCTAGAACATGTATATTATTTGTTATTTTGATGATCATAAAAAAGAGATCAAAATTAATTCATTAAATTGTCAATTTGTTAATTAATTTATATGAAATATACAATTTACTAATTATTTTTTGTATATAAAAAGAATTTAACATACGAATAATCATTTAAACATAAGGTTTAATTTATAATTAAAGAATTTAATATATGTAATTAAGTTAAGAAAATTAAATGTTTGCACTTTTATATTGTTTATTTTTTTCATTAGGAAATAAAATTAAAAATATTAATCTTATCTTATGAGTAACAAATGCACACTCATCATTTTATCTTATAGGTAGTTAAAGACATATTAGAAAATAGTATATGAGTTTATTAATTTAATTTTGACACATGTCTTCAGTTATTTTTACAGATAAACGAAAGGAAGTTCAAGTACTCCTGATAATTCAACTATTTCAGGAAAATTCAATGATCTAACTTAGGCTAATGCTAGATTGATTCTGGAATGAATAATCATATTATTTGTTTGTTTTGTAACAAGCATTTGAAAGGTGATGTGGAGCCTTGTAAAAAAGTAAGTCATGATGTGAAATGACAAATGAAGACTTTGCTTGAAGAGTATTAGCACGAGAAAGACATAAGGCAAATATTGAATTACAAAATTAGTAGTCAAAAGTTCTTTTATTAGTGTCCAGGATGATGGTGGGAATGTTGAAGGTGATAGTATTCATACCCAACAAGAAAGACATGTTGCACCTGATGTTAGGAAAAGAAGAAGAAAGGTGTAATTTTTTTGCACTACAAATAACTCCTAATGCTCAGCCTTCAATTCGTTACAATCTAAAGTAGTGACTCATAATGTGGATATAACAATGGTTAGAAGGTGGTATGATTCAGGTATAACATTCAATGCTTCCCAATCTTAGTATTATCAACCTATGATAGATGTTATTGTCTCTTACGACCCAAGATATAAAGCTCCTTCAATTGATGATTATAAAAGTAAACTTTTGAGTAGTTTTGTTTATGAAATTAAAAATTATTTGGATAAAAGAAGAATGACTCGGGCTACTTTTGGGTCTTCAATTATGTGTGATGGTTGGACAACTAGAAGACATGAGCTTATTATTAATTTTTTGCTTTATTCTATAAAGGGCATAGTGTTTTTGAAGTTTATTGATGTATCTAAACTTGTTAGGAATGGTGATAATCTATTTGAAATATTTAATGAAGTTGTAAAATATTGTTTAATTCATTAACAATAATTCTACTTATAAAGCAGCTGGAAAAAGATTGCAAAGCAAGTACAATTTTTTTATTAGACTCTTTTTGCTACACATTACATTGAGGGAGTGCTTAGTTAAGGGGTATGAGAATAAATATGTGGGAAAGGAATGAATAGTAATGGTTAGTTATTTATTATGGTTGATTGAATAGTTTTTTCATACCTCAATTTTAGGTAATAGTCCATACGCCCCATGTGTGGAAGGAATGGTTTTAATTCCCACAAACACTAATATTTTTTAATTTTTAATTAAATATAATTAAACTATAATTAATTAAAATATAATTTATTTATTTATTTATTAAAATATAATTACTTGATTAATTAAAATTGAATTAATTGATTAAAATATAATTAATTAGTTAATTACAATGTAATTAATTAAAATATAATTAATTAAAATATAAATAAATAATTAATTAAAATATAACAAAGTTTTATTTATCAATATTTTTAATAAACCAACCACTATCAATGGTAATGTTAATCATTCCTTCCTCTTAATTAACCATCATAATTATAATAATTATATCCATTCTCATTCCTCACAATATTCATTCTCATTCCTATTACCATTCTTCTATGTGAACTAACCACCTCCTGACTTGATGTTGCAAAATATAGGAGATGTTAGATATTTTTCTATTATTGATGAGACTGTGTAGAAAGCAAAAAGGGTGACCAAGTTCATATACAATCGTGCTTGTGTTTTGAATTTAAAGAGAAAGGATTTCACTAATGGTAGGAATTTGTGTCGTCTTCTTATTACAAGATTTGCAACAAATTTCTTATCACTTCGGTGTTTTACTATGTTGAAGAAAGAGTTGAGACAAATATTTACAAGTGATAAGTGAGTTGTATCTCAACATTGCCAAGTCTAATGCTAGATTAGAGTTTTCTAGAATTCTACTTGAAGGTAATAAATTGTGTTCCTAATGTCAATTTGTCATGCGTTTGTAAACCTTTGGTAAGGGTACTTCATCTGGTTGATAGTGATGAAAAGGTAACACTTAGTTATTTTTATGATGTCATGGATAGGGCATAGGAAACAATCAAGGTCAATATGAAAAATAGGTCTTCTTTGTACACATTTTATCTTGTAGTCATCAATGAAAGATGAGACAAACAACTTTACTCTCTGTTGTTTACAGCTGGGGCATTTTTTAATCTTAGTGTCTATTTTAGACCAAGTTTTATAAAGAAAGTTGAAGTTAATATGAGAATGCTATTAACTATTACAATAATATTTTCCCATGAGACGATGTAAGATCTCCTAAGCTCACAAATGAAGATTTATAAGGATGCATTTGGTGATTTTGGGATGTCAATTTCCATTCATCAAAGAGACAAATTTAATCCAGATATATATACTTTTTCACTTTTGTTATTTTTTGAAAATTAATCATCACTTTATTTTATTTATAATGCTACTTTTGTTATTTTATAGTTGCTTAGTGGGACCAATTCAGATTTGATGTTCCAGAATTAAAAATATTTGCAATTTGAATACTAAGTCAATGTGTGAGCACAACAAGGTGTGAAAAGAATTGCAGCACATTTGAATTCATGCATTCTAAGAAAATGAATAAATTGAAGCACAAAAGATTGAATGACTTGGTTTATTTAATTTAGAGCTTCAGGAAATATATGCTATCATCATTAATAAGTTAGATATAATTTTTTAATAATTTAATTTTATTATTTATTAAGACTCTTAATAGAATAAGTAGTTATTTAGATTCAATTTTCCTTGATCATACTGATCATTTGGCATGTTGGGTTTCCAAAAAACTAAGTTTGATAGATGAGAGTGACTTAGAAGATAATCTTGGATAATAAATTATTAACATATCATTTGGTGCAATGATTTTGAATGACGGTGATGATGAGGCTCTCCTCAATGATGAAGATTTTGTACCAAAGAAGAATTGAGGTCAATGTAATTTAAGCGGATATTCAATTAAATGAAGTTCTAAGTTTTTATTTTTCCTATTCTTTTAATTTCAATTATATTTGATGTATATTTTAAATTCTATACATGCAATATTATTGTAAATATTTTTGCTTTAGGTTTCATTTCTAGTTAGCTCTTCAACACAAACTTTTGTTGTAAATTGTAATTGTTGGAGAGTCATAAATATTTATTATTCTTTTTATTTGATGTTTTGATGTAAATCTTATTTATTATATGATGAAATTATAGTATTTTAAATACTTTGAATTGTTTTTAATTTTATATTTGTATGATGATTAAATGATCTTTTTTCATATTAATTGTGATTATTATTTATATAAGAAATATGTGAAAAATAATATTAATAAAATAAATAAATTGTTATTATTTTAAATTTCTAGTATTGGATGACTATTTTACAATTTTATTCAAAAAATTTATTAAAAAATGACTATTTTGTAATTTAAAAAAATTAAAGACTTTTTTAATAAATTTAAAAATAACTGAAAATGATATTTGGTATTAACCGATACAAATATAGTTCCGTACCAGAATCAAATCATGCACGTGATTTCTAAAGTTTGAATTTATGAAATTGGTGTCCTTATTAATAAAGCCACACTATAATTTTGTCAGTGAGGAAATTGGGCCCGTTTGTTTTCATTTTTAAAGGTTTTTCGTTGTGATTTTTGTAAATTAAGAAACAAATATTAAAATCGTGTTTGGTTAAACACGTTTGTATATTTTGTTTTTATAAATAAAAAATGACAACTATTTTACGAAAATGTAAAAATAATGTTTTTGTGATTTCTAAAAACAAGTTTTCATAAACTTTTTTTTTCACAAAACAAGGTTTTTCTCTCTTTTGCGTCGTCTTCTGCATCTTTATCGATGTTGCAATATCTCCAGGTTTGTTTTCATATTTATTTGTTGCTTCCACGATTTCTCTTATCTCTTTGGTTCATAAGATCAGAACCCTAACAACACAGAAAAACTAGGCGGGATGAAGAAGAGATATGAAAACCATGAAAAGATAAAGAGATGAAGAAAATAACATGTAACCATACTTACTAAAAACAAAATGTAGAACTTTTGCTTTAACCATCAACTTATGTAATTTTTTGTGCTAATAAAGAACCAACACAAAACCTGAATATGTTAAGCAAAACACGGCGTAGAGGAACCTAAAATTCAGCTCTTCAGTTTTTGTTTCAGCTAAACATAATGACGACATCATCTTATTGTTTATAAAGAACCAACACTATGAACGGCTATTAACTAACATATATAAACCACACCGTGAACAAGTATGATTTGAAATCTGAGATAACTATACTTGACATCTTCTTCCTCACGTTTTGTAGCTGAATTCTTGGATTTCACGTTATTCTCTCTCCTTGTTCTTCTCATCACCGCGTCTTTAGCACTATTTGGTCTTCACATCATTTAATGTTATTTAGCATAAACTTTATACTTACAAAGCCTCTTTACTTCTCATTCTCGTGTCTTTAATATGGAGCCTATCTTCTTACAAAACCTACTCTTTACTTTTGTCTTCATATCATTTAATGCTATTTAATGTAGCAGAGACTTTATCCTTCTTCACTTCTCATC
This sequence comes from Erythroxylum reticulatum, assembly GCA_025504915.1. Classification (NCBI taxonomy): domain Eukaryota; kingdom Viridiplantae; phylum Streptophyta; class Magnoliopsida; order Malpighiales; family Erythroxylaceae; genus Erythroxylum; species Erythroxylum reticulatum. The sequence continues at coordinate 22,094,558 of JANSVA010000001.1, forward strand.
CTCGTGTCTTTAGCATGGAGCCTATCTTCTTACAAAGCCTAGTCTTCACTTTGTCTTCACATCATTTAATGTTATTTAATGTAACACTTTATCCAAGCCTTTTCTTCATGTCATGGCAGAGACTTTATCAAAGGTAAAGCCTAATTTTCACCTAATTTATTGCTTTCATAATAGCTTTAAGTTTATTAGTCTTCACATCATTTAATGTGGCAGAGGCTTTGAAGCCATAGTTTAAGTTGTTCTTATCTTAACACAATAGGTTATTGTGAAAAACTGAAACATTAAATTTGGTATATATGTAACCATAATCCTATTGAAGTGGCCTATTACTTGAAGCTGAAAACGAACTGAAAGAACGTGTAAATAATTTACTGTAGTGGTTTTGCTACTAGGTTTTCACATAGTGAAAATATAATTTGTGTACAAGTTTAGAAACCAAATATTTTTTAAAAATTGTTATAGTTTTCACATGTTTATTTTGAACCATATTTAGCATTTAATACTTTGTAGAAATTATTGTGAATGATGTCACTTATATGTTATTACATTTAGTGATGGAAGGCTTGAACAATATGAATAATTATAATGATTGTATGGAAGAAAATGAAAAAGATGGAGTATAGAATGATACTATAGAGATGTATTTAATCTCCTTGATGGTTGAAGAAGTGAAGAAGGGAAATCAAACGACTACTACCTTTTCCAAATCTGGTTGAAAGAATATTAAAGCAGGGCTTCAAACAAAATTCAGTAAGGAGTATACTGATATTCAATTGAAGAATAAGTATATTGGATTAAGAGCCATATTAAAGAATTTCAAAAACTTATTCAAAGAAACAGAAATCAGTTACAACTCTTTTACTAGTAAAGTTAATGCTACAAATAATTGTTAGGAAAATCTATTTAAGGTAAAGTATGTCTTTTGTTTCATTAATATATCATATTATATAATATTCATTTTCATATATCTTTTTCATCATTATAGGTGCATAAAATGGCTCACAGATTCAAGAAAAAAAATGTAAGGAATTTTTAGACTTGTGTTATATTTTTGGAGGTACTACTGCAACTGGTGTGCATGCACATCTATCAACTAAATCTCCATCGAATAGTACAGAAGAGGAATATGGAAATGATATTGATGAAGATTACTCGTATAATGGAAAAGAAGATCAAAATAAAAGTTCTCCCTCTAAAAAAAAGAAGTCTCCTAAGAATAAGAAGGCAAAGAAGACACATTCTAACATTGTAGAAGAAGCCTTACTTATACTTAGTGAACAATCAAGAAGAAATAATGATTTACTTGAGAAAAAACTAAGTGAAACATCATCCATTGCAGACAATAGATCTCAAGAGTCTAAAATAATGACGGAATGTTTGAACTCTTTAGATGAATTGGGTGTTGATGGTGTGCAATATGAAAAAACTGTGAAGGCTTTATATGATTCTTAACTTTATAGGGATTTTTTTAAAGATGACACAAATAAAGAAGCTGGATTGGATTATGTCGCTTTAGTTATATTTTCATGTTACTACATATCAAATTCTTATTGATTTTACACTTTTATATTAAGCACTGTTTCATATTTTGAACGTTTTAAGTTTCTGCTTTGTATGAATATTTGACTTAATTTTAAGTTTATATTTTGTATGAATATTTTTTCTATATTTGAGTAAATATACTTGATTGAATATTTTATTAATTATTTAATACTGACATTGTAGATACATGGATTTCTTATCAGATTTCGAATTAGATTCTGATGATGAATTGAAGAAGGTAATCATTATTTCTGTAGTTGGGGGAGTGAACAACTATTTTCATTTACAAAAGCAACTATGTAGAACTTCTGCTCTACCAGGTCATGATTGGATATTAAAACTTTTGAATGGGGATCCTACAAAAATTTATGAAAACTTAAGAATGAGAAAGATAGTCTTCTTAAACTTATGTGATGAGTTGAAGAGTTTAGGAGGCTTAAAAGCAACAAATCATTTGACTGTGACGGAACAAGTATTGATGACCATAGGACATAGTGAGACAACTAGAGTCAATTCAAAATGCTTCCAACATTCGACCTGGACAATTTCGAAGTACTTTCGAAAAGTCTTATATATAGTTAATCGTCTTACAAAAAGAGTCATTACTCCACCATCTTTTACTAATACACCTCCTGAGATTCAACATAATTCAAAATTCTTTCCATATTTTCAACTACATTCATATATTTAATTAATATTTTAATTATGTCCTTATTATTAAAATTTATTTTAATATATTTTTTAATTTTTAGGACTGTATAGGAGCAATAGATGGTACACATATTAATGCACATGTTCCAACCGATGAATAAATACCATACAGGGGCAAAAGAATTAATCTAACCTAAAATATTATGTGTTGATGCTCATTTGACATGCGTTTTACATATGTAATGGTTCGATGGAAAGGTACTGTAAATGACTCTTAAGTTCTTTTGGAAACAATGACAAATTCAGCGAATCAATTTGTTATGCCTCCATAAAGTATTATGTTATTTTAAATAAACATAATACTTATGATTCATTTTTAATATCTTTTTATTAATATTATGTTCTTTCTATGTTATGTAAGTAATATTTGGTTGACGCGGGCTACACTAATATGCCTGGGTTTCTTTCATCATATCGAGGTGAAAGATATCATTTGTGAGATTATAGAGGTAGAGGAAGGCCTTAAGGTTCACAACAATTGTTTAACTACATTCATTCTTCATAAAAAATGTTATTGAAAGATATTTTGGCATTCTAAAATAAAAACATGCCGAGTTATAATATGAAGAAACAAAAATGCATCTTATTGCTTGTTGTGTTATACCCAACTATATTAGAATGTATGGACAAAGCGATGAATTATTTGAAAATTGTGCTGCAAATGAAGAACAAATTAGAGAAAGTAAAAATAAAGATGCAAATTCTCAAGTGGAGCATAATATCACTCTATCACAACTTCGAGGTATGTTTTGAAAGCGAGATGAAATTGTTAAATAAATTTTATTATTTCTAATTAATTTATGTTTCTTTTTGTAAATGATAATACTATTATGTTTTCAAGAATTATAGCATGATGGACATATCTTATTGATTAGAATGACTTAATATAATTTCTAATTTATGTAATTTTATTATATACAATTAATGTGTAATTTTTTAATCATACTTTATTATCATATATTTAATTTTAGCTATAATGATAATTAATTAATTTAAAAATAAAATGTATTATATTATAATTATTACACATAAGAGTATAATTATAAAAAAAATAGAATAATAAAACTAAACATGTTTTTGTTTTCAACTTTTTATTACAAATCTTAACCAAATAAGTTTTTATTTTTAGTTTTTATATTACAAATCTCAACCAAACATATTTATGATTTTTAAGGAAAAAAATAAAAACTAAAAAAAAGAAAAAAAAAAGAAATGGAACTAAACTACCCTTAATTTACTGTTGTCACCCGTGATAAATGTTTGAGTTGAAACCTTCCGTTTGCCTTCTTTATTATGCTTGCCGTCTTTATCACGTTTCAAGAGTTTAAATGCACAAAACAAGATAGCTACGTCAAAATGACAATAATGCCAATGGCTAGTTGCAAAAGTGTAACTGTAACTAAGCAAGTTGTAAATAGAAACCAAATCTGTTGCTGCTGTAGTACTAACTCAAAATACTTTCAATTTTTTAGATGCTACCCTTGTGATATCCAGCTGGGATCAAATCTTCTGTCCCATTTTATCAAGTACCTCTTATCTCAATAACATCTCAACCATACAATAATTAAGAGAGGAAAATTTTAAACGATTAGGATGTTATTGGGACAGGGGTACTGGGTAAAATGGAACAGAAGATTTAAGGCCGATATCCAACATCTCCTTTGTTTGTTTATTCATTCATTTTGGATATAGGTTTTTAAAGAGCCCAAAATAATCTCAACACCAAACATTGAAAATGACAATACGCGAAAATAACTCTGAACTCAAATGTCATAAGAATTAGATATTATCTGGTTCGAATCTTCTGTTCAATTTTATGGAGTTTTATTCTATTCCATAAATTTCAGCTATTTATTTATGTAGATCTCGCATAAATAAATGCAAAATTTAAGTAAATAAATGGTTAAAATTTATAAAACAGAATAAGAAATGCGAGATTCGTATAAATAAATGGTTGAAATTTATGAAATAGAATAAAATAATGTAAAATTGAATTGAATTGATGATTCTATCTTTCTAACTACCTTGCCCAGCAAAGGGGCACCCCATGTCACTTACTGTCATCACGGTCAATGCGCCTTAACCGCATGTAAGCGACACCCTCGTTACCCTTCAGTCCGGTGTCATCTGCTTCTTTTAAAATGACAGCCTAGCGGTTGGACCTTCAACTTCCACCACCTCTTCTGCCTCAACGTCTTTTTCTGATCCTTTCTTTCCAGTTCCTCCATGCTCACGCACCGCCCTTGTCTCGTTGACCACGTCATATGGCCGTGTAAACTTTCTTCTAATCGAGTCCTTAATGCTCCCAGGACCCACGGTCCCATATCAGCTTTTCCTCTATGAGAACAACCAAACATAAAGACAAGATGTGTGACAAAATATAACACCCTACAAATAGTGCTTGTGATACACTTCAAACTTTTATGGAATTTGTTTACTTTTCAGCTTCTCTCTTCCAGGCTTCTCTGTGTCTTCTATCTTCTTCGTCTCCAAGCCTCAACCTCTCTATCCTTCTTCTTGCTTCTTCCTCTGTTTCAGATAACTTCTCCTGTAGTAGTCAGGAAATAGCAAGCATTGTCAAAGTCATTAGGTTGTTGTTTCTGAAAAACAATGAACGAATATTTAATACACTAACCTTGGTTGCCCACACAATCACTACTCCCAGCTTGTCACCTTCTTTCTTACCAACGAAGAGGTCCATTGCCTTTCTCGCAGCATCTTTAACACTTTCCTTAAGCTCACCAAGCTTACTCAATGCACTATTCCTTTCCCCCTCCGCTGTCTCAGCTGGATAATCCTTAGTTTCTTTGGCCTTCTCGGCACTGTAATCCATATACTCATCAGCTTTCTCCAAAATAGAATCTTTAGCCTCCTTGTCATTCCATATTCATTATACTCTCCAATCTTTTTTTTCCTCTTTAGCCTTCTTCGGCACATATTCCTCCGTAGACTCCTTTTTTCCCTTTTCTTTTTCTTCCGCAGAATCCATATACTCACCTACGTTGTCCTAGTCTCCCCAGCCTGCTCAGCTGCATGGTTAGTATATTCACTCACCTTCTCTTTAGCAGCATCTTTTGTCTTCCGCGCCTTAACTGCATTCTCATCCAATTTCATTTTGGTAGTTTCATTAAGATAGCAGAAGAAGAAAGAAGATGTTTGCTTGAATATGACAACTTGTATTAACTTAATTACTTCTATTTATACCATACAGTTTATGACTTAGTTTTAAAGTTTATCACGTTTCGTTTAACTAATTCTATAACTAACTAAAAAATGCTAGTCATAAATTACAAGCCTTGCCATTACTAATTCTGGCTGCTACTATTTTGCCACGGGTGTAGGATGCATGTCTCAGAAATTCCAACAAGAGCAACGTCCATACTTAGCCATGCAGAGACGTACAAAGAAATTAAAGAAGACGTAAAGAATAAAGAAGCAGTTGGCAAGAATTCAAGAGTTGCTAGTTGCGACAGTTAGAAATCAGTTAACAAGATTGAATTGCTATAAATACATAGTCATTTACAGATGTAAAACTACTTCAAGAAAAAAAATCTCAATGATTGTTGAGTTCTTATATCCTCTATTCGCCCCTGTTTTGGTGTGCCTTCTCTCTCTAGCTTTCTCAATCAACATTCTTTGCTTTATCTTCAGTGATTTTCATACGTTAGATAGTTAGTCGCAACAAAGTGGTATCGGAGCATATTTCTTAAGGGACCTGTGAGGGTATAAGCAAGAGTTCGTCGCCTTGAGCATATATATTCTTTCCGGATTACGCTGTGGCAACGAGGAGTGCATACTCAGAGATGTCCGAGTCTTCCACTCCAAGTTTGCAGCCGGCAGTCTTCAATGGAGAAGGTTACCAGATCTGGGCAATAAAAATGGAGGCATACCGGCAAGGTTAGGATCTATGGGAGTCGATTGATGAAGATTATGAAGTAGAGGTTCCAGCTGAAGATGTCCCGATTGCTCATTTACGCTGGTTGAGGGAAAGAATAGCCAAGAAGGCTCGAGCGAAATCTTGCTTATATCAGGCGATTGCACCTTCCATATTTACTCGAATCATGACTTTTGGATCGACAAAGGAGATCTGGGAATTTCTGAAGAGCGAATATGAAGGTGATGAAAAAGTGAAAAACATGAAAGTGTTAAACCTTTTACGAGAATTTGACAGGATCCAAATGAAAGAAGATGAATTAGTCAAGAACTATATGGAGAGATTAATTCAACTTGCAGATCAAATCAGACTTTTCGGAGCCGACTTCAAGGATCAAAGGCTGGTCCAGGAACTGCTAGTTTCAGTATCGGAAAAATATGAAGCCACCATTTTCTCACTGGAAAACTCCAAAGACATCAGAAAGATAAAGCTTGCTGAAGTAGTGAGTGCTCTTCAGGCACAAGAACAACAACATCTAATGCGGAAGACTGATGTTGCCGAAGGAGCATATAAAGCATCAGTCAAGACAGAATGTCAAGAAAAACCCAAGAAAAAGAAAAGAAATAAAGGAGGGTCGGGAGCACAAAATTCTCACTCAAACCAAAAGCATACAAACCAAAATACAGGGGGAGACAAGGCAAACAAATATAACCCTTTTCCTCACTGTGGTAAGTCCAACCATCTTGCATTCAGGTGTTGGAAGCGTCCGGACGTGGAATGCGGGAGGTGCCACCAGAAGGGACACATGGAGGCGATATGCAAGAAGCAGGCTGGCCAGACAGAAGCAAATGCTCAGATCGCTGAAGAGGAAGAGCAATTAATCGTAGTCACCTGTGATCTGGTAGAAGCTCACCCATCTGAATGGTTAATTGACAGTGGCTGTACCAGCCATATAACTCCGGATGCATCACTATTCAAGACTTTGGATCAATCTGTAAAAGCAAATGTAAAACTTGGAAATGGCGTGTGCATTCGTGCTGAAGGAAGAGGAGTAGTGGAGATATCTACGAAGCTTGGAATCAAGACCATTCCAGGCGTGTTATTAGTACCCACGATTCAGCATAACTTACTAAGTGTGGCTCAACTAACGGAAAGAGGTATGTCCGTATATTTTGAATTCGATTTGTGTATAGTGTTGGACAGGTTTGCCCAGGAAATGGTCACCACAAGGATGAAGAACAAAAGCTTTGTGATGAAACCTGAGGAGTTGCAACAAGAAGCTTTGGTGAGTAGCACAAGTGAAACTGAACTCTGACATAGGAGACTTGGTCATTATCATATGAAGGGGCTAGAAGCTATGTGGAGGAAGAGGATGATGGACGACCTTCCATATATCTCCGACTGCCACTCAGAATGCAAAATTTGTATTCTGGGCAAACATCACCGAGCTCCGTTCAACAAAGCAAAATGGAGAGCAAGAGAGAAACTTCAATTGTTACATATGGATATCTGTGGACTAATGTCGGTAACATCTTTAAATGGTAGCATATATTTTTTGTTGATAATTGATGACTTTACAAGATTCTCATGGCTATGTTGTTTGAAAACGAAAGATGAAGTCACAAGAGTGTTTACAGAATTTAAAGCCTTAGAAAATCAATCGGACGTGAGCATTAAATCAGTAAGGACAAACAATGGAACTGAATTCATCTCTGACAAGTTCTAGATGATTTGCAAAGATGCAAGGATCAAACACCAACAAACTACACCCTAAACTCCACAGCAGAATGGATTCGTGGAGAGGTGAAATAGAACGGTGGTGGAGATGATACGGTGTATGTTGGAGCAAAAGAAACTCCCGAAGAGCTTTTGGGTTGAAGCAGCCTCCACAGCATGCTTCCTCCTTAACAGACTCTATACTCATGCACTTGAAGATAAAACGCCCTACAAAATGTGGCGTGAGGTAAAACCGAAGTTAAAAAATTTAAAGGTATTTGGATCACTCTGTTATTCTCATATACCTAACGTCAAGAGGAGTAAGCTGGACAATAAATCCAAACTTGCAATTTTTGTTAGATATTCTGAATTAATTAAAGGGTATAGACTGTTTTATCCATCCCAAAAGAAGGTAAAAGTTAGCAGAGATGTCCACTTCCTCGAAGACGAGCATTGGACCTGGTCGGAGGGAGAGCAAGGAAATGAAGGAGGGAAGCAGACGAGCAACCCATTCTCGACTATTCCTTAAGTTGTTGAAAATATATAGAACCGGGAGGATCAGGACGAGGCAGAATCTGAGGAAGAAGATGTTCCTGAAAATCAATTTGTACAAAATGAATTAACCTCCAAGGAGGAGCAAGAACCAGAAATTGAAGATGATGACTTCGATCATGTGCCGATAAGAGGAACTCGCAGCCTGGCAGAAATTTATGGGAGAAGTAACGAAGCGACACTGGAACCAACAAAAGTCCAAGAAGCTCTCCAGAATCCAAAATGGTACGAAGCCATGAAAGAGGAAATTGCAATGATAAATAAAAATGGAACTTGGACGTTAGTGGATAAACCACCAGACAAGAGGGCAATTGGATTGAAGTGGATATTCAAAACCAAATTAAATTCAAATGGCTCGGTTAACAAGCTAAAGGCAAGGTTGGTTGTGAAGGGTACGCGCAAGTGGAAGGAGTGGATTTTGGGGAGACCTTTGCGCCGATAGCAAGGATAGAAACAATCAGACTTCTTCTGGTGCTTGCAGCTGAGAAAGGTTGGAGGATACATCAGATGGACGTAAAATTTGCGTTCCTGAATGGAGTATTACAAGAAGAAATATATGTACAGCAACTAGAAGGATTCGTGATAAAAGGAAAGGAGGAGAGTGTCTACCGACTCAACAAAGCACTCTATGGCTTGAAACAAGCCCCTCGATGTTGGTATTCATGAATTGATTCTTTTCTACTGGAGATTAACTTCAAGAGAAGTCATAGTGAGCCAACACTATACGTGAGATTTCAAACCGAAAACATAGTAGTTATATCAATATATGTGGATGATTTATTAATCACCGGAAGCTCAGAAGCACATGTTCATAGCTTGAAACAACAATTCGACAGGACCTTTGAAATGACTGATCTGGGGGAAATGAAATATTTTTTAGGAATGGAAGTAAAGCAGCTAGACGGAAGCATAGCAGTAAGTCAGAGGAAGTATATTCGTGATGTACTGAAGAGATTCAAGTTGGACCAGTGCAAGCATGTGACCACTCCAATATGCCTGAAAGAAAAATTGATAAAGAAAGAAGAAGGAGATGAGGTAGACAACAGAAGTTATAGAAGCATGGTGGGATGTTTAATGTATGTAACTGCCTCCCGATTAGATATATTGTATCCTGTGAGTGTACTCTCAAGGTATTTGAGCAATCTAGGAAGACAACACCTCATTGCAATAAAAAGGGTATTAAGGTATCTTAAAGGGACGAGTGAGTATGGACTCTTATATAAGAAGACAGGGATGTGCGAGCTTAGATGTTATGTGGACAGCGACTAGGGTGGAGTAACAGAAGATATGAAAAGTATGTCCGGGTATTGTCTTACTTTTGGATCGGCTTGTTTTTCCTGGAGCTCGAAGAAACAAGAGTTAGTGGCTCTTTCAACAGCGGAGGCTAAATTAGTGGCGGCTACCACAGCAGCAAAGCAAGTTATATGGGTTAGAAAACTACTTAGAGATCTGCAAGTTTATCTATCGACAGCTATGGTGGTATATATGGATAATCAGGCTGCAATTTCTGTTTCAATGAAATCGGTATTCTATGGAAAAACAAAACACTTTAAGCTCAGATATTACTATCTGAGAGATGTACAATAAGAGGGGGAGATAAAACTTGAATACGTCCCTACAAAAAATAAGATTGCCGATCTATTCAAAAAGGATTTCATGTGTCACAGTTTGAACTTTTAAGGAAATTAGTGGGAGTTCAGAAATTGAATTTCTGATCCAAGGAGGAGTATGTAGGATGCATGTCTCAGAAATTTCGACAGGAGAAACGTCCATACTTAGCCATGCAGAGACGTATAAAGAAATTAAAGAAGACGTAAAGAATAAAGAAGCAATTGGCAAGAATTCAAGAGTTGCTAGTTGTGACAGTTAGAAATCAGTTAACAAGATTGAATTGTTATAAATACATAGTCATTTACAGATGTAAAACTACTTCAAGAAAAAAAATCTCAGTGATTTCTGAGTTCTTATATCCTCTGTTCGCCCCTGTTTTGGTGTGCCTTCTCTCTCTAGCTTTCTTACTCAACATTCTTTGCTTTATCTTCAGTTATTTTCATACGTTAGATAGTTAGTTGCAACAACTGGTCTCACTGCTACTACAGCTACTCCTTTTACACTCCCTATAGTCAAGGTCATCTTGTTAAGTATAGCATATTGAATTGTGCAGGATGCAAGGTCTTTATAAATAAGTCTGCCAATTGTTCATTCTTCCTTATAAATTCAGGTTTGATCACACCACCTGCTATCTTCTTCCGAATGAAATGACAATTCATTTTTATGTGCTTTGTCTTCTCATGAAGCACTAGATTTTTGGAAATGTTTAGGGCAAACATGTTGTCACAATAGAGAACAGTGAGATGCTTAGGTTGAATGTAGAAGTCTCTCAATAGATGAGTCAACCATATGCGTTCACAAGTTGAGGCAGCCATTGCTTTATATTTAGCTTTATTAGAGCTCCTGGAGATAGTGTTTTGCTTCTTAGATTCCAGCTAACAAGAGAATTTCCAAAGAATATACAATTACTAGTAGTGATTCCTTGTTTCAACACATGCACCCCAATCACTGTCATAATAACCTATCAATTCCAACTTAACTTGAGCTGACATGAAGATCCCTTGCTCAGGTTTGCCTTTTAAATATTTCAGGACCTTAAATGAAACATTGAGGTGAACTTCTGCTGGCTTGTCCATATACTGAGTTAGAACATGCACAACATAGCTAATATCAGACCTTGTTAATGTTAGATACATAAGCTTTCCAACCAATTGCCTATATATTGTTGCATTTGTCAATACAACTTCCTCCATATGTTGAATTTTTGATTTACTTGCACTAGAATGGAACTAAGTTTTGTAGTAAGCTGCCCAAATTCTTCTAGCAGTTCCAGAGTGTATTTTCGTTGGCAAAGTAAAATTCCTTCTTCATTTCTGTTGACTTTTATGCCTAGGAAGTACCTCAAGTCTCCAAGATCCTTTAACTTGAAATGAGTTTGCAACATTAGCTTAAGTGACTTTATTTGATCTAGGTTTGAGCTCCCTATCACAATATCATCAACATAGACCAAGAGAGCTATGAAACCTTCTTCAATCTGCTTAGTGAACAATGAATAATCTGACTTTGATTGCTGGAAGTTATCAGCTAACAAATAGTTGGTGAACCTCTCATTCCACTTCCTTGATGCTTGTTTAAGACCATATAAAGACTTGTGGAGTTTTTAAACAAGATTTTAATGCTTGGTATTTGTGTTGTCAACAATATCAAAAGAGGTACCAGGTTCTATGCCTTGAATCTCCCTTGAAGCTGGTATCTATGACGTATTTGCATGTATACATCTTCATGAAGCTGACCATTTAGAAAAGCATTATTCACATCCAACTGAGCTAAATGCCAACTAAAGACAACAGTAATAGCTAAGAAGATTCTGACTACTTTATGTTTCACCACAGGACTAAAAGTCTTTTGATAGTCAAAACATTCTTGTTGAATGTACCCGTTGGCTATAAGTCTAGTCTTGTATCTCTCAATTGAGCCATCAGACCGTAACTTAACTTTATACACCCATTTACACCCAATCACGTGCTTATCAAATGGAAGTTGTACAATAGACCAAGTTTGGTTCTCACGAAAAGCAATAAGCTCATCCTTCATAGCTTGTACTCAATGATCATGTTATATTGCTTCTTGAAAAGTGGTAGGATCATACGTGTTTAGTGAGTGAATACTAAAGGCTTAATGGGTAAAAGAAGGTTGGGTAATAGATAGGCACTACAACAAAAACGACATACAGTAACAGGTGATAAGTGCTATTAAATATGAATGGTAACATTAATGAGTATGCTATGACAGCCCATGTTATTAAAGATATGATGCTTTAGTAATAGTTTTGACATGTTATTGTCGAGTTTAATATGACATTTATTGATAGCTATAAATGCGTTTATATTACATTTTATAAA
>JANSVA010000001.1:22107005-22120266 GCA_025504915.1 Erythroxylum reticulatum
TATCAAAGTCCAATAAGATTCCCCACTTAGCTTCAAGGAAGGTTATCAAGCTAAGTAAGAAATATAAATGGAGGTTTAGAAGCCCATAATTGAATGTTGGGCTTACACTAATTAATGGTTAATTAGAAACCTAAATGTTCATTTAGAAATGGGCTAGACTTTAGTTTAATGTAATTGATTAGATTAATTATATTAAAACAATTCTTTTAAAGAAAGGAGTAGCAATTTCAGTTTTAATGGACTAATTGTGCATCTGTACATTTGACATTAAATTGCTAAATAAAGATGGTCTTTATTATGGCTTATCATCATTAAATGCAGTTATGAACTTACCATTAAATGGTTTAATGGTTATCTTTTAATGTTAGCATCTAACCTATTAGCATTCATTGGATTAAAGAAGAAAAATGTGCATTGGATGGACCATCTTCCTTCTTCCATCTTCCAAAACTAAAATTGGTAAGTCATATTTAGGTTAATAGACTTTTCATATAGTCATCTTAAAGATAAACGAGAAGAGTCTCATTTATTGGCTACTTTATGATTGATGTTTTTTTCTCAAAAGCAAAAATAGTCAATTAGAAACCAAAAAGCCTATGAGAGATCAAGAAAAAAATCAATCTTGAAAGAGGATGAAGGAACTCAACAAGATTCATTAAAAGTCAAATATTTAAGATTTATGATGATGACAATTTATCTTATGTTCTTCTTTGGTTTTTATGTTGTCATTTTTTTTTTACTTTGATGAACTAAATTTGGATGTATATTTAGGTGTAATGGAGGCTAGGATGTAATATTTTGAATTAAGTTTTTGTTTTAATGAGATACCTAGTTTTCTTGAGATTCATACATATTCTTACAATGGTTTAATTGAAGGAATAAGAGTTGAAGGTTTAATTATTAGATTCATACATTAAGATCGAGAAATGATGTTTATGGTTAGATAACAATATAGAATTAATTATTTTATGAACCATTTGTTATATAGGTTAACTATCTCAATAATCCCAATTAAAAGAATGATCCATTTTTTGCCATGTATAATCCTAGCTAGAGAAACCACCTAACTTCTCCTATGGAAACAAGTTTAACCTTGTCCCTTAGAATAACAGTAAAAAAAAAGGCCTTTTAACCACATCCTTAAAAGTACAACTTAGAGTCTTTACTTACAAACTCCCTAAAACCATAAATAAAAGAATGAGGAGTTTAAGGAGAAATTAGGTAACTCATCCTTGAGTTCGATGATAGATTCACCTACAGTAAAAAGTTAAAATCCAAAAAAAGAAGAGAAGATTGAAACTCAAATGTGTTCCCCTTACAATTTACAAATCAACTTTGCCTTTCCCTCAAACATTTGTTAAGGCTAAACTAGAAAACTAGTTTGAGAAATTTTTGGATGTTTTTTAAAAGTTGTTTATTAATACCCCTTTCACCGATGCTTTGAAAAAATTGGCTCTTATGATAAGTTTTGGAAGGTAATATTATTTAATAAAAGAAAGCTTAAGGACTGTGAAACTATGGCTTTAGCTAAGGAGTGCAATTGTATGATTGAGGATGAACTGCCTACTAAACTCAAAGAAATAGTTAGTTTTTCTTTTCCTTACATTATTAGCAATATAAGTGTTGATCAAGTTTTATTTAATGTAAAACCCCCAATATTCATAAGCATGTGGATTGTAACTTATGGTACTAATGGTGTCAATCCCACTAGGAGTTATGAACTAATCTAATCCTAGGATATCTAAGGCTAAAAAATAATAAAATTAAAGTAAAATTGAACAGAAAAGTTAACATATGAATATGAGTGAACAAAATTTAATTCATGAAATTAACGCAAGAAATTTACTATTGAGCAACATCAAATTCACAATGGGAAATCATAAAAGAAAATTTACCAAATTATGAGAGAGATTTATCCTATCATCAAAGTTAACCTAATCACTTTTGTGTTATTGTGGTGTTGGTTTTAGAGTATCGTAGGTTGGATTACTCTCTCTAGTTATAATCACTAAACCCTAATAAGTCAAGTTACCAAAATTGTAATCTCTCGGTTAAGTACCATCTCACAACCTAATCAGTTCTTAAGCTTTCTAATAAATAATCGGGCCTCACAAAGGATCTCTCTCCATATAATTGCCGATTTGATTAATTGTGTGATCTATTAGATTATTTAACTCTCGTTAAACAAACTAATCATTTTGCATTTGATTCACTCTCTCAATTTATTACCGAAGCATGAAGTTACAGCAATCAATCACAACAACTAATCGAAATAACACAAAATGACTTTATTAACATTAAATCAAGTTTAAAGACCTAAACAAAAATTAGAGCATCATCATCAATCCACAACCCAAAAATATTATCATATTCATCTTTCACATTCAATGAAGAAAATGACAAAGATGAATATAATGTTACTTCGATGGAATCGGGATGACTCGAGAAGGCAACCGAGTCGGAAGCGCTCTCTTCTTCTCTCTCTTCCTCTTCTCTCCTCTTGAAGCTTTTTCTCAAAATGGCAGTATTTAAGATCCCTTTTAGGGTTCTTTTCTTTTCCTTTTGTAGTATTTTCCAATTATGGCAAATTCTGGGGTTTTTCTGGGCTTAAAAAGTCTGAAGTGTCCCTGAAAAATGAAGCTCAGTAAGTCAACGCATGTTTGTTGTTGCACACTTGATTCCACCTTATGTTACAATCATGGTAGACTAGTCATGATTATGGCAGCTCCATCCTGCTTTTATCATAATCATAGCACATTGGCCACAATTGTGACCATGTGTTTTTCCTCGGGTTTCTTCTGATTATCCTCTGTTCTACGATATTTGCCCTGAAACACTAATAACAATATGAAGGCACCTCAAACATATAAAATTGAAGCTCAATTGCATGCTCTAACCCACAAAACACAAATATTTAACTAAATAACAAAATCCTAACCTAAATATACATTAAACATTCAATTTAATAACTAAATATATACTAATCTACCGTTAAAACATTATGCAATCTAGCCCTATCAATAAGCTTTAATTAAGTTTTATATGATTTAGGCTTAACCAAAAAACCTGCTATAATTTCCTCTCAATTTATGGACTATTATATAAGTACTCAGTAGGTATATTGAAGGATGTACCTATCAAAATTAGTAAGTTTTTTAAACTTCCTATAGACTTAGTAGTTTTAGATATAGGGGAAAACAAGGATATACCCTTGATTTGAGGAAGACCATTTCTAGCTACTTCTAAAGCTTTAATAGATTTACATGAAGGGAAGCTAACCTTAAGGTTTGAGAATGAAGAAATAGAGTTCAAAGAACTAGAACCCATGGGTCCTATTGTTGTTAAGGATGATAGTTACCTTTATTTTATTTTTGTCAATACTAAAACATCTCATATTGTTCAGGAGGTAGACACCGTTGGTTTCAAACGGACAAGGATCATTAGAAAATTAAAAGAGAAGAATAGTCCATTGTTAGGGAAAATAAAGCATGTATGAAAGCTAATGAACGAGTTAGGAAAATGAAGAAGATTAAAACAATCAGTAGACATTAAAAAGGTAACATACAACCTACAATTAGGGAAAATCAGGCTGAAATTTAAAGTAAATGTCAAGCTCATGAAAAAAATGTGACAAAAATATGAGCACTTATTGAAAGGCCACAAAATAATCATTCACCTTTTAGGTTTTGAACTTTATTATTTTTAGTTGTTTTTGTTAGTAGTCATTTAATTTGCTTTGTATTGACATCATGTTTTCGAATTTTTATCGTTGATTATGTATAAATTTGTATGGATAAGAGTTTGGAGTTAGTATAATTTTGTTTTATATGCTTTCAAGTCAACAAAGTATAAACACAAGCATCACTTTATAACATAGCCAATATATGGCATTGTATAAAGGTCATATCTTATGACACCCTACATGCCTTCCCTATGCAAGACCATATGTCTACCCATAAAAAGAGATAAAAAGACATACAATGACCCCTTTTAAACATGACTTATGTATACCCCATGTCATATCGCCATATTAAATTGGAAGTTTTTTACATGGAAAAGTAGAATATGTAAGTTCTAAAAGTTGGAGTAATACAGTACCATCTTCCCTTTTGCTCATGAACACACCTCGAATATACCAAAAATGCCCAAGGATACACCCCATGTTAATTAGGTAAAACTTTCCAAATTATGCATTGCATAATATGGAATAACACAATCTCATATTGGAATTTTTTTTAGTTGTCAAAAAGAAAAATAGTGTATGCATTTTTAAAAAAAATTGAAAATAGTCTCATATATATGCACTGTGTTCAGCAACATAACCCTGTATACAAATCAAGCGTTCTTAACTGCCAAAATTAAATTCTTAAAATCTATAACCGCTCCCTACATGATCTCGTGTCCTCCCTGTGTTCTTCAATTGATGCTTCTATTTCTTTTCTTGTATTTATTTCATATAAGTCCATCTCATGTTTGTACCTGTGTCCTACTCGTGTTCAATTAAACCTGCCAATATAATTTCTATGTTGCCATTGTTCAGTGACACACCCCTATGTGAAGCTTGTGATAAACCTATGCATGTAAGAATACACCCCTTATAGGGCCACATATACAAGCCATGTTCTAGAACTATATAGGCATTATCAACCCTATATTCCTTCATTTTTTACTACCTCTTCTTTCATTTTTCTCTCAGATTCAAGTTTCTCAAAAAGTTACCATACTAAAAAACCTATATCTATACATATAGTGCTTAGGATTTTTTTTCAATTTAGCAATTCTTTTCAAATTTCTTTATCAATTTCTAAGCATCATACAAGTATTCATCCTATTCTAATTTTTAATTTCAATTTTCAAATGCGTCATGGATTGTTTAGAGTTACAAATTATGTTATATGCTTATAATTGAATATATACCCATTATCCATGAATTTTAGGCTACTAGAAAAATCAATTAGATGAATTATGAATTATTTATGTAATTTATGGTTTATTATGGTTAGTGTGAATGATTTAAGTTGATTGAGATTTTAGGATATGCTAAGGAGAAAATGAAATTTAATTTAATTTCCTATGCTTTCCATTAATTTATTTGCCACTTTCCTCGATGTATTTATGATGGTTTATGGCTTACGCCTAATCGGTTTGGTTATAGATTAGTGACAATTATTTAAAGGCATTACTTATCCTGTACATGTTTACATGTACATGATAAAGTCCATAGGATAATAATAGATTGCAATTGAAATTATAATGAGATTATAATTATGAGATTCATAATGCATGTACATATTATCCCTAAATTTTCCTAGTTATTGTCCTATTAAGACTGGATATTAATTGAATGTAAAAAGATGAGCACATGTTTCATTTTTCCTTATGAAGGAAGTGGTTAAGCTCAGAGACTAAGGTATGGAGATACTTAAACAAACGTGTAGGTACTTATTAGAAAGCAAGTTCACTAAATAGTCCCAATATGAGAAATCCATTTGGAATATTACTTGTACGTCTATAGAATTCTGATTATGATGATTATATAAATGATCCTTTCACCTAAGGTTACCAAAGTTATCTTGTATAGGGATTGCTATGTTTTTATACTACTTATGACCTATTTAATTGTGGGTCAATTAATCAATAGTCATTTGATGTAGCATGAACTATATAAATGTAGTTATGTGATCAAGATAGGAGTTATCACCCTAAAGTAATTATCTGTTATTCTTGATTACTATTGATTTGTGAAATCCTTAGCTAAGGTAGAATGGCATTTTGTAAATAATTTACAAATGTCATTAATTGAATTGATAACTAACAGTAAAGAACTAATATAATTAGACTCAAAATAGAGCAGAAATTAATTTCATGCTCTATGTTTAATTAGAACATTATATGATAAAAGGATTGAATTACACAAAAAAATGATGAGTGGAAAAGTTAGTCAAAACTATTTTGACATTACTAAAAATTTAGGTGGTCATGACGCATTACTAAACGTCAATCTTTATCTATTATTATAAATTGCTTAATTGGAGAATTAAAGATAAATTTAAAAGAGTTTTAATTTATCTAATTCTAATTATAAATTAGAATTATAATTTATAACCATTGTCAACATATTTGGGAACCTAATAGGTCTTATATAAAGAATGGGTTGAAGAAAGCAAAGTTATTTTAATCAAGTTGGACTTTATTGTAAAGTTTGAGAAACTTTATGATTAAATATTAGATATTTAAAAAATAAGGATCAATATGAGAGATTGGATCTTATTTGGGCATAATTGGTATTCAATTATAATTATTTGTAATTTTAATAAAGTTTAATTGAAATTAACATTTAATTTTAATTAAATTACTAAAACGTCTAAAGCTTATTATAAATAAGCTTAAGCTCTATAGAGCTAGCACTTCTTGCTTAACCATCTCTGTAAGAAGTACAGAGTTCTCTCAACACATTCTGTGGATATCGTTAGAGGTTATACATTTGAATGGCTACCTTGGTTGACACAGATTAGTTTCACAACCAATTTGAGGGACATGACAAGATTATGATCAAGCTTCAGAATAAAATACAAATTTAAATTGACGCTTTATTATAATTATGTGTTAATCATTTTATATAATTAAGAGATCTTGTTTTTTAGGAAATCAAAAATGCAAAAAAGTTTTGTGATTAATCCATTATGTTCGGGATCAGATCCTGACCTGATTTTCCAACAAATTTATACATGTGTTTAGTAATGTTCTCTATTGGAATTTACACCACTTTAATGGGGAAATTTTAATGGAATTGATTATACACTATGTTGTTATGGAATAAAGGGTGCCAATTAATCTATACATATGTATAGGGATTATGAACATAGGAATTTTATACATTTAGGTTAATGCATCTTTTATAGGTAAGCACATTGTATTTACAATTTCATTTAGTATCATTAATCCATTTCATTTCCATTACCCTATACTCATTATTTATATGTGACACTTCTGTTTTTTTCACTTAATTTTCAAATTTTTTTTTCTAAATTTTTTATTTTAGGATAATAGCAAGATTAGGGCACCACTACCACCACTATAAAGGTTGACATAGCAGTTTCATCACAATATCCTTAGATTTAGTGCTTATACTTCTACTTTACAGACCCCTACTTCTAAGACTTATGCCCTAAGGAGACATCCAGCATTGAAGGTCCTACCACTAATCCCTCTCATAATGCCATAGAAGTAATATGGGCACTTAGACCATCCATTGCTACACTTCACCACTGAGTTACAATTGAGATACTTCCACCCGTACTGTAGCTAATTAATTTAAGGAGGAGCATTACATTGATTGAGTAATCTAATGGGAGGTAGATTTTTTGGATGGTTGAGGGAGATCATCTCCTTTGACAAGGGGAGCTAAGTTTTTTGACTTCTAAGAGCTAGTGTACCAAGAGCTCATCCTTGAGTTCATGTGTACCTTCTAGATTGACAATAACAAGATGTCCTAGGAAAACAATTCAATTATCAAGTTTTGGCTTAGAGACATAGATCATAAACTCTTTATAATCAATTCGTGGCCTACCCTAGCTTGTACTGCAAGGGGTATGCATGCACCTTATACCCAGTAAGACATTCTTTGATTGGGATTTCTTGGAGGTAGATGCGAGGAACTACTAGAAGGCTATGTCTATGATATAACTTTATCAACTGTCTAAGTCCAAGGCCTTAAGCTTTTGATTCTTAGCTAGGAGGTTAGCCCATAAACTCCTCATACATTCCCTTTAGGCTAAAAAGGACAGAAAAAGTGTAGTGATCCATTGGGATCTCTTCCTTATACATTACATTACCAAAAAAGGAGGAGATATTTAAGGCATGCCTTTATACCACTCATTCATCAATTTTTCCATAAATCTAACTCTAGAGCTATTAAAGGTGGCTGAATGATTACCTAAGTAGTCAGAGGATTGGGAGTGCTTAGAGACAAGTGAGACTTGATAGTAGTTTGAACTCCCACTTCTCTAACCATAGAGGTTCTACAATCCATATTGATGGTAGAGCTTTAGACAAATGTGTAAGGGCAATATTTTTTTAGGAGAAAAATAACATAATTCTCTAAAAAATCAACCAAACATCAACGAAAAGAAATAACTCTTCAAATTGCAATAGTAGAACAATACGAGAATAAGAAACTAAACGATGAAACAAACACCTAGATTTAACATGAAAAACCCTCCAATATAGAGGGAAAAATCATGCGATAAGGCGACAAATAAATCCACAAAACTTAATAAGGATTTACATAAAAAGTTGATCTCTTATCCCCCCATAATAACAAGTTATCTCACAAAGTTTCAGTAATGAAGCGAAAGTTAATATCACAATTAAAAAACCCTTAAATTAATCGAAAAAATAATCAAACAAGGATGAGAATCTAACCCTCTTTACCTTCTCTTTATTTATTCTAACTTTTGGATATTGTGATAGCACTCACTATCTCTTCTCTATCTTATATATAAAGTAAGGATCTAATAAGCTATTTATAAACTCCTTTAGCTTAGAATTTAGAATCATAATTGAGGTGAACTAACTAGATCATATCTTGTCTTAATAAGATTATATCACATTATACAATAAGATATAGGATTTATCTACATTAGTACTGAGAAGATAAGAGATTATATTTAACAAGGAATTGATACATCCCTATCGATGAAGATCTTCACTATCTTCAGATGATCCTCTCACATGATCTTTATCTTTTAGAGTTAATGTCTATCTACTATAATCTTACTCACCACATCATCCAAGATCTTAAAATAAGGTTGGATACCCAACAATCTCCCACTCCAGCCCAAATATGGGGAAGACATGTTATTCTCTATCATCTACTTGAGATTCATCACGACAATCTTATTGTAAATCTCATGTTTATTTTTAGGAACCAATTTAGTTAGCATATTATCAATATTCAAATCCATATGAATATTCTTCAACATTAATTGTTGCTCTTCTATGATTGACCTTAACCAATGATATCTGACGTCTTCACAAAATGCAACCTCTTTCACATCCTCAAACTCCCCCTCAATAGTAAGTAACAAGTGCTCAGAACTTGGATACCTTCTAAAAGGCTTTTTCTTCCTTTTTGACCTTCAAAACTGAGTTTCATCAGTTATTGTATCTTGTTGAATGCAAAACAAATTACTAGTCTTAACTTCAAAACCGTAAGTATATAGGTCGTACTTATAGTTGAAAGATAATATTGATCCCACAAGGATTGTGGTTAGGCACCACTTAATTTAGGTTGTTCTTTGTTTAAGAAATTGTTTCAATCGAACTTAAAAAGATAAGTAAAATAAAGACAAACTAAAAGTAACAAGAAACAATGTAACCCAAACTAAAATTGTAAACTAAGACTTGGAGATAATCATGATTAAACATTAGGACTTGTCATTATCCCTACTTTCTCCCCTCTGAATAATTGATTCAATTTGTGCTTGGCCCAAGATTTCCTAAAATTCTAGCTACCTTCTCTCAAGGTCTAACTAAATGTCACTAGTTAAATAAATTAGAATTAACTTTGATATCTTTCAATGTGCAAAGCCTTTCCTAAACATTCAACTAGATATAGGCAGTGTATTAATCTATTGAAATCTCTTCCTAATAAAGCAATAACTTGTTATTTATAGTTCTATTAATTGTCAACTCTCGTTGTACAATTAACACAGATTACCAAGCTCACTCTCTCGATTTCTTGCAAGGTTTAAATACAATAAATATCACAAACATTTATATCATTAAATCAATAACCAAAGGTTCACAAATAGTTCAACAATAAACCCTAAAAATTATTTTAACCAATCATAATATCTATAACATCCCCATCAATCAAATAGTCCATAATAAACATGCTAGAAGAGAAAGAAATTGAAATAAGAATGGACGAGATAACTCTCCACTTCTTTGGCCAATATGGAAAACCTGGATGATGAGGTTCTCTTTGCCTAATCAGGAATGAAACTTTGAATCTCCCTCTATCTTTAGGATCTCAATATGTCTTTTAGCTCAAGGAAGTAAGTTCCACGACCCTCTCTAGCAGCTTTCAGGATTTTATGTATTATAAAGTTGCGAAAGCCTTAAAAAATACATGAAACTCATTTGTCTCTTTGAATTCCAGTTCCCACAATTGTGGGAATTATACTTGTGCTTCCCACGATCATGGGTTAACTTAATAGAAACTTTCTCTATAAATTTCCCACGATCGTGGAAAACATGCCCTTTTTCATGATCATAGGTTCCTATTTTTCAACAACTCCACTTCTCTTATCTTCTCTTGGTCCCTATCTCATTCATGAAGGTGTCAACCCTCCATTCCTAAACTAATATGACCAATGCCTACCCTAAACAAATAACAAATACAAAAGAACAACTATAAAGATCAAACTAAACAAAAAACATACAATACAAGTCTTAAAACACAATAATACTAACCTATCATGCAAGAAACACATACCAAATAATTATAAAAGCACATACTAATGCATAACTATCATATCCCATTGCTCCCCCTGTTCATTACCCTCAATAAGATGACAGACATCTAAATTCATTAGCTTCAATAACTCTGACTTCCTTGCAGATCTTCCCTTAAAAGAGACTTTATGCTGCTTTCTAGGAAACAATGATCAGAAGGATTAAGCGGTTGTGAGTTCTTAATTGAGATAAGGGATTTATTAGGCAGCAACTTTAAACCCTTCTCACTCATCTGTCCCAATTGTCGATGCTGCAAATTTGATGAAAATTCCTTTTTAGTTGTATATAGTTCTCCATCACCACACACCTTCAAGTGTTTCTTGTATAATGAGCAACAAAACTCTCCTCAGGCTACTATTATTATGCCTCTAGATAATTTTCCCTTGTTATCCCCAAAAGGTGTTAAAATCCTTCTTGATCTAACACATTCATTGATAACAGATCCAATCTTAGATTGGGGGATGTGTCCTACATCTCTCAAGGTCAATAAGCATCTGACGTTTGTCTAAACCCGGATATCACCCATACTGACTATCTTAGCGAAGCTTTGATTTCCTATCTTAAAGCTCCCAAAATCTTTACTCTTGTTGATTAAGAAGTACCTTTTCTTTGGAATACAATGATAAGATGCTCTTGTGTTAATCAATTATTGTGAACTAACATTGTCGACATGGAAGCATTCACTAGTTGCACAAACTAGTGTCACCTTATCATCCATACTTGACATAGATGTAGCTTTACTCTTATCATCATCATTATTGTCCTGATGAGTTTCCTTTTTCTAATCCCTCTTACACTTATAACAAAACCTTTTAATGTGTCCTGGCTTATTGCAATAGTAGCACATCTTCACATCTTTTTCACCTTTAGACTTTGAAATGTTTTTGACTTACCTCAACCTTTAGGACCTTTATTCTTGTTCCTTCCCCTATTTTTAAATCACAAAAGCTTGCATGTTGTCAACTCAAATCTCCTTTCTTATGATTTCTTCATTAAGCATACTCTCTTTGATTACATCCACAAAAGCACACCTTTAGGAGTTGAATTGTTAATCGTCACCACCAATGTTTCTCAACTGTCCAACAACAAACTCAGTAGGAATAGAGCTTGAAGCTCATCACCAAAAATGATCTTCATTGTAGTCATCTTATTAATTCTATACTGAAATCACTTACATGCCCTGACATTGATTTTCTAACCTTTGTCTTCAAATTCACAAACCCTTTAGTCAGAGAGGCCTTGTTATAAGCAGTCTTCATTCCATACAGACCTTCTAGCTTCTTCCATAGCTCAAAACGATTTATTTCTTAAGAAACATGATTAAATATACTGATATGAATCCATTATCTTATGGTTCCCAAAGTTTTCTACTTTATATTTTCCAATTTTTTGTCCTACATTTTTTTAGGTTTTGAAGGAACATCATCCTTCACACCTCTGTCCACATCAATAGGATTAAAAGATCCTTGCAATATAGAAGGCCCCCATTATAGGCCACCATATTGAGTAATTTAATGATGTTAACTTGATCATAGAACTACTTCCACCTTCCATTATGATGGCTGTAATACCACTTGTTGGGAGAAAATAACATAACTTTCGAAACAGTCAACTGACGAAATTTTGTACTTACTGGAGTTATGTAAATATAGTGCCCTAGAAAGCAAATGTATTTACGTATAAATTAATCTTCTTTTAGTTACTTTTGTAATGAAAATATTTATTATTAACAAAATAAAAGAGTTTGGTTTTATTTTTATGAGCATTATATATCTAGTCATAAGGTACCAAGATTCTTTTGTAAGTAATATACATATACATGGAGATGTATGGGAAACATGTATATTATTAGAATCTAAATTCGTTAATTCATAGTTGAATAATCAAATTGGTAGCTTGATTATGGTTTAGACCGTAGTTTTGTGATTTACCTCCATATAAGTAAAAGAGTTTACTTCAAGGGAATAATGAGTTCCATATCATGATAGTAGTGGACTATCGATAATGGCACCATTAAATGAACCAAGAATTAAGTGTGCTTTTAAAAAATAAATTAGGTCATTGCTTTCATTTTAAAACATACACCTTGGAATTCTTTTGTTATGAACCATAATCTTGAGGAGTGGTGAACTCATATGTGTTTCATTATAATTGTTGATATGAATGGAATAGATTTTTATAGAGTATTAGAACCGTGTTTGCATGTTGGAATTATTAATTGAAACATGTATTAGGGAACATTAACTCAAATAAAAAGTTTATAATGACATCATCACTTCTAGATGTTTTACAGAGATTGGTGATTAAAATGGCGCTAGTAGTTTAATGGACTAGCTATCCATCAAGTCTTAACACTAAGATGACATCTTGTGTGATAATCACCATATCAAGTAAAATGGGAGATCTCGAAGGAAAAACCTATATAAGGCAAAATGGTAATTTTTACCCTTTATTGTATGGATGACTATAGTATGCTTCATAATAAAGCTTGCAATTGGACATCTTATTTGAAATATGTATTCTCATAATATTTAGTAATTCAAGAGTTTAACTAATTGTCTTTAGTGGAATGACATTTGGTTAACAAGCTGGATTTAATTCTAATGAGATTAAATTAATTTCGGGCTTATTAGAGCTTGAATTATATAAGTCCAATTAGATTTCCCATTTGGCTTCTAGGAAGGTTATCAAGCAAAGTAAGAAATATAAATAGAGGTTTTAAAGCCTATGATTGAATGTT
>JANSVA010000001.1:22123049-22151611 GCA_025504915.1 Erythroxylum reticulatum
AAACGACTACCACCGCACCCTAGCAACAACCCGATGCCATGAACCCACCACCACACCAGTCATAGTCATGAAGTTTCCCCAGAATCACTAAATCTAAAATAGATCTAGATCCAAACCTGACCCGACCTGACATTGAATTTGTTTCTAATTTTTTTGATATATTTTTTGCTCTTAAATTTGGAAAACAAATTCATTTATTTGGTTGTTTATGTATTTTTGTGATTAAAATTGTTGAAAATTATTAGTATGTTTCGTGATGAAAATTGTTAGAAATCATTGGAATGAAAATTGTCCGAAATTATTATAAATAAAAATTCTTTATGTATGTTTTTGTAATTGTTGAATTGAAATCGTTGGAACGTGTTAGAAATGAAATTGCTGATTGTGAACTTGTGATGATTGAAATTGTTGGTTGTTGAAAATTCATTATTTTGTGAATTGTGAATTTGTAACGGTTGAAATTGTTGGTCGTTGGAAATAAAATTATTGGAAATTGGGAAATGGAAATTATTTATGTATGTTTTGTGATGTTTGAAACTTTAATTGAAATTGTTCAAAATTGTTGGAAATGGAATTGTTGGAAATTATTGTAAATAGAAATTGTTTCTGTATGTCTTATAATGGTTGAATTGAAATTGCTAAAAATGTCATAAATGAAATTGTTGAAATTCAGAGATGAAAATTGTTGGAAATTGTTGAAAATGTAAATTGTATATGTACATTTCATTATTTTGTAAATTGTGAATTTGAGATAGTTGAAATTGTTGGTTGTTAGAAATGAAATTGTTGAAAATTTGGAAATGGAAATTGTTTATGTATATTTGATGATGTTTGAAACTTTGAATTAAAATTGTCCAAAATTTTTAGAAATGGAAATATTGGAAATTATTGGGAATGGAAAATGTTGGAAATGGAAATTGTTTATGTATGTTTTGTAATTGGTTGAATTAAAATTGTTGCAAATTGTTGGAAATTGTTTGAATTTGAAAATGGAAATTGATTATGTATGTTTTGTGATGTTTCAAACTTTCAATTGAAATTGGAGAAAGTTAGAAACATAAACTACCATTTCTTTCTATTTAATTAATATGTAAAATATGTTGAATTATTTGGTGGGGGGGGCGCGTTGCTATTATAAATATTTATAATAGATAATGTATGAAAGTAATATGTATATGTGTCCCAAAAGAACTTTTTTTCCAAATTGTGAACATGTTGTAGGTTAAATTTCAACCACTTATACTAAGACTTATTAATGTGCATTAAAAATTGTAGAAGCAACTTATATATTTAAGAACCAATTATAGAATGGTGGATATAATATTATGGTTTGTTAGAAATGAAAAGAAGATTCAAAGCTTTGAATAGGAAAAAAAATACATTTCCAAAGAAGTTATATACCTCAACTTGATTCTCATGTTATGAATATAACCTTCAACTTAATCCTCATGATATGAATAGATGTGTATGAACAATTATATAAGATATGTTATTCATTATTTGGTAATTATGTAAATCATACCATTCAACTTGATCTTCATGTTTGAAACTTTGAATTAAAATTGTTCGAAATTGTTGGAAATGAAAATTATTTATGTATGTTTTATGATTGTTGGAAATGAAAAATATTTATGTATGTTTTATGTAATTCTGTTTGTTAAATAATTGAATTATTCGTTTTTGACTCATAGTGAATTTGTGTTTAATGAAATTGAATTGTGTATGATGTATAAGTATATTATATAAGATGAACATGCATATTATGTAATAAAATTATGTGTTCTTTATTTTGATATATGCATTCATTTATTTTTACAGATGAATGGAAGGAAATTCAAGTACTCCTGCACATACCACTTCAAGAAGATGCAATGATCCAATTTGGGCTCATGTTGGGTCTCCGGTATAAGGAACCATGCTATTTGCTTATTTTGTAATAAGCATTTGAAAGTAGAGGAATAACTCGATTGAAGAAGCATTTAGCTGGGGTTAAAGGAGATTAGAACCCTGTAAAAAAGTAAGTCATGATGTGAAGTGACAAATGAAAACTTTGCTTGAAGAATATCAGTAAGAGAAAGATAGAAGAGAAAGGATGAATTTTGAAATTGGTAGTGAAAGTTCTTTTGCTGGTTTTCGTGATGATTGTGGAAATGTTGAAGTAGTAGTGCTAGTGCTAGTGTTCCATCCTAAGCCCAACAAAAAGTGAATGTTACACCTAGACATGATGTTAGGAAAACAAGAAGACAGGTGACAGTTTTTTTGCACCATGAACAACTTCTAGAGCCCAACCTTCAATTCGTAATACAATGTAATTAAGAGATGCAGCTCATGTGTCGATATGGCAGTAGCTAGATGGAGATACGATATAGGTTCATCATTCAATGCTTCTTAGTCTTACTATTATCAGCCTATGGTTGGATGCAATAGCCTCTTACAGTTTGGGGTACAAAGTTCCTTCGATTGATGACTTAAGAGGTAAACTTTTGAGTTGTTCAGTTTCTGAAATTAAAAGTTATTTGGCTAAAACAAGAGTGATTTGGGATACTTTTGCGTGTTCAATCATATGTGATGGCTGGACAAATAGGAGACAAGAGCCTATTATTAATTTTTTGGTTTATTCTACAAATGGCTCAATATTTTTGAAGTCTATTAATGTATTTAGTCTTATTAAAAATACTGATACTTCATTTGAGATATTTGATGAAGTTGTGAATGAAGTAGGGCCAGAAAATAGTCTTTTTTTAGACTCCTTGTGCTACACGTTGCGTTAACCTAATGTTGAAAAATATAGTGGATCCTAGGTATTTTCCTATTATTGATGCGACTATGCAGAAAGCTAAAAAGGTGACCAAGTTCATCTATAATCATGCGTGGGTGTTGAATTTAATAGAAAAAAATTTACCAATGATGAGAATTTGTGTCGTCCTGATGTGACAAGATTTGTAACGAATTTCTTATCACTTCAGTCTTTTGTTTCGATGAAGAAAGAGCTAAGACAAATGTTTACAAGTGATAAGTGAGTTGCATCTCAGCATGCTAGGTCTAATGCTAGATTGGAAATTTCCAGCATTATACTGGAAGATAGAAAATTTTGGTCTCATTATCAATTTGTTACATGAATTTGTGAGTCTTTAGTGAGGGTGCTTTGCTTAACTGATAATGAAGAAAAGCTAAAAATAAGTTATTTTTTTGATGTCATGGAAAGGGCGAAGGAAGCAATCAAGATCAATCTAACACATAGGCCTTCTTTTACACACACTGTATCTTGTAATTATCAATGAGAGATGAGAAAAAACAACTTTCTTCTTCGTTGTTTACAACTGGAGCATTTTTTAATTCTACTGTACATTTCAAACCAAATTTTGCAAAGAAAGATAAAGTTAGTAGAGGAATGATATTCGCTATTACAACAATTGTTGATCATGAGATGATGCAAAATCTCTTGAGCTCACAAATGAAGCTTTATAAGTTGTCTTCTAGGAATCTTGGATTGCCGATTGCTATTCGACAAAGAGCAAAACCTTGACCAGATACTAGTTGTTTCTTTTTTCTTATTTTTTGAAAATTAGTTATCACTTTATTTCTTTCGTTACAATTTAAAGCGTCGAGAAAGGTATATTATTATCATTATTAATTTTGAAAAAATTCTTATAATTTTCTAATAATTAATTTTTATTGTTTATTAGAACTCTTAATGGCACAAGTAGTTCAACAAATTCAATTTCCATTGATAATATCAATCTCTTGGCATATTAGGTTTTTGAAGGACCGAGTTTGGTAAATATGAATGACTTGGAAGATAATCTTGAACGGGAAAGCATTGACATGTCATTTGATGCATTGAATTTGAATGACGATAATGAAGAGGCTTCTCTTAAATATAAGAATTTGTACCAAATAATAACTAGGGTCAGTGCAGTTATAGCGGACATCTTCTCGTTGATGGTTGAATGAAGTTCCAAGTTTTTGTTTGTCCTCTTCATTTAATTTTACTTATATTTGATGTATGTGTTAAATTTTATATATGTAATTGTAAATGCTTTTTTTTCGAGATTTTACATCTACTTAATTGTTTCCTCATTACGAACTCTCGGTCGTAAATTGTAATAGTTTGGGAGTAAAGAATATCATTTGTTCTTTTTATTGGATGTTTTGATGCAATTATTATTTATTATATGATGACATTGTAATCTTTTTAATACTTTGTATTGTTTTTAATTTTATATTCGTATGATGATTATTATTATTTATATTAATTTTAGTTATTATTTATGTAAAATATCTTAAAATTATTATTATTTTATATTAATTGTGGTTATTATTTATTATTATGATTTTTTAAGACATAATTGATGTGAACTTATAAAATATGCAGTACAATCATATAGTATACAATAAACTATTTTACAACTTTTAAAAAAATTCAGAGACTATTCTATAAATTTAAAAAATCACCCGAAACAGTACCTGAAATTGATTGATACTAATATAATATCGTACTAAAACCCAATTCCGTACCAGCACCAGTATGATATTCACAACATTGATTATTACATAGAAATTACTATATAAATGAATAAATATATAATGAACGTTTAATAAATTTAATTATTTTAATTTTTAATCAAATGAAAATTTATTAAAATTTAATATAATGAATAAATTAATCGATTTTGAGGCTTTTGATAAATATCATTTCTGTAAAATTTTAATTCCAAAGCATTTCATGCGATATGAACATCCACATGTCAAGAATTACCAACTTTTCACAAAATACGAAAAATTTCCACAATTTTTAAAACACATGCACATGGCCATGGGACATAGGAAAGATGGCGTCTTGCCCTCCTATAAATTAGATATTGGTCACAACAAAGCTCAGCTCACATAAAAAACCATTTCTTCCCTTCTATTTATACCACAGTATACAAAGAATATCAAGTGTTTTACATTCGGTGACAATGGGCTATCAAATAGAATCCCTCTACCAGAAAAACCCAAACTTTTTGAGCATCTGAATTCATACACACTATATATATTCATTACAAATTCCCCCCCGTAAAAGGGAAAGGAAGAGAGCGAGGATAAAGAAGAATAAAGGAGGCTACCCTTAGCAAAATTTATAAATTACAGCCATCAATCATGGCGAAAATTTCCTAATTTGTAATCACAGTGGGCAGACACACGAGACCTTGTGCGTGAAGCCCCTATGCTTTCTAACATTTAAAGCTAAGTGACATGGGATGAATCTTGTCCCAAAAGAGACAAACAACGTAGAAGTCGCAACTAAAAAGCACTCGAGAACCGAAAATGGAAAATGAAAAAAGAACCCGCAAATTGCTTGATAGCAGCATTTTAACGTGTAATTGGCTAGAACAGACTCACCAAAAATGATTAATTCAAGCACATGGTGGAGAGAACTCAGACTTCCCGATCCACTATGGACAAAAGAAATGGGAGGCATGCAAAGCTCCATTTACTTTGAAGCTCAGCATTTCAATGCCCGTTGACCTGCATGACCGCCAAACCCACAAAAATCTTCAAAGAGAATGACCACCTCTGGTCACTTCAAACGATTACTCAATAGATGGAATAAGCAGCAAACAGAAAGCAATGTAAATTTGTGTCAAATGGTGTCCAAATCGTGTCTCATGAAGCAGCGGCAGTGGCAGCAGATGCTTTCTCCATCTTATCCTTTTCAATCTCTGTTCTTCTGTTTTCAGCATGCTGAGCAACACCATTTGCCAATGCTTGGTGATGGAAATCTAGCGTCTGCATAAGTTTCTGGACCCTCAAAGGATCTGAAGCTTGAATAGCTGAAGCCAAACAAAAATGAGGTTGCAGCTACATACTTGACAGAAGTATGATTCAAGTGCCAAATAATGTCTGATCAAGGAAGAAAACCTGTCTCACCTTTGACAGTATCCACAAAAAAAATGAAAGGGTCCACCTCATCAATTGGCGACTGCAACTCTTCATCGTCGCTGTAGTCATCATCTGAATCATCGTCGTCGTCGTCATCATCATGTGGACGGAAAGCCTTTGCCTGTCAAATGAATATTTCAGTTAAAAATCAAGCAAAACACATCATAGCAATGTAACTATCACACCTGAAGTAATTTCATGACACAAAATCCCCTCAGGATATAGTCTACATCTACAATTTTGTTTCTGGCCCTAATCCAGATATCCAAGAAAAAAGCAAATAAATAAGGATGTGTTTCAATACAGCTCATAAGAATCAATGTGCTTGTATGAATTAGTCATATGTAAGCATATCCTCATTATTGTCAACACAGCTCATAAGAACAACAAATTGTCTGGTATGACATTAATTCAGTCCAATTCCAGTAAGATTAAACTGCTCAACCAACCAATTTGGATAACCTAAATTTGGAGGAATTCGATCAAAGATAAATTTGGATGATATAAGCATCCAAAACAGCAAAGCCAAGGAAGCATCTTGCTTGCAAAGACTAAGATGTGAGCCTTCCATAAACAAAGTTAGCAGATAAAGGGCACTGCTTCTGCATCTTCTTAAATCTGGGTCCCTATTCCCTTTTGCTTTTGATAAACAAAATCCAGAACTAGAAAGAAGGATGCTGATTTTAAACTTAAAATAATTATTACTCCATTGCGCTCCATGCTACAACCATAGCGTTTCATATTATTGCCACAAATTGAGAATTACTGCAGTCATAATCTCAGGAGTTCTGTATTACTTTTTAAAAGTTAACATTCGTTCCCTTTACCTTAACCTTCAACCCACAAGATGTCCACAAAAAAGTACAAGGAATGCACAAATACAAGTCTGGCTGAAACAGACTTTAGGATTGCACAAGTAAAAGTCTGTGCTGCCACAGACTTATTAGTTATGTTTCAAAATATTTGCGATACTACAATCAAGGTTGTGGGAAGGATTGAAAAAATTTTGAAGTGCTTTGGTGGATAGAATGAAGAAATACAGTATCCCTCAGACGATATTCAATGTGTCAAAAATCTTCACATGTTATCGATTCCTAGTTGGATGCTTGCTTGAAATTTTGATTCAATATTAGTGGAGATACCTATATAATCCTAGCAAATTGATATACGAAAACAAAATGGCATAGTTATGAACAAATTAACACACCTGAGCAGCTAACTTTTGAAGTTTAATGCTGTCTGCTTCATCCCCATCCTCAGTATCATCTCCCATCTCCTTATCAAACCCATCACCATCATCATCTTCATTATCAGACTGGAAACCATCCATATCATCCTCATCTTCCCCCTCTTCTTCCTTTGCAGCTTCTGTAAAACATAATATAAAGAAGTGTTATGGCTGGAAGCATAAACATCGTCCGCCTACGAATGAATAAGGGAAAGGAGACTACGGGACAGACCAGCAACTTGATCCCTGTATGCAACTAGGAGATCAAGTGTAGCCCTGAAAACAGGCTCCAGAGCCTCGCTAGGCAATTGATCAGCTGGCAGCGAAAGCAATGATGTTAACCCCAAGCAACAAACTTTCTTATCATGTTCCCTGCACCAGAGAATCATTTAGATTAGTGATTCTACTACCCCAAAAGTGGAAATTAAGCATTGAATTTGTCTAAAAAAGAACAGAAGGCAAACTAAGTCCAAACTCCAAATTTTCAATTGACCATTTCTATAAAACCTTGGATGAAATCACAACACAGATATTACCTTTTAAAATTAGCTCGAGTACCATTCTTTTTACATTGCTGCAACATCTGGAACCAAAGACCAAAAATCTCTGTAGCAACACTAAGTTTATGCAGTGTGCTGAGTGTGAAAGCTGCATTGTAATAAAGAGCATTTGCAATCTGCAAAAGTATTCAACACGCTTTATATGCTAACTGTCAATCAAACAATTAGATAACAACCAGAGTTAGAAGATAAGGACACTAATATGAGTAGTGTGGCTAGAAATAAATAGTTATAGACAGGGGAGCTTCATTTAATAATAATACTACTAAAATGACTTTAACTAGCTTATCAGGCTTTTCCAACAATGAATTAAAAACAATGAGATTATTAACAGCGGAACCCATAACTTCTTCAATGTTGGCATTAATCAGAGGGAAATTATTAGGGAACCAAAATAAACATTAGTGCAACAACGAGGATTCTGAACTAAGGCTATTTGAAAAAGGGAATTCTTATAAGTGTAATGGAAAAAATGTAGCCTCTATACCACTTTCATAAGAAGGCATTTCAGGTATGATTTCTCAGTTCTTCGCAACCTCTCAACGGTAATTCTCAGATAAGGTTCAACCCACTGGTCCACCTGCCCTTTACAGTTCTGAAAAACTACTTCGATAAGCTTTGGGGCTGGCTCAATATCACTATCCTCCAGGTTATCATCTGCCATGGTCTGCCAAAAAAACCAACAAAACATGAAACACATCAGCAATAGCAAGTAAAAAGTGTAAAACAAACAATAACAATGAAACGTAAACAATAACAGCATGTTCAATGGAGTAATGGCTCTTTTTTACTCTGATTGAATTAAGCAGACAACAACAAAATAAATCTTTTTATGATCATGAAGAAACTAACAGATGAAATCATGTTCCAAAGGCTTTTCTGATAATCAGGATCCTTGCACGTCAGGAAATGAGTTGTTCCTCTAGAGATATAGTTATCCAAAGGAACCAAAATGTCTGCATTAAAATAGACCAAAAAGATATTTAGAAAATAATAAATATGGTCCTCATAAGAAAGCAAAACATAAGGCCCATCCAGTGCATCACAACATATACAGTTGTTAAAAATATAGTAGAAATGAAAAGTAAAAATTAGTTTTCAAGCACAGTTAACAATTAAACGGATAGAGAGGTAACAAATTGCCAGCATTTCATCAACTGTAAACTGCAGCTACGAATACATACTTGGAAAGAAATCAACAGCCCAATCTGCCAATGCTTCCATCATCAAGGGCCAAAGACTCCACATATCCAAGGATATTGTTGGCGAGAAAAAGGTCATATACGAAACAATTTCCAAGACTTCTTCAAATACATCTGCAGAGATGCAGAGAAAGAAAGAACCGTATGAATTGAATAATTGAGTCATAAACAAAAAGTTTTGACTAATGTCCAGCTGCTGAAATCATAATACATGTCCAAGATTTAGGGTAACATGAAAATTAACATACGCATACCTTGACCATCAGTTGTCAACATCCTACGCATTATAGGAAGCAAAGTAGGCTCAACTTGGACAAAAAGATGAGGCAGCCTACTAACTGATTCAAGAATTGTGCTGATAGCACGCAAACAACCAACTGCTGCCAAAGCACCAGTATCATCAGCTTCATCATCAGCTTCTGCAGTGTTCATACACCTCCAAAATGCAGCTGCCTGAATTTAAAGATTCCTTAATCAGCAACATAAAGTACATAAATTAGCTCCAGAGAAAATAAACAATCATTACCAAATTCTGGCATAGCCCAAGAGCATAGGGTGCCATCTCCTCGCCAAATTTGTCTACTATAGTTTCCAGAGTAAAAACCAGGTCCTCATTCTCAACCTCATTCATTAGTTTAAAGAATTCTGGACAAATGGGTGAAAAGAGAAAAAGAACAAGTATATCAGAAATCGTAATAATCCACTGTAATCTCAAAAAGCCTTAATAAATACTAAACAAAAGGTGAAATGAATCACTTGGGTCCTAGAAACAAATTGTGCTCGGCACTTTTCAGCTCATGCTTTGCAGAATACACTTTCATTGCACTCTTATATGTAAAGTTTTAAAGCATAAATAAAAGCCAGATGCCATTGTTAGCATTTGGACAAAAATTCAACTGAAATAGTTAAGGTATAAATTGACAGAACGTAACTTTCAGAAACAATCTATTATCAAACAGATTGCCAAGCCTCACAAAATTCCTTATTGATTTAGCCCACTAAGTGTTTGAAGAAAGCTCATAAATAGCAACGAATTTGACAAAATAGCAATGTTCCATCACCATACCATCAAGCAGTTGAGGGAGAATTGGGCGGATCTCATTTAAATCTGCATAATTAGGAAAAAATTTTGAGACAGAGAGAGGATAACATTGAAGACAGAGCGAACATGGGTAGGGGGAAGTGAAACAGAGAGAGAGAGAGGGAGGAGAAGCCATTTGCCTTTACAAGCTTCAACAAAGCTTCTCAATGCAAAAACTGAGTCAACACGAACAGGAAGCTCTGAATCACGTAAGTGAGCAACAACACTATGCAAGGCTTTGCGAAAATTGTTCTGGTCCAAGAAGTTAATGTGGGCATACTGTCCAGCAACCCATGCTGCCTGATGTATATGCACAGACGGAAAATAAATAAATATAACATAAAAAGAACATCAGTTGAAACACAGACCTTAAAAAAATGAAAATATCATGACACATGATCAACGTAAAAATAGGATTCAAGTCAACCGAAATGCATGTATATGGTCAATAACATACAAAAATTCAAAGATCTTAAGGTCTAAAATACCTTTGCTCTGAGATGCCCAACAGGACTGCTAAACTCAGGGAAGACATGCTGTATTAGCATTCGCTCCAACTCAGATTTGTAAGGATCAGTTTGTTTCAACTTATCACATAGTGCACCAATTGCAAGCAAAGCACCATCTTTTTGTCGATATGGTTTATATTCAACAGGTGATTCATCATATCTGTACAGAAAAATACCAGAAAACCAAAATTAAAGCTAGTAGCCATACCACAGTTTATCTCATATCTTCACACTAAAAAGAAAAGACATTACCTCTTAAAAATTTCCACAATGAATAGGACAAACTTTTGAAGATTCTCTTTCCCACGTTTTCTAACCAACTCACTTACAAAGTCCATTGCAGCAGTACGAGGGCTATATAAATCTTCAATAATATCTGTAGCAAGAAAGCTACATGTAAATGACAATTCCAATCTAATCAACTACTAAAATTGATAAAGATTAGACAAATGACAATTCCAATCTAATCAACTACTACAATTGATAAAGATTAGACACTCACCATAACCCTTCCTCACATATTCATGAGGATCTTCATCCCAAAGCTTTTGATCGTTATCATTGAAGCACATAAGAGGGAACACTATCTCAAACAGAAGAACGTCAAGTCGTGGTTGCAGTAGATTGTACATACTATTCTTTGAAATACTACACAAAAGAAAAATTAACATTAGGGAATGATAAAATATAACACAAAACGAGATGCCCAGAGTTTGGTTTGCACTTCATTTCATATTGAAATAGATTTCACAACGTGCTCCAAAAACTAGGTAACTTCACAGCATGAACTTAATGCGATATTACAATTCATCGATAAAATTTTGTATACTCTTTACATAAATAAGCACATAGTGCAGAAATTGGGACATTTACCAACAGTTGCAACATCAAATAAGAAATAGAATCAAATGTAATGTAAAGGAGAACAAAGAAATAAATATGCGAGGCAGCATATTTCACACACCTGTTGCTTAAGTACTGAAGAATCAAGTTTATAACTCGGTCAGGTAAATAGCCACCGACACGGATTACATTCAACAAATTCAAGTGGCACTCCAAAATCTTCCCTGCATAGTTCTTCTGAAACATTTGGGCAAAAGCCTTATTTTCTGGGTTTTGTAGCTTCAAATCTCCGAACCTACAAGTTTTATATGGCCAAAAGTCGGAAATAAACCACCTACTCCTCCAAGTACTCATAACATATTTCCTAGATAAAGATATACCTAGTATACAGCCTGTTCAAGATATGAACAGTCCATTTCTTCACCTTCCACCAACCCCATGACTTCCTGAGATCAGGATCCACAGGCTGACCCTCAAAAGGAACTGGCCTTTCCAAAACATTTAAGAAAAGAATCATCCACGCATTAAAGACATTGGGATCAAAGAGCTGTTTTGGAATCTCCAACTGAAGAAAGATGACAATTATGAACAATTAATTACGACATGAAACTTATAATCTCCAAAATAAGCTACACTTACTAACAAAAAATTTCAGTGAAGTCAAACATAAAGAATTGCCTATTTATCAATAGTTCGCTACTCATTATTGAACTAGACTCATGCTAGTATTTGGACAGAAGAATGTAACTATAGCATCCTCGATGAAAGCAAGTGCTGTAAAATCCTTTTTTCTTTTTTGTTATTTCCAATTTATAGCTAAAAGCCAGATCTTATGACATACATGACGATGCAAATCAATTCTGAAACTTGAAATCCATCAAATACTAAGTGCAAGGTTGGTTGAAACTATTTTGCATTGGCATGAACACTAAAATTTTGAAAGTCAAAAGGGAAAAAATAAAGAATTAAGGTAGGAAAAATGTAGAACAGCACAATATGATCAAATCCAAAACTTAATTGCAAATGAAACAACAGAACCACTTGAGTTTGTCTTAAGACATCACAAGTGCCGTGAACGTCAGTTTATCAAAATAGAAATTGACTCCAAAAAATCTATTTTGGTAGAATAGTACAACAGATTCAGTGATTTAATAGCATTTGATTTGTTCAATTTTCATTAAAAGAGCTTACATAGATGGAAGACCAGAAAATTTTACAAATAAGCTTTATCAAATCCGCGACTTCAATAGATGGGTTTGGTATTTGAACAAGGTTGTTGAATATGTTGAGAAGATGTGAAAATGTCTCCTCAACAATGTGATATACCGGTGTCCTCTCTTCATCTGATTTAAACCTGAAAAAAATAAATGAGTAACTCTGCCTGCTGAAAAGCAATAACTTTTATGAATGTATAGACGTTCAGAGAATAGGTACATAAAAGAATTTCCAAGTATATGCTTACTCATATTTTCTAGCAAGAATACGCAACACATAAAGAGCTCCATAAATGTGTTGTTCTTGTAGCTGTAGGCTATGCTTAATCCAATCCAGAAGGCGAGGCCATTGCTCTGGATAATCAGCATGTATAATAGTCTTAAGACACTCACCCAACTGTACCCTGAAAATCAAAAAGAGTATTTGAGAAACTGATTTAGTTCGTATGATGAAACATGAATTTTTCAGTTCATTTCACACAAAAAAATAATCAAATTAACCAGAAAAAATCAATGAAGCGGAAGAATATCTGAAAGAAGTACCTCAGCAGAGAAGGGACTTGCACAACAAAACCAAGGATGTGATCCCTCACCAAGTCCTTATCACTTTGCAAGATCTTTGATTTCTCATCTACATAAAAGACGTGAAACCGAACAGGGAAACATCTATCACCCATAATTCATGGTCTTTATACTCTAAATACAAACAAGTTGAGCAAGTTAAAGTTTTCGATGAATTGTACTCATAGCATCACTAACACACAGAAGAAATGTTACATACCAGGATCAAGCGGAGCCCAGTTCTTTGCAATGAAGTTCTTGAAATGAATGCTCGCAACTTGTCGGACTCCCATGTCGCAACTATTGTCCACAATGATCTGCAACAATCTAACCAGATGTTGTGGAGCGTACTGGAACTGTACATATAACCAAACACATATGAGAATTTTGATCCTCCGGATAAGCATAACCCTTGATAAACATAACTACAAAGCCAAAATAGATTTAATCATAATCGAATAAGCTCTCAAGCATAATTTTTGAGTTAGCGAACGATCATGTCTAACTAAAACGGCAATCCAATAAAAACTATCGCAAAGAAATTAATAAATGAAACGACCTGATTAAGGCTTTGTTCGGCGGCTTTGCGTTCGTCGGGATTGGGGCTGAGAGCAGCACGGAGGATAACGGCAAGGCTGGGAAGATCCATGACTGACGATCGAGAAAACAGAAAACTGAAACTGAATGTTCTGAGGAAACTAAACCCTAGCTCAAACCAGAGTAGGGTTTAGATAAAGAGAGAAAATGTGAAGATAAACAGAGGAGAGAGGAGTTGCAGAGGGAGACACCTAGAGTATGGCAGCAGACTATTTAAATCTCTAGGGTTTACGCTCGTTTAACTATAAAACCAAACCAACCAACACATCTGGTTTGGGTTTACTGTTTTATTACCCAGTATTTTCCTAAATTAAATATAGTTTATTATTTTAAATTTTAAATTGCATAATAATATCGAAATTAGTTGAAACAGAATAAAAATTAATTTAAAATTCAAAATAAAAATAAAAATAGATCTTTACGTGTAAATTTTAAGATTTTTGAATTAAAATTTTTAATATTAAAAATAACATTAATAAAAAATTTAATATTAATCTTTTCGATGTAGTTAAAGTTTAATCATGTAAGTGTCTTTTCTAACATCCATTCTTACCTTACCTTTTATTATTAATCTTTGAAATATTCTATATGTATATTATTTTTGAATTGCCTTACTTTTTTATTATTAATATCACCATTGTTGCTATTTATTATTTATTTATATTTATGTTATCACATTTTTAGTGTTTATTTAACTTACTTAGTTATTTTATTTTATTATTTTTGTTTTGCATATTTATGTAAATCTTTTTTAATTTTATAATATTTTCATAACACATTATACGTGAATCTATTGAAAATAACATTTTTATTTAGTAGGAGTAAAATTATGTATTATTATCCTTCTTCAGATCTCACGTCTAAACTAGACTTCAACTAAATGTTAATAATAATGGTGATAAAAAAAAACTTGATGTTAAATAAATTATAATCCTTTCGGATTTTCAAAAGTATTTAATTTGTAATAATAATTTTGTTGTGTTTTAAACAAATTTAGAGTATTTTTAATTTTCATAAACAATTCTGTTACAGTCTTAAGATCTTAGGTTTTTCAAAATAACTTCCCTATTAAATAGAATAAAATTATCTCGAAGATGATGGTAAATTATATTACAGTATTAAAAAATATAAAAAGTTACCGAACATGGTAAATAAAACTTAATTGTGCATGTGCAATAGAAATTAATGTATCTGTGCGGTGACACGAACAGCTCTGACCTGTGTGTGTACGTAATGAGTTGCTATTCTCATTAGTATTAATTATTAAATGACAAGTGAAGTGGAAACGTGCGTGATTGATTGGCAGATGGGGAAAAGAGTGGCAACTGTCATGTCTGTTTTATGCTATTTATATAAATGTCCTGTCCCGTCAACACTCTTCGCTTACTTAAACAGCCTTGTTTTTTTCAACCCAAACAAGAGCTTATGTGTGACATGATTACGTGGCATCATAAAATTCTCGTTATACAAGAATTTGAGATAATCTTGAATGTAAGCGATATATTCTGTTAAATTTGAAGTAATGTAAATGGTAATAGAGTTTATATATTTTTCGGTATGCAACAAGTTGTCCTAAAAGTTGACGTAAAAATATTATTCATCTAATCATAATATATTACTAAATATTTTTTATAATTTTTATCTTTTTTTAAAATAAGAATAATTTAAAAATTTTCACTATTTTCTATTAAAATATAAAGATAAAAGACATAAATCTTCTATGTAGTTTACATTTTTTTGAAATAATTCTTTGATATTTAAAATTTATGGAAATTTTCTTTTATTTTTTAGTTTTTAAAAATAATTCTCTTAAATTTCGGTTAAAAATTAATGACAAAATACACACAATATGAATATCAAAAATATAGATTAATTAAATAATGTTCATATAATGATATTCAACCTAACTTCTAAACTCCAGTCAAACTAACAATTTATTATAATTATATTAAAATATTATTATAAATCGAATTTAATTAGTTGAATTGAGTTAAAGAGTTAAATTAAGTTATCATATTAGTGACATTTGACTAATCTATGTCTAATGTTCATACTACATATATTTTGTCTTTATTTTCTGACCAAAATTTTGAAAAAGAAGTTTTTGTATAAAACTGAGAAATTAAAAAACCTTTGAAAAGAAAGGGGATAAAAAGTTTTGATTATTTAAACGATCAGGTGATTTTCTAAGGTATCTTAAACTAGAGAGGACGGCTATCTCTTTTAAACATATAAAAATATCTTCATACTTTCTTCAATTATACATACATACATACATACATATATATATATATATATAGTTACTATAAATATAAGGGAAAAATACAAGAATAAATATAATATTATTTCAACTTACAATTTCAAGAAACATGTGAAAAGTGTAAAAGAATCATATTGTAGAATTACATACATACATATATACATATATAGTAACTATAAATATAAGGGAAAATACAAGAACAAATATAATATTATTTCAACTTACAATTTCAAGAAACATGTGAAAAGTGTAAAAGTATCATATTGTAGAATTAAAAAATATTTTTTTAAAATTCAATTATACTTCTAATACTACTCGCATATAACCAATTATTAAAACAATTTTTAAAATATGTGAAGATACTATTTGAAATCATTTTTACATCTTATAATTGGATTTTTTTACTTTGTTTTATGTTTAAATTGTTAAAATAGAAGTTAAACATTTTGCAATAATTGTTATTTCTTTTTTTAATATACATATAGAATCTTATTATTAAGTACCCTTTTTATAAATGTGATAACTTTATTGTAAATATTTATTAAATTTATTTTATTAAATAACTTAAAATTAAGTTAATTATAAAAAACTTTAAACTTTTTTTAATATTGTAATACTAATCTAAATTTTAAAAATAACATTAAAATATTCTATTTTTAATTTTTTAAAAGTAGCATAACGTTTTTGTGAAGATCAATCGTGTGACATGTCACATCATATTAAAAATTTTTTAATATCAGAAGGATAAGTAAAAGATACATTAAGCTACTAAACGGGAAAAAGAGACCCGATTAACATCCTTGATGAGGATAGAGATACAACCCACAGGCAGCTTTTGAAAAAAATAGATTCCAAGCTCAAGAGAAATGACAAAGTTAGCTAGCTAATCCGCTAATCTATTGCGCTCTTTGAAAACATGTATTGATTTCACAATCCAATCTCTGGTCAGTAAGTTCTGAATACCCAAGAGTAAAGAGTTATACAGAACTTGATGTTAACCGGAGGATGAAAGGATATTGATCACTACTAGCGAATCCACTTCTAACTCCACTTGCCTATAACCAAGATCTTAGGCGAGACGAAGACCTGCATAAACTCCCCAAAGCTCTGCGCAAACAACCATGCAGAAACCTATATTATGAGCAAAACCACCTAACCATAATCCAGTACTATATCGAAGCACCCCACCTGCTGAAGCCCTTGAGGAAGAAGCTTTATAGGCACCATCGGTATTAAGACGGATCCAATCAGACGGAGGTTACTCCATCCAACAAACTTCTCCAATTGCTTCCTTGGTTGCAAAAGAGCTCGTCCCACCAATTCCTTAGCATGAGCGATCAATGAAACATAATAAAAAAACAATCATATGGGGATTTGCAGGCTATGAGAAGTTGGAATCAAAAATACTTTTATTTCTCCAAAACCATAGGAACTAACAAGCGGTACCAAAAACTACTGACCAGTCATATCCTTAGATGACCTTGTGCTGTTTCAAGTTACTTGATAGCTACTTGTGTTTATCCAACGGGAAAAAACCATCATTAACTACTGTGGTGGAGAACCAAAACCAAAAATTGCAAGCTCTAAAGCAGTCCCTGATGACATGAATAACAACTTCGGTCTCACCACAAAACTGGCAAGTACGATCCGTTGATAGATGTCGGATACATCGTTGGTGATTAGTTAGAAGACTTCCCCGAGCAAGGAGCCAAAGAAATGATCTAATCCTTTATGGTCCCTCCCATTTCCAAATCATATCCCAATACCCATCTCTTTCAGTGCTATCCTGCATATCTATCAACTTATACGCAACAGTAATGGAAAAGAGTCCATTATTTGAAGCTCCCCAAATAATTTTATCAGTGCCAAAAGTAATGCATAGAGGTAAAATTCCAGCAATAGCCATGCAAATCGATGTTGGGAGAATATTTTGAAATAAATCCCATCTCCAACCTCCATTACGATCCACAAAAGACTTCAGTAGGAGATTAAACAAATTACCTGGAATAGAATTTGTAGCTACTGCCATAAGTGGCCCAAGATCGTGCACTCATGCATCTTGCCAAAATTTAATAATTGCACCATTGCCAACAACCTACTTTATTCCACTACACAAATGCAACCATACCAAAGCAATCCCCCTCTATACTATGGAACCACCAACAAATGACATGGAATAAGGCAAATTGGTCCTGTCAAAATTGTATTTTGCACTTAGAACCCTTACCCATAGAGTTTCAGGTTTAATAAGAAGAAACCAACCAAGTTTAGACAGGAGAGCACCATTATTCACTCGGATTTTCCTAAGACCCAAACCTCTTGACTCTTTCGGCTTGCAAACAATTTCCCAATTAACCAAACTTGTCTTATTTTGCTCAGCATTGGATCCCCACAAAAAAGCATGAATAATTTTCTCAAGATCATCACATAATTGCCGAGGAAGCCTCACTATTTGCATCGTGTATACGGGTAAAGCTGATAGTACCGATTAGGTTAAAGTGACTCTA
The DNA here is from genome assembly GCA_025504915.1 of Erythroxylum reticulatum. Lineage (NCBI taxonomy): Eukaryota > Viridiplantae > Streptophyta > Magnoliopsida > Malpighiales > Erythroxylaceae > Erythroxylum > Erythroxylum reticulatum. The sequence continues at coordinate 22,141,537 of JANSVA010000001.1, forward strand.
CTTGCAAGTGAGAGATATTTTGCACTATAACTTTCAAGGTGCTTCTGTACTTTATCAAGAATAAACATGTATGTTCTTTTGGAGGTTCTCTCATGGATAAGAGGCACATCGAGGTATTTTCCCAAACTATTGGTAAGTTGAAATCCCAACTTTCTACTAATCGCGAGAGCCAAAGATCGAGATAAATTCTTGGAACAAAAACACCACATCTTTTCTTTGCTCACCTGTTGAGGAGAAGCTGAACAAAAAATATCCAGAACATCCTGTATAACCATCACTTGATCATCCTTCACTTTGGCAAACAAAATAAGGTCGTCAGCAAAGAAAAGATGAGATAAAGTTGGACCACGTCTGCTCAATTTTATCAGATTCCATTTCCCTTCAAAGACTGCTTGATTTATCAAATGACCCAGCCACTCCATACAAAGAATGAAAATATAAGGCGATAAAAGGTCGCCCTGATGAGTTCCTCGGGTAGAAGTGAAAGTCTCAGAAAGCTCGCCACCCCAACTCACTTACATAGAGACTGTGTTAATACATTTCATAATGAGGTTGATAAGGTCACTAGGTAGCCCAACTTCCACAAGATTTGCCTAAATGAAATCCCAATTTAGGCAGTCATAAGCTATTTTGAGGTCGACCTTGATAGCGAGAAATCCTGATTTCCCTTTCTTCTTGCTCATAGAATGAAGAAATTCTTGAACTATTATGATATTGTCTGTGATCAATCTGTTAGGGACAAAACTGCACTGAGTAGGAGCAACAAGCTCAGTCAAAAAAGGCTTTAAATGATGGACCACCACTTTGGAAATGGCTTTATATACCAGTGAGCAAAGACTAATTGGTCGAAAATGTTTGATGGAAGTAGGAGAAGAAATTTTAGGAATTAGAACTAGAATAGTATGATTAAGCTCCGTTTCCCCAATTTCATGCCTGAACACTCTCTGAATAAAGTCCACCACTGAAGACCCAACAATGTCCCATTGTTGTTGGAAAAATATAGCGTGAAAACTGTTAGAGCCTGGGGTTTTATTTGCATCCATATCAAAAATTGATGTCTTCACTTCTTCCTTCTAAATCAGAGCACTAAGACATACTTTTGCATTAGTATCTAGCGCTGGAAAAATCCTCCTAGCTTGAAAATGCAAAGTCCTACTATCCTTAAAAGTATATAGTTGCTCAAGATAATTTTTGGCCAAATTCCTAAGGGCTATATGATCTTCCAACCTCATCTCTAAAAGCACTTATTGGTGCTGGCCTCCTTTTAATCTTGGTCGTGGCATGATAAAACTTTGTGTTTCGATCCCCATAAGAGAACCATTGAAACGGGATTGTTGATGCCAAAACAATTCTTCTTCACAAAACACTTGTTCTAATTCATGTCGAAGCTAAACCTCTAACTGAACTAAAGAATCCGACTTTCGAACTTCAAAAACTTGTTGTATGCCATCTAAGCATGTCAAGAGTCTATTTTTTCGCAGAAAGATATAACAAAATTTAGATTTATTCCAACTCTTCAAATTCCCTACAAATCTTCTTAAAGATCCACAAAAGTCATTTGGAACGAGAGACTAATTATTTTCAGTAAAAGTGCCAAAATTCTCATTAGAAAGCCAGGTTGACTGAAATCGAAAAGGCCGATTATCTAAGGGAAAAAGGACCTTCTGAACAAAACTAATCAAAAGGGGACGATAGTCAAAGTTAATGAAAGGGAGGTGATGGACTAAAGTATTATGAAATAATTCTTGCCACCCATTAAAACATAAAGCTCTATCAATTCTTGCAGATAAATTACCCCTTGTTTATATGAACCTTAGTCCTGATAAGCCAAGATCTTGAAGATGGCATCGTTAAACACATTCCTGAAAATTACCGATGTGCTGCCAGTACTTTGACCTCTATGTAATCTCTCCATAATAGCCAGATACCACCTGAAAAACCTTCATTCCTGAAAATTACCGATGTGCTGCCAGTACTTTGACCTCTATGTAATCTCTCCATAATATCCAAATACCACCTGAAAAACCTTCAGTTTCTACCCTGAATGAGTGATAAAAACCCAAGCTACGAATGACTCTATCAGTATGACATCCACTAATCCTTGTTTCAACCAACACCACCATGAAAGGTTTATGAGTTCTAACAAAATTCAATAAAACAGGTGTAAGAGCCTTAGCTCTAGCTCCTTGACAATTCCAAAATATAGTCGACATAAAATTTGATAAAGAGAAAGTAGACAAACATACTTTGACGTGTGTGGTCATCATATCTTTGGCTAGGACACCTGCTGTGTCAACCCCTAGAGTCTTTAGGATGAATTCCTGCTGTGAGTCATTTGCTATATCCACATCCCTCACACTTCTAGAAGCTCTACCAAGATCAGGCGGTCTTAGCTGGGGTGTTGTATAGCAAGTTTGAGGGATGGTAGAATTATGACCAAGAAACTCCTCCATCTCTTCTCCTAGAGCCTCATATTCCATATTGCCCTCCTCAGGTAAATGGAAAGAATTATTTTGATAGGCAATGTCTTTGTGAGAAGGAATATTGATAGCTATATGATTGCTACCCCCCTTTTGCAAAGACTGCTTTGGAGGCATGGGCTCAGTGTTACTTCTTCTGAAATCGGATCACGCATATACATTGTGCATTGAAAGGTTTTAGGTCTCAGTCTGTACCATCTCCTTTCCCTTAGCTGAATTGGGTTTAGTCTTAAAGCCATTACTCATTTGGCCTATACGAGCCTGCTCCTTTCTTACTTGGTCTAATGATCGGTCCAACTCCTGATATTTTAACATGTCGCTTTTGTTGTTGTCCTTGTCAAAAGATCTGCCATTATTGCCTCTTAAAATCTCGCTAGCAGATAGGATAGTAAATCTTGAGCCACTTGGTCCTATTTGAAGGTTCTCTTTGTTAGTTTCACGTCCCTGATTTTTCTCTTTGATTATAGGTTGTCTAACGCGTTGTTAAACCTGGACCTATGGTCCATACACTTCCTTTCTGGTCTCCCTAGATGGAGGTTATGGTCAATTAACTACCATATCATCACTATTTCATACACCATCCACTGCTTGACTTTCATGAGGGGCCTGCACCTTATTTGGACAATTACCAGATCTATGGTCAACAATCCCATAAGAAAAACATATCTGTGGTAACCCTTCGTAGGCTACTTTAATCTCGTCACCATCTAGCTCCACTCGTAAGACTATCGGTGCCGTCAAATCTATATCAACAACCACTCTCGCAAACTTACCCCATTGTGACTGTGAGGTATTCTCATCTATTTTCATTGTTCTTCCTACTAGATTTCCTAGAGCTTGAAGGATTATTGGATGATACCTGGAAACTCATAGTTCAGGAAATCGAACCCACACTACTGCTTTTGACATTTTACCTTAGAAAGGATGGAATTTCGGATGCCATGGTTGAACAGAAAAAGCATGCCTTAAGATCACCCATCGACCCTTGGTAAGAGCATTTAGATAATCATCTTCGTCAATAAAGTTAATAAGACAAAAGTCATTATCGAGGTCAATAATCTTCATTAGACCAAACAAAGTCCACATGACTTGTAATCTATTCTTCAGCATTTGGTACCCAATACATCTTCCAAGCAATTTGACCACAATAGCTCTCCCATATTGCTTATCTAATCGGTTTTTGAAAGTAGCAGAAAGTTCGATCGCATGCCTAAATTCTCCATTCACCATTGTAATATCCCTTTCTTCAAACTCAGCCGGGGTCTCTTTGGCCAAGCTAACTCATCTCTGATTGTTGCCCAGTAACTGCTGCACCATAGGTTGGTTTATGGCATGGAGGGGGTGGATTTTCTTCCTTATCACATATCCTAACTTTTTTGGCAGTGTGGCCATCATTTGTTGAATAGTTTGAATCGTCTCTAGTGGCTTCAGAGTGCTTGGAGCTATCCACTAACCTTCCTTTTGCAATTTTTTTATATGACTATGACTGTTATCCATAAACCCACTTTTTTCAGTAATTTACATTATTTTATTTTATTAAATAACAAATTTAAAACATGACACTGTTATCCTACGTAATGGCTATGTGGCAAAAACATTAATATGATACGCCACGCCACGTCATTAATTTAACATCTTGTTATTTTAGAAAAAATGGAAACATTTTAGCTTTATTTTTTAAAGTTTGAATTAATATTGAAAAATTGAGTAACGTTTATAATTAACATCTAAAGTTTTATAATATATGTTAAATTTTAATAAACTAATAGTTGCTTCTAATAATGCATCGTATAAGCATATTTTATAACAAGATTTACTTTTATATTCTTTTGAAGGGTTAATTACTAAAAGAAACTTCAATTTTTCGCCAATTTTTAATTATAATCGGAATTTTAAAAATAGCAATAAAGTGTCTAAATTTTTAATTTTTTAATTCTAATCCAAGCTTTTAAAAGTGGCAATAAAATGCTCAAACTTTCAATTTTCTTCTATTCTAACTCAACATTATCTGTTGTTTCCCTGATGCCCTCAATCATTTGTTTTCTATTTGTTCTTCTGATGTCTCAAACTACTCTCACATTACAACATACTATACCAGTAAGCTATTCGTTTTTAGTTTGTTCTCCTAATGCCTGTGAGGACATTGAGGTTGTGTAATATAAAAATCAAAAGGTGAGGCGTCAAGAAAACAAACTGAAATAGAAGGAAAAAACTAAAATCAAAGCGTAAAGTCGTTAGGGCTACATAATCTGATTTAAGACATTTTTAAATAACAACGTTGTTTTAATTATGTGATTAAATGACGTCATTTCATTAATCTTCATTTGTTGTGTTAATTTTGGTTGACGAGTGTTCATAGTTACAGTTTCTGAAATAGGTGGCAAGCTACATTAGCAAACTTAACGGAAATACTAACATCGGGCTAGAACTGAAAAAATTTGAAAGTTTGAGCATTTTATAGCTATTTTTTGAAATTCGGGCTAGAATTGAAATTTTGGGCATTTTATTGTTACTTTTTAAAGTTCAGCTTATAATTTAAAAAATTGACGAAAGTTTAAGTTTTTTTAATAATTAACCCCCTTTTGAATATTGATACATTAGGATTAATAAAGATATCTATTATTTTTAGAATTTTACATAATTAAATATATGCATTTTCAATACTTTTTATATACATCCTTTGTAGATATGATGCATACAATTTTTTTTAATGCATCAAGGTAAATCATAATATTGACTCCTTGTGATTTATGTATAGGTAGAAATAAATATATTTATAGAGACACTATCATATATTTTTGATATAATAAACATGTAATTCATGAGACAATGAAAATTGTGAAAGTACTTTTACATAACTCTAACATAAATTAAAATTAATATCTAAAAATACATTCGGGATTAAATTCACTTATTAAAATGAATATTATTCTTTTTTATTTTATATTATATGTGAATTATTATAAGAATTATTATTTTACAAGTTTAATTTCTATAAGTAAATTTCCTTTAATTATAAATTTCTGTAAAGTAATTGTATTAAATAGTTAAAATTATTATGATAATTACAAAAATTTGAGGTATTTTTGCATATGATATGTCCTTATATATATCTATAAATTAAAATAGACTAAAAGCAAAATAACCATAAACTCGTAAACATATCCTCTCCTCAGGCTCAGTCCTGAGTAAGGACAAGAAGGACACTCAGTCAAGACCTATTTTTAATCTATACTCAGGACAAGAAGGACACTCAATCAAGAACTATTTTTAATCTATCTCTTTTTTATCTTGTTTTGAGAAAGGGACCTAAGGCCTATTTTTAATTAATCTCTATTTTATCTTATTTTATTTTTTAAGAAAGAACCAACTCTTAGAACATTTATAAAAAACATAATGAAATAAAATAGATTTATTTCACTTTATTCAGAGCTTAAAAAACATTAAAAGTTGCCTGTCACTTCCACATGAACCTCTCCTCTTTTCCAATCCCTAAGCCTACAAAATCATCATAAAGTGAAAAGGCTAATCATGCCATTGTGAAAGTCTACATATAGCCTTTAATGGTTGAGCCTTTAGCATTTGTAACCCCGATTCTCTTTGTCACGTCAATCATCTCTTCGCTTACCCTTCGTACTCAAGATTGAATCAATACGCTTAATCTGAGGCCTATCACTCGCTTGACCAGACTAACCTCATGATAAGGTAATTTCCACCTCTAACTTTCTTTGCACAAAGATTTATGGTTTTATCCATTTCTTGGGATCTCTTTCATGTCCAAACTATTGCACAACAACATTGTGTTTTTATCTTAAAAAACACACTAATTATACAATCTTCAGAGGATTCACCAGGCAACAAGAGTGGCATAAATGAAAAGAGTCTAAATGTTTTGTTAAGTATGTCCAGTAATAACTTATATCTCATCAAAGGCCTTTAGTAAACCAACCCAACGAACCATTTTCCAGTACTACTGTGCTCGCCCAGTGATAATGGTTTACGGACTACAAGATATGAGAGGTTAGGGATGGTTGACGATGGGTGAATTATAGGCCTAGATTCTAGTATTTTAATAGATTAATCTATAAGATAGCCTTAAGCTCAGGCCTATCCGAGACTTAACTCAAAGGCTACTGTAAAATCCAACAAAGTAGTTTCAATATAATTCCTTTCACTACACCTAAAACCTCCATGAGTCCATAAATATCTATATAAGGCTGCCTTTATATGACCATTGAAGTCTCCTCTTCCTCTTAGAATAACTCTCTCATCAAGAGGGATATGCAAAATCACTTTATCTAGCTCTTTTTAAAATTGATGCTTAAGCTATTCGTCTAACACTACTTGAGGTGCATAAGCACACACCACATTTAAAACAATACCCTTCACTATAATCTTTAAGGGCATAATCATATCATTAGTCATTTTTACCTCCACAACATGATGTATGAGTTCTTTGATAACCAAGATATCTACCTCATTCTTTCATCTCGAACACCCTAAATATCATAGTTTAAAACCATTAATCTCTTTCATTTTAGCACCTGTCCACCTTGTCTCCTGGATGTATACTATATGAATCTTATATTTGTCTAATATCTCCACTAATTCTAAAGACTTCTCTGAAAGAATCCCAGTATTTCAAGAACCTATTTATAATCTGTCAACATCTTTTCTTCTTCTAAAACTAAAACTCACTGATGGACTAGCCCTTGTTCTATCATGAGAAGTCAAATATACCATTCCGACCTAATGCCCAACACAAGTTATAGAAGACAAGCCTAACAAGCTCTTAAAGGACTCTAATATTACTTAAGAAAAGGAACAAAGAGTGATATTGAATCTCAAAATGGACGTCACAATAAACAAATGCTAGAACCACAGGTGCACATGACCGCAAATGAATCTAAATTAAATGATATGAAGATCAAACCACTAATGGTAGCTAGGAATATGTAGAATGGTAAAACACAATACTAAATAGTTAAAAATAACAAATAAAATATTGAAAACTGTAAAAAAAAAAGAACTTAAAATTTTTAATGGATCGATAAAGATTGAAAGTTGAAATCTCTACACCTAAAGAGCAATGCATCAACTAAGAGCAAACACAATCTAAAACCAATCATAAATACACATGATAAAGAAGAAAAATTTTACGATACTAATTAATCCTTTATGATCTGTTTAGGAAGCCATACACCAAACTCTGTATTTTCTTATCATATTTAGCACTGTTCACTAGAAATTTCTCTATTATGGGGGCTTACTCTAAATCAACCTTTTTAAATGTACAATCGAAAGCTTCTCCTTTTACTTCCCGTGCAAACAAGAAATACTCCAAATCTCACAATATTAGAGGTCAATAAATGCAATGCGTGTAATAAGATTAAAAAATCCAACATATTTTTGAAACTCAGAGAAATGGCAGTGGGAGGGAGGCCCCTTTCCCTTTCTCAAACAAACCTGGTAAGAGATCATAAGAAAAAAAAACTACTAGTTCACCCAAAAAACCAAAAATTAACAATGAAAAAGGCTAGAAATAGAGGAACTCCAAAGATTGGTCTTGTGGGTCGGAGTTTATCCTTCATATCTCTCCTTGCAGACTTCTAACACCTTGGGGATGAGGAATTTGTGAACAGTGACTTTATATGTAAGAACTAAGGGTGTTTTTTTTTAGTGGGTATGAAAAAAAGGTATGTGTATGGAATGAAAGTAATGTTTGGTAAGATACTATCATTAAATAGCTAATATTTTCATTCCTTGTTTTTGGGCAATACTTCATTCTTTTCGTAATCTAGAAGAATGGGAGTTATTACTCTATTCTTTTGATGTATGTTCTGTCGCGAATGAATGTACTCCTCCTTCACTCTTTACTCTCTATTCAAGTAATAGATATTGTTTTCCTTTTAAGCTTTCCTCTTACCTAAGACCCACAAATGTGAGCGTCGACTAGCATCTATCTACCTTTCTCTTACGTGAGACCCAGAATCGTCTACCCTTAGCAAATCTCTCCACAAACTAATCCCTGTAGCCTACCATGGAAACACTCGAAACCAAGAAGTAGCACTAGTAATTTTCTTCCCGTCTTTGTTCTTCAATTTTTTTGTCAATATAATTGCATATTTCTCTCTTCTTTTCTACTGGGTTAGGGTTTTTGATTCCTAAATCCTTCTTCTTCTGTACTTTCTTTCTTGAATCTCTATCAATGTCCTTCTTCCTTTACTTCATTTCTTATTTTGGGTATTGTTTGAATCTCTCTCTCACTCTTGAGTTGGGTTTGTTTCTTCTACTTTTTTCACTTGCTATGTATTGTCTGTTGTTGCATCTGCTTGAATATGTACATAGAACATGCTTAGGTTTCAATCTTGTAAGTTGGGTTAGTGTTGAACCATCAGTTTGCTCACATTTTCAATGGCATAACGGTCAATCTCACTCAACCATTGGTCCACATTGTTGAAACTCTCTTGGTCTATCACGTCATACATTATCTGGCATTTTCAATGACAATAAACAAAAGTATTAATAGAAAACAGAAGATCAAAGGACTTCTTTATATAGAAAATGAAAATAGAACTCACTATGATGCCATATGCCCTGCAATAGTAATTACTAGTGATTGTCCTTAAACATTCTTGTCCTGCAGTGTCCTCCTAGGAACAAAGAGAAAACAAGAACAATCTCAGTAAAACTATGATTACCATAACTAGCAGAGGAACTAAACAAAAGAAAGAGCAACACTGCACATTTGTTTATAGCAAGACTAATATGTGAATAACCTATTAAACTCATTCCTATAACTTTGACCTTTTCGACCCAAATGGGCTTCCATGAGATTGGTTGTACCATAACCTAGAAAAAAAAGGGAAAATAGATGTCACTATTTGAAGTTTAATGGTCTTCCCATCTTACTCCACTGTGTGAATTTCCTGTGAAGTCACAAATCAAATGGAATCAGTTACATAACCAAGATCAAAGCAATGATCACAAGATCATGCAAAAGCCACATTCTGCAGAAGCTTACAAAGCCCACTCCAATTGTGCTAATGTAACTGTCCAAATACGAATCATCCTACATAAGTGAAAGAAAGACCAATAAAACTATATTCACATTTTTACCATGGTGAACATGTTTTGTTTTGTCGATGGTCATCATTGATTAATGATGTTTTAGGTGTTTAACGATGTGTATAATTCACCATAGTAAAAAATAGATTATAACTCCCCTCATATTAACTTGCCATATCTATCTACGTGATGCAGGGTTTTAAATACCAGACTGTACTGACCGGTATCGGTCAGTACGTACCATATCGGACCAAAACCGGTACAGTATAATAGGTTAGTCATATCAGGTTTGAATATCAATTGGTACCGGCCCATTTCAGATGTACCGATAGGTACTGACTGATATTCAAAATATCGGCCAAATATCGACCGGTATAGGAAATTTTAAAATTTTGGGGATTTTTTTGCAAAATTTTTAAAAATTTTCTAAATCTCCCTCCCTCCTTCCTTCCCATTTTTTCAAAGTTTTTAAAATAATAATAAATATTTTATTACTAATAATAATTATAAATTAAATAAAACTTAAA
>JANSVA010000001.1:22151711-22194083 GCA_025504915.1 Erythroxylum reticulatum
TCCCTTTATCTAGGTCATAAAATGGCGGTACCAGTACAGTATCGTACCAGAATCTAATCCGGTACCAAGTCCGATATGGTATTCGTAACATTGAAGTGATGGTATTTTGTCAATATTAGGTTTTTTGTTTACATAGCTCAGGAGTCATCGTCCTCTGAATCAATATTAATACTATCACACAGATTGAAGCCTTTTGAACTGTTGATTACAAGCACTGAAGAATATATTAGGAAAACCATATAGTATATAATAAATATGAACGCAATGTGTGTGATTAAACTAGGAATGCTTATCTACAATTCCTTGGGATTTAAGGTAAAGTTAACTTAAATGTGTGTGAAGTGTTAATGTTGAAATGTTTACTCCGAATCCACTAACTAAATGTGCATGAAGTGTTACTGCTGAAATATGATATGTTGAAATTTGTGCGAGCCTTCTTGATTACTCTATTGTTTCCTTATTCCTTTTGAATTTTTTAGTTTGAAGTGTTACTATTGTGATTAAATTGTTTACTCAATTTGAGCGATCATGCTTTGAAGATGTAAAAGATATGCATTTTTATATTGCTTTTGCAATAACTAAAAACTATTGGTTGAATTTGGTACTTCTTATGCTTCAAGTATGTATATGTGCTATTTATAATGTAACAACTCAGACCACCCGCTCATAGATATTGTCCTCTTTGGGTCGCCCCTAGGGCCAAACTCCTCATAGTTTTGCTCTTGCCACCTTTGGGAAAACGCGTCTTAAGGGGAGAGGTATCCATACCCTTATAAGACATACTTCGTTCTCCTCTCCAACTGATGTGGGATCTCACACTCTCCACCCTCTTAGGGCCCAGCCTAACTGGCATAACGGTTCTGGTACTAACTCTGATGCCATTTGTAACAGCCCAAACGATCCACCCACAGATATTGTCCGCTTTAGGTTGCCCCTTCGGCCAAACCCTTCACAATTTTACTCTTCCCACCTTTAAAAAACGCGTCTGTAAGGGAGAGGTATCTATACCCTTATAAGGCCTACTTCATTTTCCTCTCCAATCGATGTGAGATCTTATACTATCTACCCCCTTAGGGCCTAGTCCTCTTTAGGACCCAGCGTCTTACACTGGTACAATAGGTCAGGAACTAGCTCTGATACCATTTTTAACAGCCCAGACTACCCGCCCATAGATATTGTCCACTTTGGAATACCCCCTAGAGTCAAACCCTTCTCGCTTTTGCTCTTCCCACTCTTGGGAGTAGGGCCTTAAGGGGGTGGGTGATGAGATCCCATATCGGTTAAAGAAGAGAACGAAGTACGCCTTATAAGGGTATGGATACCTCTCCCCTACAAGAAGCGTTTTTCCAAAGGTAGAAAGAGCAAAACCGTGAGGGGTTTGGCCTTAAAGGCAATCCAAAGTGGACAATATATATGGGCGGATGGTTTGGATTGTTACAAATGGTATCAAAGTCGGTACCTAAATCGTTGTACCAGTTAGGCTGAGCCCTAAAGAGGGCTGGGCCCTAAGGGGGTGGAGAGTGTGAGATTCCACATTAGTTGGAGAGGAGAACGAAGTATGCCTTATAAGGGTACGGATACCTCTCCCCCATAGAAGCATTTTTTTCAAGGGTGGAAAGAGCAAAACCGTGAGGGGTTTGGCCCTAGAGGCAGCCAAAAGTGGACGATATCTGTAGGTAGGTGGTCTGAGCTGTTACATATAATGCAAGGCTTTACAATCATAAAAGGGTATAAGATTAACAACGAAATCACACTTGAATTAGAACCACCATTCCCTAGAATTCACTTTTGTTTATGTTCATCTGAATGTACTATTCTAGAACACATTATATACATGTATATATACTTGTGTTGAAGTCCGTCTGTGAATGTACTATTTTATAACTAATTGGTGAGTTTCTCTGTGAACACCCTTTTTCGTATATATAATGTATCCTCTATTATAATGACAGTCTTTCAATTTTGTTTGGTCTTACATCTCCAAGTTTGTTACTTTTATTGCTTTTTGCTAATATCTTTGACAATAAGACAGTCGAAGTTAGAAATCATATATATTTTCCTACATTAAACGATGTCTGTGGTTATGATGTAGGTGAATGACTCCAAGAATCTAACAAGATCATCAAGAAATACTCAAATCGAGTTCGTGTAAATTCTTCATCTACACTTGCGTTTCTTAGATTTCAGAGCTCCTATTTTATGCGCAACATAAATGTCTCTTTATAAAGAAACATAATTTCTTTATACCATATGATTGAATATGAAAGGAAAAGGATAGGACAACTCAATATGATGTCTTTCAGTTTTAAGTTGCATTTTATCTTTGGGCGGATGTTGTTTTACTACTATTGGTGTTGTTTCACTCTTATTTATCATGAAAATTTCCCATTTCATAGATGCAACCCATCCCTTCTTGGTTATTGCCTTACTAAATATAGTCAGGGTAACATCTACTAAGTACGCTCGTTCGTAAACATCAATAAATATTATTATTCCTTTAATTGAAATCTCATGTCAACTTCATCTTGACCCTTATCTAAAAACTTCTTCCTCTTAATGAAGTGGTTAAGAGTCATCTCCATAATATTATCACAATTCAAAATATTTATTAAACTGTGAAATATGGCGTTCTACCTTTGAGTGTTTTGGTAGGTAGCATATATAGCCAATATACTAAAATATTCACTCTTTTAATTAATAACTTCTTAAGTATTACCTTTTCAACCATTATGTTCCCTTGTCACTCTCACGATGATTCTAATATTCTTCTCTATTAGTCCATTTTGTTAAAAAATACATAAGGTTATAAATAAGTGAAGCCCTTATTTTTTTTTGCAGTCTTACGTTCACTTTTTTTTAATGTAATAAGCACTTTAACCTTTATTTCAACAATGCAATCCAACTATATCTGCTATAGTCATACATAAATAACACGAAGAATCTACTCTCATTTAGTGAAAGTTCATTCAAAGGTTAACATATATCAAAGTGAAGTAGTTCTAACCTTTACTTTGCTTTCCAAGAAGTTTGTAAAAGAAAATCTTGCTTGCTTACTAAGCTGACCGACTTGAAGTTTGTTCTGCATGCGAATTCTCATCAATTTCAGCTCCTTTAATACCAATTATCACTCATTCACCACTAGCAAAGTTCATTCATATCCTTTATTAATCAATAGACCAAAACTTGATATATTTTTATCAAGGTTGGGAACTTGAAGTATATGAGCTATTTGGTTTGAAGTATACATAGGAACTGATCTTCTTCTTGATCATCTTTCTCTATTACCTTTGCTTATTGTTTTATCTCTTTTCTACTGCTATTACCTAGCTTTTTAACATACCCTATCTATATGTTGGACTATTATTTTCTAAATTTTTTAATGTAGACCAACATGGCTTACCCCTACTAGCAAACGACGACAAAAACTAAAGCAAAATTTGATACTTCAACAAACAACAAATAATATGATAATTTTCTTATTTTCTATCCATTATGTTATGTATTGTTTGTACCTTCAATATAAGGTTCATGAAATTAAAACAAAGGAAGAAAAAAAGATTGATAGAATGAGATTGATGTTTAGATTGACCATGGATTGTGATAATTCCTGCATTAGTGAACTTCGTATGGATAGAGCAACCTTTAGGATATTGTGTGATATGGTAACAGATGTCCGGGGTTTAAAAGACACCAAGAACATATCCGTATAAGAGGTCGTAGTAATGTTCATATACACCTTAGCTCACCATAAAAAGAGTAAGACAATAAGCCTACTTTTTCTCCATAGTAAAGAAACGGTGAGTCGGCAATTACATCAAGTTCTCTATGCAGTTATAAGATTGCATCATATTTTGCTCAAGAAGTCGGCCTATTACTCAAGATTGTCAAGATGAGAGATGGAAATGTTTTCAGGTAATTGAACCTTATGATTAACCTATAACATTAATATCATAACTTTTATGTGCTAAATCAACTTTTAGTTTTAATTTGTAGGGTTACATAGCAGCCTTAGATGAGACACTAATTAAAATTACACCTCCTAATGAAGATAAGCCCTGATATTGCACAAGAAAAGGATGGATTTTAACAAATGTTTTAGGTGTTTGTTTCCCAAACATGCAATTCATATATGTATTACCTAGTTGGGAGGACTCTGCACATGATGGTCATATGCTTCAAGATACGATCTCAAGGCCTCATGGTCTACGAGTCCCTTGAGGTAAATTTCTTTTACAATATCTAATTTTGTTTCTCTTTAAGTTATGCTGCTCAATCCTAATGATATGTTTAATTATGAAGGATGTTATTAATTGGTTGACTCTGGATATTGCAATGCAAATGGATTTCTTGCTTCGTATCGAGGGAAACAATATCATCTCAAAGAATTCGATGGCTATCGACCAGAGACAACAGAGGAATACTTTAATATGAAACATTCCAAAGCAAGGAATGTTATTGAGAGATGCTTTGGATTGTTGAAAGTAAGATGGAAGATCCTTGCATCCCCTTCATTTTTCTCAATTGAAACCCAAGTTCGCATTATAATGGCTTGTTTCCTTATACACAACTTGATTCGTAAGTTTATGAGCTTTGATCCACAAGATTCAATCATTGAAGATGAAAAGGAGAGTGAAGAAGATGATGAAATGGAATAAATTACACAAATTAGTCTAACTGATGAGTGGTTGAAATTCAGGAATAATATGGCAACCAACATGTATAATATATGGACAACTAGATCCAATGACAATGATGTATATTAGCAATTTAAGATATGCTTGTTTCATATACTTATTAGATTGTTGAAATGTTTTGATTCTGATTAATGTACCTGAATGTTGAACATCTCTGTTTGTTTACTGTTAGTAATATATAATCGAGAGTTATTGGATTATTTTTGAAGTGCAGCCATGTGAACATCTCTATTTATTTGACTATGTGTTCGTGAGTTATTAGATTACATCATTGTATTTAGATTTTTCAGGAAAGTTATTTTTATTTACGTTATTTATTTAATAACTCTTACATTGTCTTACTTTTATTAGGAATGGCGATGGCTACTCGTGGGAGGGGAAAGAATAAGCAGTATTGGAAGGATGATAAGGTTGAAGCTTTATTCGACGTTTTGCAGGAACTAGCTTGCGATCCTTTATGGAAAGTAGATGGGGGATTTAAGAACAATCACATGGTTGAAATGCACGAGATGTTGTTAAGCAAGATTCCCAATTTTGATAAGCATGTTGATCCCCATATTGACTCTAAAATTAAATGGTTGATAAACAAGTACAATCTAATTTCTAAAATGTATATGCAAAGTGGCTATCAATGAGATAATGTTGAGCAAAAGATCAACTGTGAGAAACAATGGTTTGATGAATGGTGCTTGGTAAGGACATCTAACTCAAAAGTTGATTGAACTTTTATTTTAGTAGTTTCTTTTCTCATAATTATAACATTTTTAATCTTTTTCTTCTTGTAATTCTTTTTTACAGAATCACAAGAATACAATTGGAATGTGGAACTTTAAATTCCCATATTTGAGAAAGCTGGACATAGTGTGGGGTAAAGATAGAGCGACGAGACTCAAAGCTGAGGATATAGCTGAAGTAAGTGTTAAGGCTAATAGTCCAAAGAATATGACAGTGTGTTCTTCATCGAACAATGAAGATGAACTTGTTGTGGTATCTGATACACAAGGATCCTTGACTATTTCCTTCAAGCAGCTATGGAATAAAAAGATGAAATAAACTATCACCAAGAAAGGAAAGTTCTTACAAGAAAAAAAGACCAGCAACACTTCATAATACTATTGAGTCAAGGTTAGACAACTTCAGTGTTAAGTTTGAGTCTATTTGCAAACAAATGGCCTCACAATATGCAGCCGATACAAATGCTTTGATTGCGGAGTCTAAATCTGATTCTTTAACTAATGAGAAGATGTAATAGTTGATTAGTGAGCTTCCTAATATTGGCATATCTCAAATTGATGTTGGTAAGGTTGTTGTGATATTCTGTAATGATCTTGCTAAAGTTCAGATTTTGTTCGTTTTGCCAAGTCATATAAAATAGTCTTTTGTACTTGGATTTCTCTATCCATCTTCTAGTCTCTATGAATCATTCGATGAAGCATATTAATATTTTTGTAAGTATTATAAACTTATGATGCAATTGATGTTGCCCAACCAAGTTATTTTGTATTAGTTGGGAATTTTGTTGTTGTGAAGTAAACAAAGTTTGTAGTGTTAACCTAGTTATTTTGCATTAATTGAAGGCTTTTGGTTAGGGTATTATGTATAGCTGTGATATTTTACATCATTTGCATTATCAGAGGAATGTAAATTGTATTAAATTATGTTCCTTGATTTTACTATAGCAATGAAATGGTGGATATTATGGTTATGTCAATGAATTGTACAATATTTTGGATTATTAATCTATATTTTGAGGATATTATGTAACTAATGATACGTTGATGCAAGAAAATATTGTAGTATTTTTTCTTCAAGAGCTATTGGAAAGGAAATACTGCAATATACTTGATTTTAAACATTCTGTCATTATAAATAAGGTGCATAAAATGTAATTAATTAAAATATATTTAAATTTTGATATAAAATAAACTTTTAACATATTTTTATTTATCAAGATTTTTAACAAACCAACCACTATCAATAGTAATGGTAATCTTTCATTTATCTTAGCCAACCATCATAATTATAATGATTATATCAATTATCATTCCTTACTATATTCATTCATATTATCATTCTCATTGCCCTCTGTGAACTAAACGCTCCCTAAGAAATAGGAATTAGCTATCAGTGATTTTAACCGATGATGAAGACTTGGAGGTGGGAGGAAGCAGTAATGAGATGACGGAGAGGAACAAAAAATAACCTCATTCTAGGGTCAGAGCTTAGAGGAAGCAACCGAGCGAAATCATTCACAATAAAGGATTCATGGTTGAGAATTACTCAATTTGTTTTCAATTATGCTATGGTAGTGGCTGGATGGAGCGTAACTCCCGTACAAAAAAAACCTGAAGATGCAAAAACTTCTCCTCTTAAGAATAATTCGATGCATATTTACTAAAATTTTGAAAAATATATGATTAATTTTTAAATGATAAAAATTAAAAACATAAAAATAAAAATAGCTAAAAAATCTTTAAAATTTTGAAGAACATCGCATAAAATTATGAACATAATGATAAATTATGTTTAAAGACCATAACATTATACCGCTAATAATACTACAGTAAGAAATATTTGATAAATATTAAATTTAGATTTGGTAAAAATTTTAAATTTCACATATTCAAATACAATTTACCATAAAAGAAAGGCTAAAGGAGCAAAAATGACCTTAAACATTTGCATTTGATGACAAATTAATCATTAATAATTCAAAACTTTCAAAGTAAATCCTAACATTTTAGAAATGTTCAAATTAAATCCTACATTAACAGAAAAGATAACAGGGACATAACATTGTTAGTTTGATGCCACATCATTATTGATGTGATAAAGAATTTTATTATTTTAATGTTATTGTGGGTCTCACAAAGCCATGTAAGTGTCACGTGACATTATGAGATTCATATATTTAAATTTTAATTATTAAAATATTTTTATAAAGTCAAATATATATTAAATATAATTTATGTAACCCTATTTCAACTAGATAAATTTTTAAAAAACAACTTTAAGTTTTATTGCATTGTAATAAACATAGTTCTAAAGAGTTTCTTTAATATATATATATAGGAGGGCTGGAATTTACACATTGATTCTTTTTTTGCAATTTTATTTTTATTGAACCGTATATATCAAAAGGTACATGTATGGTTCCTAGGGGATAGAATTTTATCCTAATCAACCGACTTTATCAAGAAAGATTACTTTTTTTAGGTCAAGATGTTGATAGCGAGATCTCAAATCAACTTATTGGTGTATATATATCCATATGATAAGCAAAAGCATAACCAAATAACTATACCTCTAGCTATAGCTTAAAGCTTGATCCATTTGTTAAATCCTAATGACAAAAATGAAATGTTTCAGAATCTTCTAACTCTCAAAGTTTGACGTTAATGGTGTAAATTTTTTTAAAAAATTAAAAGCTGAAAAATAAGAACCTAAAAACTAAACATAATCATCTATATATTGCTCTGCCAATTACAGAGACAATGAACATCGTAACATTTCAGGAACATGGTGATGGTTAGAAATCTTATGAATCACAAGAATATTCCAACAACGTGCTCTCTCTAGAGGTTAGTGGCCTCGTATTTGTTGAGATTGTCAAGATTTAGAACCCCATCACCACGACGTTTTAGGGCAAGGGACATGTGTGTTCCATTGAAGTTGGTGACGCTTGTAATGAGGACTAAAACGAGAGTATCGGCAGTATATCTATCAGATTGCGGATCATTAGTTATACATATCTTTAGGATAAGAGATATTTTATGTTAGTATAATTGACCCACTCATTTAGGCAAGTTAATTAGCTCAATATCATGACGATTTGGGGGCACCGATAGGGCACCAAAATTGTATATATACAAATGTATTGTGTTGACAAAAACCAGATCATTGACTCATATTTAAACAAGAAAATTTGTCACAAGATACATAGTTGGCCAAAGGATAGGACACACCTGAAGAAACTGACGGAGGGGGAGAGCGGGCTGGTGAGTCATGGTGTATCATGGTGTGAGTGACATAGTCTTTGAGTTTCACTAAAGGTTGTTTAATGCATTGTCCTTTGCCGAGAGGAGAGCTAGGGACAACAGAGGTAGCAGTGGGTGTTGTCGTGTCTTCAATCACCAAGGCTACATCATTGTGAATGCTAGAACCCCTCCTTTCGGTAGTGGTTGGTGCTGCAAGAAACATGGGTTCAAAATCTTCATCAAGGTGATGTGCGGCTTATGGTGTTGGTTTATGTAGATGACCTTGTCATTGGAGGTAATAATACAGCTGTTGTTCAACAATTTAAAAATTATCTCCATCGTTGTTTTCACATGAAGGATTTGGGGCGCCTCAAATACTTCCTTAAGGTGGAAGTTGCTCGATCCTCCACTAGTATCTACCTGTGCCAAAGAAAATATGCCTTGGATATTATCACGAAAGTTGGGTTGCTTGGAGCCAAACCGGCTCCCACTCTGTTAGAAGAAAATCACCAATTGGCATTAGTGAATGGCCCATTACTCTCTGATCCTAGCCAATAGCGCTGCCTCGTTGGTCGCCTCATTTACCTTTAATTCATCCTACAGTTTTCATAATCTCAATTCATGTAGGCCCCCCGGGAGGACCACTGGCATGCTACTTTGCGCATGGTTCGTTACTTGAAGGGACACCTAGGGCAGGGTATCCTCTTGCGTCGCGACAATGACCTTTGCCTCTATGGCTTGTGTGACTCAGATTGGGCTAGCTGCCCTCTAACTCGTAAGTCTCTCAGTGGTTGGTTTATTCAACTTGGCAACTCACTAATTTCCTGGAAGACCAAGAAACAACACATTGTCTCCAAATCCTCTATGGAAGCCGAATATCGCTCCATAGCTAACACCATTTGTGAGTTAAAATGGCTGAAGGATATTGTCTCTAGCCTTGGCATCTCCCACACTTTGCCCATTCGCCTCTACTGTGACAGTCAAGCTGCCCTCCATATCGCCAAGAACCCTGTCTTCCATGAACGCACGAAGCACTTTGAAGTTGATTGTCACTTTGTTCGGGATGAAATAGTTCAGGGGCATCTCCGTCCCTCTTATGTTCCTTCTCACGCCCAACTCGCGGATCTTTTCACCAAGGCTCTTAGTACCAAACACTTTCATTATCTGTTGGGCAAGTTGGGTATTCAAGACTTACATACACCCACTTTAGAGGGGTAAAATGAGAGTATCGGCAGTATATCTATCAGATTACAGATCATTAGCTGTACATATCTTTAGGATAAGAGATATTTTTTGTTAGTATCATTGACCCACTAATTTAGGCAAGTTGATTAGCTCAATATCAGGATAATTTGGGGGCACCGATAAGGCGCCAAAATTGTATATGTATAGATGTATTGTGTTGACAAAAACCAGATCATTGATTCATATTTGAGCAAGGACAGTGATGTTAGGCTTTGTCTGTAATGAGGACAGTAATGTTGGGCTCCGTTTTGGAGAAAGTCGACTTCAACACCTTCTTCTCCGAATACCAACTGTTGGGGAGGTTGTGGTAGCTTGATGATGTTTGGAAGCAGATGAGATGATTAAGACTAGATGGATATAACCTCAGAGGACGACTGTAAGAGTGGAAGTATAATAGGGATTTTTCTAGCTTAAACTTGCTTGGAGTCGACAGCAGCATGGTGGACATCATTGAAATATACTATTGCGATTTTTTTAATTGTTTTCCTTAATTACTCTGTTCACTATTGTTAAATGTAACGAAGTTTAATAAATTTCTGCATCTAGCTGACAGTAAGAATCCAAAGCTCATTGGGTGGTTGTGTAAGGAGGAAGTGAGGTACATAGTTCACTTTTAATTTTACATTTGTATTATCTTTGTAACCTAAATTGATTGAATGATTCTTGGATGTTAACTTTTATAGGAAAGGAGTCTCTCACAATGATTGATATATCTAGTGAAAGTCATTAACTTGCACAGTATTGAACATGTGGTAGGATGAAATTTAAGGTGATAAGGGATGAAATTAAAAATTAAAAGGATGCAATGTGGAAGATAAGGAAATAGTAGGGATTACAATATCATAAATTTTTAGATCACTAACTTCTAAATTTAGTTCATTAATTAACTGGATTTGAGTTTTTTTTAAAGATTATCTTCCTTAGATGTTGCCAACCAAAAATTGAAAATAAGAAAATGGTCCTGATGGATCTTAATTATTAACTGGGGAGTGTGAATGACTTGAAAAGATTGTAACATCGCTTGATTCATGTAATGTTCCTCTTATTCTCTATCAATCTTGGACCTCCTGTCAAAAAAGGAAAAAAAGGTGGGTTGGTGGAGAAAACAGAGCATGGATAAGAAAAAAATAAAAAGATCAAGGACAGATCCTTTTGTTTCTATAGCTACTCTTCATCTGTCGTACTTGGTTCCCCCTTTTAGTAGTACAATTTAGTCTAGTATCTTGAAGTATTTAATTGGGCTTGGTGCAATTACTTAAGTGATTGACATTAAAATTTGATCAATGGATTCAGTATTATTTTCTCAATTTGTTTTTACCCTCTTAGCAAAAACAAGAAACAGGTTCTAAGGTAATATATCTTAAGATCTATATCACTTGAATGACTTATCAATTAAGCGTGAATGATAGGAAAGACCACTTATTTTTCAACCATCTAGCTTATGAACACCATTGATGGAAATAGCCATACACTTTCTTTGTAAGCTATCAAATGTTTAGTCAATCTTTTTAACATTTGCATGAAGTTCTTAGTCTATCATAAGCTTACATCTGTTCAAAATGTGGAAATATTTGGAATGGATATCTGAAGCTTATTTCTTTCCATATTGTCAACTATATGTTTCATGCTAAATTGAAGAATACAAATATATTATGGCATTTTTAAATTAACTAATTAAAAACATCTCAAGATGTTCTTTTTAATCACATGATCTCTTTATTGCCTGTTTGGATGAGCTTATATTAGTAGAGCTTTTGTCAGTAGAGCTTTTTTTAAAAGAGCTTTTCTAAGAAGCTAGTTGACTGTTTAGCTGTCAATTAAAAAAACAGTTTTTTGAAAGAGCTTCACAGTAGACTGTTCGACAACATAAAAATAAAAAACACCTTTATTAATTTTAACTATAATTTATTTTGTAATAAACTTATTTATGCATATAAATAATATTTAAAGTATATTAAACAATTAGTTTACATTTACTTTACAATTGTTTGACAAATTCATTTCCATCTTGTAGGAAATTATTTAAAGAGATGTCTCATTTTCTTGTAGGAAATAAAACTAATATAAAAAATAAATATTAAAACATATAAAAAGCTAAATAATATTATGGTCCTAAAATAAATATTTAAGTTGAGTAAATAGTTAAATATATAATAAATTATGCATTTTATTATAATACAAGAAGATTTGCAATATGTTCACTCGCATCATTCATCTCATTTTTTTATGACTCTTCTAAATGATTTTCTTCAACGTCTTCATTTTCATTGGTTTCTTCATTTGTAGGAAGTAATTTATCATCTTCATCATAAGGAGAAAACTCTTCATCCTTTTGAGCAACTCTTCATCCTTTTGAGCATTTAACCTTATTAAATTATGAATGGCCATTGAAGCGACTACAATTTTAACTTGCTTTGGAAAAGGAAAACTGGGCATTTGACGTAAACTTTTTCACCTATTTTTTCAAATACCAAATGTTCTTTCGATTGTGCATCTTAAAGAAGAATGTGCATAATTGAATATTTCTTTCTTCCCTCTTAGACGACCAGCACGTCCAAAATCAAGAACACAAGAAGGCATTTGGTTTAGGTGTTTATGTTTTAGTTAAAACCTGTACTTTTCTTTCTCTCCTTCTGCGCATCTCTCTTCTTTCCTCTCTCTTCTGGTTCCTTCTCATTTCTGTTAACGTAAATATTTGCACTCTAATTCACTATCATCAAAATATACATAACAAAAAGATTCCTTAGGAAAGTTTTTGTTAAACCCATCAGCAAGTGCAGTTTCTAATGGATACATATTAAAATCGAAACTAGTGCTTATCTACAGATCCAAATGGGTCACATCAAATTTTGAAAATCCTTGACTAGCTTATGTAAGAGTCTATTAATTCTCAACTTACCAATTTGATTATGCACTTACCAGGCGTGGGAGCTACGGAGGGTCTAGGAAAACAAGATACTGCATTCGATGAAGAAAGCAGTGGTCCTACCATCCTAGACGCTAGCTAGTAAAAACCCTTTTAGGAATAGATTTAAAACTATTGGACTCGACCATAAAAGGAACCAGCTTTTAAAGATCAAGTCCTGAAGTGCATAAACGTGAGCTTACTATATGTAGAACATAGTCCATTTGATAGGCCAACCGTGTTAGATGTTCTGCTATGTTAACAAGTGACCTTAACTAGTTGCCAACACCAAAACAACCACCATTTTATACCGTCGAAACAAACTTGGTACCAGAAATTTCGACAGAAGAACAGACACATAATTCTTTTGTCCTTTGTGGTTGTCAAAGTCTATTATCTCATGCACGTTATCCTATGACATAAGAATATACCTCCTTAAAATTGTCATGATTATGTACGTAGCTATTTCTCGAGTTATGCATGTTATCTAGTGCATAAACGTGAGCTTGCTATGTGT
This sequence comes from Erythroxylum reticulatum, assembly GCA_025504915.1. NCBI lineage: Eukaryota > Viridiplantae > Streptophyta > Magnoliopsida > Malpighiales > Erythroxylaceae > Erythroxylum > Erythroxylum reticulatum. Next base: position 22,165,050 of record JANSVA010000001.1, read on the forward strand.
AGAATATAGTCCACTTGATAGGCCAACCATGTCAGATGTTCTGCTATGTTAATAGGTGACCTTAACTTGTTGCCAACACCAAAACAACCACCATTTTATACCATCGAAACAAACTTGGTACCAGAAAAAAAAAACTTGGTACGTAGCTGTTGCTCATGCATGTTATCTTATTCCATTTTTCTAAGGAAGAGATTGAGGCAATCTCGTTGGGTGGTTGCATCTGATTTCCTCATAGAGCTCTTCGATAAGGAGGTAGACATCTTGATCGTTCTTTTGAGCTGTCAAACACCTGAATTAGCTTTTAACTAAACTCTTAGAAACTTCTTGATTTCTATAAGCTTGTTAGTCCATGTGTTTTGTTATATTTAACTCACTCATACAATTTCTGTGCAATGAACTTTGAATAACGTGTTTTAGAGATAGAAAGAGGCAGTTGAAGAAGATGACACTATTTAAATTTTTCATTGCATAATAGAGTCGTTACAACGACTATTTAACAGTACATATCGAATCACGATAACGACACGTATTTATTCTATAGATTGGTTGTTATAACTGTTATTAATCTTATTCCATTTTTCTGGAAATTTATGAATGTTATCTTATGCATGTGGTAACTGTACGTAGCTGTTGCTCGAGTTCGTGGCCATTATTTACTATAACTGAATATCTTAAATGTTGGCAAAGTTTATCCTCAGATTAGAAAAGAAAAGGATTTGATTTTATAACTCCTTAAATGTGAAATATCCATGTGAGAATATTATGGTTGCAAGTGCACTATCACAAAGACTTGACCAGGTATCAATTTCTTATCAGACAACTACAAGAGCCTAGAGTATAACATGATCTATAATGGCAACTTGTGTCGAGATGGAAAAAATAATCAAACACGGCAGAGCAACACATTACAAGAGCCCATAGTAAAACACATAGCAAAACACGACACCAGACCAAGCTAAACTGACGCAACATAAGGAAGGACAGAATGATAAAACACGTAGTAGAGAAACACACACAGCAGAGAAAAAGTAAAACATGCACCTGTGATGGGTTTGCAAAGCAGAAGATTCCCTTGAGAAGATGGTTGTGTCTCTTGAGAAGATGGGTAGTTGGTGGGTTTGTAAACACAACACGAAGAGTCAGAAAGTAGGAAGACAAAACTGAAGACAAAACGTTATAAATGTAAATGACGGAAAAAATACTCTACCTGAAAAAGCTCAAATGAGGGGCTTTTTTTGAAAAACTTCAAATTTGAGCATCTTAAAAAGCTATATTTTAGCTTCTAAAAAAGCTATTTTTATCTAAAAAGTGTTTTTAAATTTTACGATCACACACTCATTTTTCTGAAAAATAACTTTTGCGGTAGAAAAAAGTATTTTTTAGCCTCTAAAAGCTGAACCAAACAGGTACTTAATCTATCTTTTCCTAATTCAAATCTAGAATTTAACATGTCTATTATGAATCATATGCATATTTTTGGAAACAATTAGCTTATATTTATGTGTGCATATTATTTCTCCTTATTTCATTTCCCTTCAAATTTAATTTTTAGATTGAGAAACCTTTGAATTTTCTATTTTAATTTTAAACCAAAAATAAAATTCTTTTCCTTAAACACTAATACTTTGATTTTTTTAGTATATTTTATTATTAGTATTATTTTTTTGAATGGTAGTCATGGCTTGTACACTTTAACATTATGATTTTCTATATTTATGGTACATATGCATTAAGAAGAAGAAGGATATATTGTGACGTTATTAAGCTTATTATCATATCTACCTAAGAGGCGCATTTAGAGAATGATTAAAGAGCCTAATAGGCATAATCCATTAGTTCGAATAACATATCTTAGTTGTATGATTGTGGACAGTGATATTGCATGCATTAAACAACTTTGTATAGATAAGCGTACTTTTTACATATTATGCTTAATGCTACAAAATATTGGTGGATTAAAAGATATTAAAATTATAGATGTAGAGGAAATTGTAGCAACATTTTCACATTTCCTTGCCTTTGACAAGAGAAATTGGGAAATCAAGTAAGATTTTCAATGTTCAGGAGAGGCAGTCAGTGGCATTTTCATAATGTATTGAGAGTTGTTCTTAAGTTATGGAGAGTTATACTTAAAGTCCCTGAACTTTTCTCTTATAATAGCACTGATGAAAGATGGAGGTGGTTTAAGGAATGTTCATTTATGGAGTTTTATCTGGTATGAATTTTACTTTTGGTTGATCATAACTAGATATGATTTTACTAATTTCATAATTTCTTTGGAGCTTTAGATGGTACACATATTAAGGTACATGTATCGAAAAAGCCTGATATCGTATTAAAAAGAATGATATTGTCACAAATGTCTTAGCTGTGTATTCTGTGGATATGCAATTTATAAATGCACTACCTGGATGGGAAGGTTCAACTGTTGATGGTAGGGTGCTTTGAGATGCATTATCTAGAACCTCGAGGTGAGATATTCAATGTTATATGTCCAAATTAATTTCCTACATATGAAAATCATGTGGTTTATACATTTAACATATTATGTAATAGGTCAATATTATCTTGTTGATGCTAAATATAGAAATTGTGGGGGATTTCTTGTACTATATAGAGGTCAACAATATCATCTTCCTAAATGAGATCAGGACATTAACCAAATAATCAAGAAGAGTATTTTAGTATGAAACATTCTGTACCTCGAAATGTTATTGAAAGGACATTTGGATTATTAAAGTTATGATGAGGAATCTTAAGAAGTCCCTCTTATTATTCATTTGAGACTTAAAACTGATATAATATTAGCTTGGTGTTACATTCACAATCTTATTCGTCAACATATGAGGAAAGATCCACCAGAGGATGAGTTGGATGATATATTAGAAAATGATGTCCTTATTGATTACAACTATAATATTGGAACATTTGATGAATGGACTGCATGGAGAGATAATTTGGTAAGGGAAATGTTTATGGCATGGAGAGTTAGAATAGGTTGTTTACATTTATTATTAATAATTTATATAGTTTACCTGGTGTTTTTTAAAATCTTTGAATATTATTTTTTATTCATGAGTATTATTTATTTCTTTTACATATGAAATATTTTAATTATTTTTATTTGTTTTCATTTTTATTATAGCTTTTAATTGCATATGTCTTATAGAAGGAATCTCTTGAAGAAAATATAAATAATATCCAATATGTAGCTATTCAAGAAAGAGGGGAAAAAAAAGAAGATATTGGAATAGCGAGGAAGAAAAATAGCTTGTCGACATACTTTATGAGTTGGTAGACACCAATTAGAAGACCGATTGTAACTATAAGAATGGAAACAATGTTGAAATTGAAAGGCGTCTTAAAAAGGGAATTCCTGAAATTGATCTTGAAGCAAAACTTCGAATTGAATCCAAAGTTAAAATTTTGAAGAAGTTACTTGGATACACATTGGATATTTAAAAAATGGTAGTAGATTTGGATGGAATGATGAGCAAAAAATGGTGATTGGTAATAAAGACATTTATATGGGTTGGCAAAGGTATAAATAATTTTTTTAATCTTTTTTCTATTTATTTTTATGTAAAGTCGTTAAAGATCATCATCTTTATATATGAAACCATTTGTCCATTTTGATAGGCTAGTTGAAATTTAAACGAAAGATAGAGTAGTAGGAAATATGACTTGAGGTCTATAGGTTAAGAAAGTATAGAAGGAAATAATAATAATATTGAAACATGCACTAATGTGAATAATGTACAGTCAAAATATTGGAAATGATGAAGAATGTGTGACTCAAAATAATTCAACATCACCATCCAAACCTGGAAAAAGAAACTGCAAGAAGAGCTGATCCACTTCAGACAAAACTTTTGGAATTATTGAACAATATAAAAAGCCTGGTTGAATTTGATCATGAATCCACTTTGTCTTTAAAATATATGAAAAAAGCATTTACTCTTTTTATCGATACTAATGAGAAAAAAACTCAAATGTTTGATGCATCCAAAAAGGTTAGAGGAATTTCATCAACGAAGTTAGTTAAAGAAACAAAACTAATGGATGAAGATGATAAAAAATAATGAGGTCTTTTTTAGTATGCCCGGTGATTACATGTATTGCTTGCTCGAAACATACACTAGTGATCTCAATAATCACATGGTATTATAATATTTATTTGAGAGTTTAATATTAGTTTATTTATTTAAACAATACATAATTTTAATTGATTTTTAATAGCATGTTATTATCTATATTGCACATTACATTATTTAATTTATTTAATAATTATTTTATTTCATTCAATGATTTTATATCATAAAATAAGTTCAATATAAGTTTTTAAATTTTATTCTTATAAGAAAATTGTACACAATTATTTAAAAATTAATAGTTTATTAAATCATTAAAAATAATGTCAATTAATTGTTTATTAAAAACAAATTTTTTATTAATTAATAATAATATAATATATTTTAATTATTTATTTACAAAAACACATATAATAATTAAATATAAATAAAAAATTGTCATTACTATTTCTAATATTTGATACCGGTTTAACTATTAACTTCTATAATTATTAACTTCTATAATCTTAATTCTAGTGCTTACATATCAAACATGCATGATCCATAATTACTTTCTTATTTTGATTATCACTTTTTATTCTTATTCTCTCTTTTTTTATATTATGATTCTTTTATTACTGATTTAGAGTTAAACAAATAATATTTAATATATGTTTAACTCTAAAAAAATAATTTAATAATTTAAATAATTAATTTAAAATTAATTTAATTTAATAATTTAGCAGTTACACTCTCTACATTATGCTTTCGTCACCTTTTTTTAACATATGGTTCAATTTAAATATTTTTAAAATAATAAATTTAATTTAAAAGTTCGAAACGTGAAGATTTAATTTGTTAAGGTCATTTTTGCCCCTTTAGGCTAAAATAAAAGATAGGTGGGGAAGAAGAGAATTGTTTCAGATTGCCGCGAGTTTGTATTAAAACGGCGGCGATTTGATACTACATGGGTCCCACTTCTACCTTCAACTGATTTGCTCTCACGAGTCGTCCCATCGTCGCTCTTGCTGGCTGCTTTGTTTCATTCTTTTTTTCGCTCCTCGTCATGACGTGAAAATAAAAATCATAAATCAAAAAGCCTCACGTTCTCTCCATCTCCGTTTGGTTACCGGGGAAGTAAAAGGAAAAAGGAAAATTGGTTCTCTTAACGGAATTTATCTACGGCGACCATGAGGGAGATCGTGTGGACGGTTAATAGGAGTTGGTTCACTCTGCCTTTTCTGTTAGTATTAATCTTTTGGTTCACCCTTACTGGTGTCGACGCCGCCAACGGTGTATTTAGCGTAAAGTACAAGTACGCTGGTCAGGAACAGTCTCTCAGTGACCTTAAGGCTCACGACGATCGTCGTCAGCTCGGGATTCTCTCCGGCGTCGATCTTCCTCTAGGCGGCAGCGGTCGCCCCAATGGCGTCGGGTTTGTCCCCTTCTCACGCATAGATACGTGTTTGGTTAGCGTTAAATTGTTATGTCTTTGCGCTCTGATGCTGTTGACCAGTATACTAATGTTATTGTATAGGATTGTTTCGTTTTTGAGTTGATTTTGATGGTTGTATGTTATATTAAGCTCTGTTGGTAGCTTCGTCAATGGTTATTTGAGTGCTTAGTTCGTGTTCGGTTTTTACAATTCTACGTAAACTGTGCTTTCAACTAATTGAAGAAAGAAACTGATAAAATGATATGGTTCAATTTGATTAACACGGCCTTGCATTTTCTTGTTTCTTCTTTTTCATCTCCGAATTCGTAGGCTTTATTATGCTAGAATTGGAATTGGGACGCCATCCAAGGACTACTATGTACAGGTCGATACGGGAAGCGACATTATGTGGGTCAATTGTATTCAGTGTAAAGAGTGCCCAAGAACAAGCTCCCTTGGTGTAAGCTTGACTTTATGATTGTCTTTGCTTGTTTGTTACCTTTTCCTTTTCTGTATCAATAGCATTTAGTTACAATCCTGTTTCTCTATTCTTACATATCTTTCTTTATCTTTTTTTTCAGAAACTTTTATTTAAAATCGTGTGTTGTTCGTGACAGATAGATCTTACTCTGTACAATATAAACGAGTCAAACACTGGGAAGTTGGTTCCTTGTTATGAAGAGTTCTGCTATGAGGTTAATGGAGGTCCTTTATCAGGTTGCACAGCTAATATGTCTTGTCCATATCTGGAGATATATGGAGATGGGAGCTCTACTGCAGGTTATTTTGTGAAGGATTTTGTGCAATATGATTCAGTCTCAGGGGATCTCCAAACAACATCAGCAAATGGAAGTATTATATTTGGGTGAGTTAATCTTGAAGCAACCAACCCGAAACATTATCCTTTTTTCTGATTATTTATGATAGATCTGCCGAAACAAGTAGTAACATTAATTAGCTACCATTTTAAATACATCTATTCATACACGTATTTTTGGTGATATGTATCTTTATTAAAATTGATAAGTTAATGTGATGCTTTTTTTCGTTTATCATAGTTGTGGTGCCAGGCAATCAGGGGATTTATCATCGTCTAATGAAGAAGCACTTGATGGGATACTTGGCTTTGGAAAAGCAAATTCATCATTGATTTCTCAACTGGCCGCAACTGGAAATGTGAAAAAGATGTTTGCACATTGCTTAGATGGCACAAATGGAGGTGGTATCTTTGCTATTGGCCATGTTGTACAACCACAAGTTAACATGACACCTCTGATACCAAATGAGTAAGTTCTCTTTTAACTTGTAATTTGTTTGCAATATTTAGAACGGGTTTAAAACCACATGGTCTAAAAAGACTAGTTAGGATTGTTGATAATTCTGGCTTGAATGTCTTTATGAATTGCTACAAACACTCACAATTTTCCAAATATCACAATCTCTACTACTCCAGTCCTTCATATTCCCATTAGGTTCAATGTTAAGAATGTCTTCGTCCAATTTAAGATGGTCCAATTTGCTCCTCTAAGCTGTCTAGTTAGGGGGTAATAAATCCATAAAAATCTTAGCTTAGGTTGACTTAATGACTCCAATTGACTTAGAACTAGGTCACCTGAAAAGAAATGTTTTGGAGTTATCGGTAGTCATGGCTTAAATATCCTTATAAATGACCTTAAAGGCATGATATATAAGATACCACATTCAAACATAGGTCTTTGTTTTCCAATTTCCCTTAACTTTTAACTGCATCTCTCTTTATTGTATAAATACTTCTTTCAGTGTACTTACTGGTCAATTCAAGTGCATTAGGTCTATCTAAATTATCATAACTTTGGTTTGATTATAGGATTCAATAAAAATTTTCTTTTTTCCAATTGATCAGTTTTGAGCTTAAAATAGCTCATTTAAGCAAAATGGATTTGAGGGATGGTATTATAGCCAACAATGATTCATGCATGGGTTTTTTCAAGCGTATCATGATATTCTTTTTCCTTTTTTCTTTCTTTTTAATATAATTGCATGATCCCTTTATTATATTTTATCTGTGGGTTTCTCTATTTATGTTACTTTATTGAATTGCCTGATGATTTTTTTTTTTTTTTCTGTGGAGGCATCTCTTAGGACTTTAATAGCTTGCTGTTTTCTTCCTAGTCCCTAATCATGCTGGATTTCATGCAGCAAAGTTTATATCTGACACTGTGTCTCGCTTCTATATTTCTAGGCCCCATTACAATGTCAATATGACGGCAGTACAAGTTGGTCGTGATTTGATAAAACTTCCAACAGGTATATCTGAGACAGGGGACAGAAGGGGTGCAATAATTGATAGTGGTACAACCTTGGCCTATCTTCCAGAAACGGTTTATGTGCCATTAGTAAGCAAGGTCTGATTAAAAAGTCCTTTCTATTTAAGATTCTAGTAAAGAATTCCAAACTTATGTACTTCGCATCTCCGTCAGATAATCTCGCAGCAACCTGATCTGAAAATTCAAACTGTTCATGATGAGTATACATGTTTTCAGTATAGTGGAAGGTATGCACATGTAGCAATTATGGCTTTGCAATTTTCTATTTAGCTTTTATGATCTGTGTTTTGGGAATGAAAATTTGAAAATGGTGTTGCACTTAAATTTTAGGACATCATTTTATAGGGAAAGCTACTATATCTCCTTCTGAATCTTGCAACTCATGCTGGACTTTTTTAAATGGTAATATTTTTACCATCGTGAAAAAAACAAAATTCCCAGGAAATTGTATCTTATCTGGATGTTTTGAAGAGGGTTCATGTTTTAGATTCCTTTATGTTTGGACTTGGTCTGGTGGCTATATTGTTAATTGTTTCCAACTCACCCAATTTTTATGGCTAGTATGCCTATTTAATTTCTAAGTTGACCGATGACAATATAGTAAAGCAGATCTGGTATGAATGTATATGCAAATTTGAGAAAAGAATTGGTCTGGTGGCGATATTGTTAATTGTTCCCAACTCACCAATTTTATGGCTAGGATGCCTACTTAATTTGTAAGTTGACCGATGACATATAATAAAACAGATCTGTTATGACTATAAGTGCAAATTTGAGAAAAGAAATGCCTTTTGTTTTAACTTAACAATTGTCTGGATGCATATTCAATTAACTGATTTCATCTTTATCTATCATGGAAATTGTTTCAACAACAACAAACTCAAAGGTACAAAACCAATTTACTTATATGTGTGTTTATGAAAATTGCAGTGTGGATGATGGATTTCCAAATGTCACTTTCCATTTTGAAAATTTAGTACTCTTGAAGGTCTATCCCCATGATTATCTGTTCCCCTTTGTAAGTATATTCTGCAAGTTCATGAAGGTCTTTGCTTTTGGTGTTTTCTTCTCTTCTTCTCTCCTGAAATAGCTTTGAATTCCAGTTTGTGTAGTTGTACCATGTAATGTTGTCAACTTGCATTTTCCTGATCCATTCTACACCTATGCTCAAATTGTTTTCCATGATGTTGTTTCAAACAACTTGAGTCAGCATGCTTCCATCGAAAATCAATTTCAATTTTCATGAAAAATTAAGTTGACTCTAATAGTTGGTTGACGTGTTTTCTAGAGTTTGACTCAAGGAGCCATTATATCAGTCTGATGTTTGGGTTCTTATGGAGTTAAAATTGGATAGTCTCTTTTTGTTATTAAGTTGATGTTTTCCTAGTGTCTGTCTCTGTTCGGGGATTTGATCCAGCTAGAGAACCATTCTGTTACCCTCATTCTATTCTTCATTTGGCCCTGGTCTTTTTGTTTGTCAATGCTTTCATGCATTGATCAGAATTCCCATAGATGAATCAGGTTTATGTTGTGAGTTGATTATGCTGAAGGAGAATTGGATAATTGCCCTTTCTAATGTCCATGTTCCTTATGGTTACATATAAGTCTTCGGTCTCTTATGGATGGCTTATCTTTCTTACCATATAGGTTGTATCTTAGTCTATTTGCTACGTAATTCTCATAACTGAGTTCATTCACTTGGGTATTTGCAGGAGGGTTTGTGGTGTATTGGTTGGCAAAACAGTGGAATGCAATCAAGGGACAGAAGGAACATGACTCTTTTGGGAGGTAATAGGAAATGTTTCACATCCCTACTTCTGATGCCAGATGCATGTAGACTACAAAACATTTAATCTTTCCTCTATAAAGTTCCTCTGAAATCTCTTCTTTCTAACCCTATCACTAACCCATACATGGTGTTGGTTGTGATCTATGATACAATTACCTAATTCTTACACGTTAACTGAGACTGTAATGTCTTTAGTACATTTTTCGAACTTGTAAGATCCCTAAAAAATTGTATAATATCCCTTAAAAAGAGGGAAAAAGGAACAGAAATATGTTGATTTTCTTTTCAACAAAACAAGAAATCTTTTATTGCAAGAAGAAAAATGGTTTGTATTTGCTGGATTACACTAGTCTTCTTCATCATTGGTCTTCTAATATGTTCTAGTTTTATTGTCATGTACAGATTTAGTTCTTTCAAATAAGCTGGTCTTGTATGATCTTGAACAGCAGGCCATTGGATGGGCTGAATATAACTGTGAGTCTGACGTTAATCTTCATCATCCATGTTTTAAATTATTGTGCTTGCATCTTACATTTCTTTACAGTGAAACTTGCTTTAGTTTCAGAATATATTAGAAAGTTTGCCATGTTTGTTAGTTTAGACATTCTTGATATCTCTGTTAGTTCAATTGGCCTTTGCTTCCGTTAAAATGAAATGTTCAGGACTAACTTTCTACTGATCTCTGAGGTGAGGAGGAAATTAGGTGGTGAGGAGTAACGTTTGGAAAGACAGGCCTTGACATTTAGCATTAACTGGGTATTCCCTGGTTATTCACCATTCCTGTTCCTATTCAAGTGGAAGTAAATGATTCTATAGTTCAGAGTAATACCCGTGGTTGCTGATTAGATACCTACCATGAATTGAACAAAATAGTTAGGACTTAGTTGCCTCTGTTGAGAAGATGTAACTGTCCTCAACAATGTAGGTAACAGCTCTTCAACAAACACATCTTAGGCAAGGATATCTTTTGACTAAAATGTGAGTTGTATAGTCAATGTACCTTCTTTTTCTAGAAAAATGGCTCGACATCTGGTGAATCATTGGATAATTTTTTGATGATTGTCTCCATCAGAATTGGTCGGGTCCATTTGAATTTCTTTGAGGGAGTTGTTTACTTGGAAAATTCTTGATGCAAAGTTAGATTGAAGGAATTGTGTTGTACAGTTTCCTAGCTTAGCTAAGCTTCTTTTTTAGTATAAAGATCTTAGTCGAAGGGATCTTAAAATGGAGAGGAGAGTCTAGGTCTTGAGGGAATGCGGAATGGCAGTATTTGAAAGAGAGGGAAATGGTGAACAGGGATTACTTGGTTGTGCTTTAGAGTTCCAACTCTGGAAGTCGTAGTGTTTTTGGTTCCAGTGCTATCTTTATTTCATTTTCTAAAAATGAATGTTGAAATTTTAAACACATTAGTATGGTGGTGTGCTCTTAAAGTTCCGACGCAAGTTCATGGCTGGCTGGTTAGGGAGTTTATCGAGTGAAGCAAGGGCAATACGTTGAATTGGTTACATAGGTTTTATGTAGTTTTTTGTATCTTGTTTCTCTAAGCCAACCTTTCCATTCCTAATTTTCAGGCTCTTCAAGCATCAAAGTGCAGGATGAAAAAACTGGAACAGTGCATTTAGTTGGTTCCCACTACATTTCGTCTGGCTGCAGTTTCAATATGCCAAGTGCTTTTATCATGTGGTTGCTAATAAGTACGTTACTGTGCAATATTCGTTAGAAATTCTAACGCTGGTACCAATATAGTTAGTCAAAAGTGAATACTAAATTAATTGCCCAAAGGAAAATAGTTAGTGTTTTTATTGTCGTGGAATAGATACCTTGAATATGTCTTCCTTTCACAGTAGTTGGTAAAGATCATTTAAAATCGAACAGCCAGAACAAGGCTTGGATGTATATAAACTTTTAAATAGTTGCATTGTTGTTGACCCGAGCAAGCTTTGTGGTGAGCTGACCGGAACTCAAATCCTTCTGTTTAAGCTGAAAACTGAGAGAAGTCTCTAATCTAGAGATTGAGTGGTGAATGATATCGGATATAATTTATGAAATATCAGAAATTAAGCATCTTACTAGGCTCGATTGGACATCCATATGCCTTTATTGTATTACGGGCATTCACAACAGTTTAAGCAGTTGGAGAGAAATTTAGGATGTATGTGAGCCTCGTGTAGTGGGTCATAACTTACATGACCTCTTTTTTTTTTTTTTTTTTCCCCTACATTTTTAGTTAGTTTTTCAATTTTTTCAATATGTTTCATATTATTGAGCACCCTAAAAACATGTATTTTTGTTAGTAAATTAGTTCTCATTATTCTTTCAAATTCAAAATAGTTGGATGAAGAAGAGGCTTATGCAATTTGATTATTACATAAATTTATTATATTTTTGATCTATCATTCAAGATCAAGCATGTATATGGAGTTGTAAAAGCAAGGAGATTTTCATGGCCGGCAGTGGAGAGATTTGTTATATTTTCTAGGCTCCCAAAAAGCTTGGAGATTGGATGTCATGGATTCGATATTCTTGTTCAAAAATGATAATTTCTTTTCATGTATGGGAATTTATATATAGTTCAAATCTTCACTCTTATAAGATTCGTAGGGCATCCAGAACATATCTTCAAAATGGAGAGATTATCCATTTACTCATTGAGTAATTATTAGAATCCCTAAATACTCATACTTCTTAAAGTCAAAAGAGATTGAAGCTCAGAAAGTCGACCCAGAATAATATTTTGCACTATTTATATATGTATATCAGATCTAAGCGGGACTATTACCAAATGTGGCGTGACTCGTGAGTGAGTACTGACGTCATAATGTTCAAATCTGTTTTATGGTATGATCTGCCACGCAGTGGTGATAGAGGTCACTTCACGCTTTGTTCTTGTTCTTTAGGCATCATTTTTTCACCCCCGACGCTACTCATCACGATTCCCTCCACGTTCAGAGTTGAGAATTAAATTGCACAACTTTAGGTTTAAATTAGGAGAATTACCTGATATTACATATCATGGCCAACCACTAGTTAATGAAAGCATAAATCTTGGAGAGATAAAGATGAAAATATAAACAACTTAATTTTCGTTTGAGATGCAATCTATAATTAAATATATGAAATTTTATAAAATTACAACAACAATAAGTCTAGTCTAGAGAGATTCAGCCGCTAGCTAGTGATTTGTAATTCATAATGTGAAGAGATAGGTTTTATGAGATAAAATGAATGAGTGGAAATAACACACGGTCATAAATCTATATTATCTATCCATTTATTCTACAGAAAAAAAGGAACTGAAGTTTATAATAGAAAGTGATATTGCAAAATGTATGTAGCAAATTTAAAGGAAATAAGTAGCCGTTGGTTTTAATAATGGATATCTGATAATAATTGGTTGCAGACATGTATAGTATGAATCGTTTCAATTTCATAAATAGATCAATGTTTCGAAAACCTGACCAAAGTATGGAATAGAAAGATAAATAATTTGGTAATACGCATCGTGAGAAATTTAAAGACAATTATACATGCATCTTTGTCAGGCACGCCCTTGGGCAAGGCTAGAAAAGATACTTGTCCAGGACCACTCTCGTAAATAATAAAATATGATGAACTCTTGAGGTTTATAAAAAACAAAATAAGATAAAATAAAACCCAGATAAAATATGACACTCTCGTAAAATTTATTTTTTTAAAACTTTATTTAGGCTATAAAATGTTAAGAACAACTTGATTTTTGTTTTCCGAGAAGTTTAAGTACACCACAGATAAAATTAACAGGAGAATGAGAAAACTATTAAATCCTTAGCTTCAAGTTCTAAGAGTGACTTCGGTGTCTGTTACAGCAATGACAACATTTGGCTGATCATGGGGTCAAACCCATCAAAAGTTTATGCTTATGGATGCAATGTGTAAGGCATAGTGACTTGTTATGTATGAGTCATCTTCCACGTGATCAATGGCTCTATAGTACCGCAGGTAGATTCTAAGAAGGGTGTAATGGTTGTGACATATGTATATTTCTCTCGCTTATAAATATGCCACCTTCCTTTCTATTCATAATAAGTATCGAAGTGGGATAAGATGAAGAAGTCCATGGGAGAACTGGTATGCCCACAATCAGAATGCTTATCTCGTCAGAATCATCAGGTTTTAAGTGAGAAATTGAGTGAAGAATGGTTGAGCTGTGATGCTTGTGTTGAGGAAAATAAAGGGTACAAGTGCGATTGCAGCATTAGAGATCACAAGAGCATAGCAGATAGCTTGCATGATGAACCTAATAGCTCTTTTGCTCATTCTGTCATCAACATGGTTGGAATGCTCATAGGTAAATTTTAAATAAGAAAAAGAGGCTTTTTAATAAGTATTTAGCAATTCTTGGTACTTACGATTTTGTTCAAGTGGAATGGTTTGTTCATTACAGGCCTCGGCCAGCTGTCAACTCCATATGCTTTAGAGAATGCAGGATGGACTTCCGCTTTCTTGCTTGTTGGGTTGGGAGGGATATGCACATACACTGCTTACCTCCTAGGAAAGTGTCTGGACAAGACCAAGTCGAGAAGCTACACCGACATTGGACAAGATGCATTTGGGAGCAAAGGAAAATTTCTGGCAGCATCTTTCATCTACTTGCAAAGCTTCATGGCCCTTGTGTCCTACACCATCGCTCTTCATGATAATATTTCAGTGGTATTTCAAGGCATGCAAATTAGGCCGCCATGGCCAAGAATATCTACACCACAGCTGTTAACTATTATAGCTGTGTTGGTAGCACTTCCTAGTCTGTGGCTAAGAGATTTGTCTTCCATATCTTTCCTGTCATCAGGAGGGATTCTCATGTCACTTGTCATCTTCATTTCTGTTACATCCACTGCCATCTTTGGAGGTGTCATAACTAATCACAGTATTCCAGTGGTTAACTTCCACAAGATTCCTGCCATATCAGGGGTTTACCTCTTCAGTTATGCTGGTCATATTATCTTTCCCAATCTCTATAAATCCATGAAAGATCCAGCCAAGTATGCCAAGGTACTACTATACTTTTCTCAACAGTTATACCATTAATGAATAATGAAACTCTTTAAGGGTTTTAAATTGCAGGCTGCAACTATACTAGTGTCACTGTAGACACAATATCAGTCTAAATCATCATAATACATCACAGGTTGTCTGCTTATATTTAAAACCTTGTAACTTTCTTATTATTCCGCTTGCCCTCTCCAATATCTCCTTGCAATCCATGGTCACTTAGCATTCATATGTTGCTCAAAACTTGAAGTCCAGGTTTGCTGGGCTTCTACTATTCATTTCTCATGCGGCATATATGTAAGGTTTCGGTAAAACCTTACCTACCTGTATACGGTCCCTTCTCCTTTTACATGGTCCCCTTTATCATGTCCTGTAACTCCCGCATGTGGTTTTGTCGCCCTCTTCCTCAATAACAAACTCTACTGTGATGGAGAGTAGGGTATGAAGGGTTGTTTTAAAACCAGTGTTAGTTTCGGGTTCTATCTTACAGTGATATATATATATGATGCTTATGCATGTTTTTTTTTTTTATACGTTAATTCTGTATGAAATGCATGTCCTTGCTGTAGAAAGTTAATCAATATATACCAGGACTAATGCTCTAAGAGCATCTCATTCTTGGAAAGAGCATCAATTGGTATCTTTTCCTTTCAAGGTTTCAATGCTTTATCTTCTATTAAGAAACAATAGAAAACAGTTCCTTTTATCATTTCACGACTAGGAAAAGCATTAAAGATACAAAGATGACGGTGCTCTCGACGTTATATTCCTGCAGGTATGTGTAGTGAGCTTCGCATCTGTGACAGCACTCTACACTGCTCTAGCTTTTCTGGGAGCTAAAATGTTTGGATCAGAAGTCAGTTCACAAATCACCCTTAGCCTGCCTCGCCATCTTATAGTTACAAAGATCGCATTATGGGCAACTGTGCTCACACCAATGACCAAGTACGCCCTTGAATTCGCACCATTTGCAACCCAGTTGGAGCTTAGCCTTCCAAGTTCACTGAGCAAGAAGATTAAGATGATGGTTCGCTGTACTGTTGGTTCCATTCTGCTGTTATTGATACTGGCTCTAGCACTTTCTGTGCCTTATTTCGAGCATGTTCTTAGCCTTACAGGATCTGTTGTGGGTGTGGGTATTTGTATTGTTTTGCCTTGTGCCTTTTACACCAAGATCTCCTGGTCCAAGATATCCAAGCCTCTCCTAATCCTGAACATGGCACTCACAGCTTTTGGTGCTTTGCTTGGAGCATTTGGAACCATATCTTCCACAAAATCACTTCTAAAGAGTATACAAGGAGGTCACCGAACTTGAGGAAATGATTGTTAGTTTCTGAAAATTTTCCTCTATAATCTCCATACATATTTAAACAGAATAACCAAGCTTTCATCAGATTGCTGCCAAGCAAGGTATGCATACAAGACAAGGAGGATAAATTCAGGAGTCAAATATTGCTAAGTATGGAAAAAGGAAATGGTGGCCTTCTGCCTTGGCTTTGGCTCTATATTATGTTTCATTGTCTCTTAAAAAGTAGCTTCTGGTCCTTCTGCCATAACGTTCAGTCTAGGAGTAGTCATCATTTATGTATCAAAACATCAAAGTGCTAAATGATTATAAATGCATTCTAATCCAGACTTAATGTGGTAGTAGCTCATCCAAGTCGATATTCCAATTACTATGATTCCTCTTCACTATTTAATCTTCTCTTAGGAGTTAAAACTTCTTTTTTATTTTTTTCATCTTATGTAAATACTAAATAGTATCCATCCAAGATTAGGAAAGTACTGTTTCTTTAATTATCAACAACAGAATATGGTTTAAAATTGCAGTCTAATACAATTAGAATACAATTAATCTTAGCCCTTTTTCAAATATCTTGTACAATAAAGAAATTGATTCCCTCATCAGATTCATATGGTTTATGCCTTGGCAACCAGTTCTCATTTTGGGTTTGTTTAGATGTATATATAAAATAGCAGCATTGCTTCTAAGTCTGACGGCATCACATTCTCAAGAACAGCAATATCCAATGTAGCATCTTTCTCTCGCAATATCTCGTACAGAGAACCAATAAAATGCCGCCCTTTTTCTCAGTTACAGGAAAAGCATTCAACGTTTTCCACCACTAATATACATTCAGGATCTTTCTAATTTTGAAATGATGTTATATCAGATTGATTTTTAGTTTCAACTTGTCTTTCCTTTCCACCAATCATCCTCTTCAAGCTTTTAAGTAGGTTGTCGATCCAGATCTGTGTCCTTTTAGATTGAGAAACTTGGAGGCATTTTTGTGTTGTTTTTCTGTTTATGTTTTGTGATCTTTTGTGCATTACTTCAATTGTTGCTCAGAACCTTTTAAGATATTTGAACAACAGGTTGTAATGTTTCCCCTGATTTATGTGCTCTTATTGTATTCAGAGTCTTCTTTTTTTTCTTCATTACAGTAGTCAATAAAAATTCTGATGATTTGGGAAACCGAAACAAATCACCTGAGCAGCCGGTTTTCAGTTGGTATTATTTTATATATGCTGGTGCATAACATGATTCTCTACGCTTTATAAGGAAGGGAATGAACAATTAGTACACAAGTTTAACAAGAAAAGAAAGAGATAGAAATGCTCTTTACATAGATAAACCATAGTTTGAAGTTACAATTTAGAATTGTGTTATGCAGTTCATATCCTAATCGCATTACACAATGGAGCTGGTGCAGATCAGAGATTTACAGCTAACTATAGTGATGATTATGGACACATGGTAAATGCATCAAGATGTATTGCAAGTTCATACATCGTGAATTGCCTTCTGGTCTCTATCACCCCTATCTACTCTTTGCACCAAGATTAGGAGGAAAAAATAGTTGTTATTGACACGCTTGACATGCAGGTACTCAATGGCACCAAATTAGGCTAACGCACTCGAGCGACGACTGCCATAACTCTTCAGGCAAATTCAGGTGAAACCTTTGATGAAGAAGATGCTTCTGTGCCATAACTCCATAGGTCTCTCAACTCTCCTCTAACCAAGCCCAAAATGACACACAATCCTGACATCACATATCCAGGAAAAAGAATCCCATTTAAGTATCATAAGAGATGGACTCCATAGGGAGATTCACATTCCGAGTTTTTGTTAATTACCTAGTGTACATGGAACAAGGTAGAGTAGAGCGGGCTGACCATGCCCATCCATTAGATATAAGCCTAAGTACGTCATGAAAAGGCCTGAAAATAGGAAAAACGTCTGTTAATGGCCATAGAAAGAAGAAAACTCTAAGTAGATACTAGTTGCTGATATCTATTGGATTTAGTACATTTTGTTAGTAAATAGAAAACCGATACAATCATTAAAACATCCTTTGGCATATAAAGATCAGGAAAAAGTAGACTGCAACAAAAAGCTGATAATTAAAACCAAGGAATTCCCCTCCACCCCATATTTTGAGGTGGATCTTGCTTATCAGCATGCAATAGATGCTGCTTCACCAATGTACCATACTAAATTCCTAACTTTTGCTAATAAATATACATACCGAATCCATAGCCAAATATCAACCAAAAGAAATATCCATTTTTGATCCCCTTTCCCATTTCTCTATCAAACCTGAAACAAGAGGAATATAAACATTGTTTAATGTAGAATGGCCAGCGAGAATGCCAACAATACTTAGTAGACACGTATAAGCTGTAATTTAGGGAGTTGGAACTTAATAAGCAATTAAAACATAGGGATGGATCTATGAATCACTCCAATGATTTGGCATAAGAGTGAAAATCCAGTTTTCTAGGAGTTGCACTATGTTTTGGAGCATAGCAGTGTTCATTTTCTTCCATTACATATCATTGCTTTTCGTTGTTCTCCTTTGCAAAGTATTTCCACAACTTTGGCTTAATCAAAACAAGAAACATATTTGATCAAGCAAGTCCTCTCCATAGTTAAAGGGAAAACTGTAGGAAAAGCATAACATATGATTCTAGATTACAATATCTTGCGGTTTTATTAGCAAAGAGCAACTTAATACATTCAAAACAATACCTGAAAGTAAATGATGCGAGAAATATCTTGCAGTTTATTAGCAAAGAGCAACTTAATGCACTCAAACCAATACCTGAAAGTAAATGATGTGAGCAAACCAGGAAAAAGAATGTCCCCAAATCCAATCATGTCGTAACCTCCCCAGGGGTCTGTCAATCTGGGAAGCCTCAAAAGCATGGGGATCGATTCCCCACCACTGTTGTTACCTTTAGCAACCTATGAATAAAATACAAATAAAAAGAGCAACCCATGAATTATGAATGACTACCCATAATATAACATTAGAAAAGCAAACAGTTCATGAAAAGGCCAGGCAATACAATTTCCCAAAAAAAGGCCGGGCAATAAATATCAGATAGGGACTTTAAGGTAACAGTAAGTGAATGCTTCATTGATTAAGTGTTCTTTTCATAGGCAGTGGATTTTTAGCCAATGGACTTATAATTGTCAATTCTCATTCTAATGTTGCATCTTCAGAAAAATTTTCCATATGGCTGAGGTTCCACGAATTGATTAAGTTAATGTCAAGAACATTTAATCATTCTGGCTGTTGTTTCATTCGTTTACACTCAATGAAAAGCAACAAAAATGTGTTTTCACTACACAGCAGAAGAAAAGTAAAATATATGAGATTAACACTTACTGCAATCATAACACTTGTGTGGAATATTAAGGGTGATATAAAGACCCAAAAGATGTCATAAAAAAATGCACAGCAAAGAAGAACAGCAGCAACCTGAGTCAACATAAAGGTACAAGGATCGTGAAGGATCATATAGATCATGAATACATGATGTAACAAGAGTCTAGGTACGTTAGGTACCTTAATATTAGGAAGCCTAGCCACCTGTAAGATAGTTATCATCAAGCAGATGCCCTGACAAGAACAAGGTAATATCTAAGGAGAGGATCTTCATTTAATAGATCAAACAGAAAGATAGCCATCTCCACTTAGTCAAATTCAAAACCTTAATATTGTAGTTAATTGAGTGAACAAAAAAAAAAAAAAGAAGAAAAGTTCATGATATTCTTCGAACAGAAGTATCAGCAACTCAAATTCTACAGACTCTAAAAACTTCATGGTGAACGTGCAAGACATCATCAGCTTACATACATACACCAAAGCCAGGACACTCTCACTTGAAACATGTGAAAATGAGAACGTAAGTATAACTCAAATTCTATAGAATTTGGATACTTCATGGTTAACATGCAAGACATCATCAGCTTACATACATACATATAGAATTTGGAAACTACATGGTTAACATGCAAGACATCATCAGCTTACATACATACACCAAAGCCAGGACATTCTTACTTGAAACACGTGAAAATAAGAGTAAGATCTCTATTTTGCTCCATATTCTTCATCATCACAAACAAAGGGGTTTAGGAAGAGATCTTATTAGGATAATCAGGCTCAAGTTTCCTCAACTTACACCTTTTCCAACTCCAAATTTTTTAACTTCTAGAAAGGGTCAACGATCATAGGGAAAGAAAAGATGTCTGAAGAAGGTTTTAAGCAGCATCCAACAACAAAAAATGATAAAACAGGGAAAACACACTAACGACGAATGCACACATCAACAAGACATATCACAGAACTTGTAACGTCCATCTGACAACTTAAAGCTATTCTACAACCTAACTACTTATCTGTAGGGCCCTTCAAATAGAATCAGGGACTCTGGTGCTTGTTTCACCTAAGAATCCTGGTTTTCAAGATTTAAAAATCTTGTGGTCCACCATAATTAACTCTTCTTTTCCATTCTATAAGAACAAAAATATCACATTCCAAATTGCTGGGAATATCCCAAATTAAGGACGTGCATACTGTTGAGATATCAAGACTATAATAAAGCTTCCCTATCATAAGTGAATTAGTTACTAAGTATTTGTGCATGCTCAGTACATACTGGTTGGCCCCAGTACGTGTATAAGTGGATCATCATATTCATCACCTAAATTCCTCTCAAAAGTTTCTCGAAATGGCCAAGGAAGGCCCAAATTTACTAGGTGTCTCTGCATTTAAAATATATATGGGAATTTTAGCATGGAAACCATCATGGATAAACCATATGTTACAAAAATTTTAAGACATCACAATATCACCAACAAAATTTCAACATCCTCATCAAGGCCAACCTCTCAATCACACCAGCAAATTCACAACATCCTCATCAAGCCAATGGGATATCATTTGGGAACCCCTACGTTGAGATCATAAAAATTCTACAAGAAAACCAACATGGCAATGAGACTATGTCAGTGAGTCATTATGAGGTTGTAATGAGGTTGCTTTTTGGAATCATTGAGCCTTACAAGTATAACAAGATCTCTCTAGTACACTCCAAGGTGGACTTCATGCTGTGTTTGCTTTAACCACTATAACAATTATTTTCGACTGACCTCTAAACTTTTTCTCGTGTGCAACTTCTCTAATTAGAGGCCTATCAGCCAAGCATAAAGTAAAAAGCATCACAAAGAGGAAGTTCCAAATTAAGCACATTTCATGAAATGACTATGGGAGTAGGACAGCATTGCATGAAAAGAACCATAGGCATTTCGATACAGCACCAAAAAGCAGAAAACGAAAGCAGATAGTGTGCAGATATTACCACAAAAAACTTACAAGAACATCCTGCCCAATCCACGAATATGATGCACGCCGATTTGTAGCCCACAAAACAGCAAATATAACAGAACAAAAAACTACAATGAGGGAGAGAACAGAAGTTTCCCCAAAAAGAGGTAACTTGATTTTCTTCTCCCCACAATTTCTCCATTTTCTGCTCAGAATACAAGAAAGAGAATCTCGCATGACAGAAACTACGACATAAAAAAGCAGGTTGATAATATCAAATGCCAAAATAAAACTCCAAATGTACCTCTTGATCAGTGTTATAATACAATTATGCATCCCCTGAGAAAAACAGCAAAAAATGATTCAATAACCACAATGCACAAATTGAGTTGATAGGATAGAACCTATCCACTAAAAATATAAAAGATATCTGAGAACTAGACACATTACATAAAAGTGCTCTGAAAGTTGAGGAACAACCAATACTGCAGACCCGACTAGAGAAATGGACTTGGTAAAGGCATTCATTATTTTCCTATCTTTTCCATTTTCAGCTAAGTCAAGAGATTCTACTTTGATTTAGAGTCATCTTTGCCCATCAAACTTTAATCTAAGAAATGGCATGGAAATCAATAACCTTCCTAAACAGATTGATCATATCTGGGTGAGCGTGCACACATATGCTGATTTCTATTGGCCATGCATCAGCTGTCCATGAAATCCAAAAAGATAAAAACGCAATACTTTATAATGAAGACCAAAGTACAAAGTATGCCAAGAATGAAAAGGGTAATTATACATCAGGAAAATCTATAAAGGATAGGTAAATGCAACGATTTCCAAGAATTAAATTGATTACAGAGAGCAGGTTTGAGATGCATTACAGCATCGATATGTGCTTTGACATATCCTTTTCCGGAAGGAATTATAGCCCCCATAATTGGAAAACCTGATCATATAAGCCCCTATAGTTTGTTCATTAAACACATCAATCTTCCTTCACATAATTTTTTTCCAATGTATAAAAGCAGTTACTGAATGATATATACGCTCATTTCCCAGAAACATAGATTAGCAAGTAACAATGTGGAAAGAGAAGTTAGTACCTCAATACCACCAATGCAGAAGAGTACAATCAGAATCCAGATAAACCAACTTGACATAAAAAAGTACAGTAGCACCAGAAAAGTAGATGCTGATATGACAAAAAATACTGCACTCATTGCATTAATCTCAACAATTTCTTTATCTGAGTCATCTTTGGATGATGAAGCATTGCCACCCGCCTGCTCAGTTAAGAAAGAAATATTTTAAAAACTCCATAGAAAGCAGACAAAAGCTTCATCATCATACAGGAACCAAAAAAATAAAAACAAGGGAATTAAGGCATATGAAAATCTGCAAATGAAGAATTTATTGGGATCTCTTGAGAAGTCTTCTAGAACTGATTCTTAGGCTCCATCTCAAGTAAACCTTTATTTATTTTTTGTATAAATGCCTCAAACAAGTATTATAACAATGCTTGGATGATTGAGTTCGGTGCCACAATCATGCCCTACTAATAGGAAGTTCTTTACCTACTGTTGCAGGACTGGGAGATGTGTCTTTATACCTATTCTCTGTCTAAAAAACAGTTCATATGTTAAAAACTATCAAAAAACTTATACATGATTTCAAATGTTAAACGATTTTTTCCTCTTCTTTTAGTGTTTCAATTTGACTTATAGTAAATAAATTCTGGGTCCCTCTACTATTCCTGACATTTTTGGGGCTCCCTGGTTTGTTTACTTAAATGATGATTGTACATAACTCTTCTTACTCAAAAAAAAAATCTTATGTTATTCTATGATTTAGAATCAGTTTGGGCTTAAAATTAAAAGCTTTAGGCCAAACAATACTAGAGATTACATCAATCAGATTTTGTCAAAAACAAGGAATTGTTCACAACTCATTATCCGCAAAATAGAGTAGCTGACAGGAAATAACCCAAGTTCTACTCTTTCAAGAGAATGTTCTTAAATCTTATTGGGGAAGGTAGTTCTAACTGCCACCCATACGATAAATAAAATTTCCTCGCGTGTTTTAGACAATAAAAGTCCCACGAAAACCCTTAATACCTATTATTTTCACTTTAGAACCTCAAATGATCTTACTCTTAGGATATTTGGTTGTTCTATCTTTGCACATGTTCGCAGTTAACATAGAAGGAAGTTAGATCCTCATGTCATCAAATGTGTCTTTCTAGGTTACTCATCAATACAAAAAGGAGTACAAGCTCTATAACCCTTCCTCACAAAAGTTTTACATCTCAATTGATGTCATTTTCACTAAAAACAAACCTTATTTTGACAAGTTCTATTTTTAGGGGGATAGTACTTATTTTGAGCCATTTGAGCATCCTGTACCCTTGCCAAAACCATCTTCAACCTTTAGTCCCATGTCTGTCCTAGGAAATACAGTAATCACTCCTCTAGAACATATACCCTCTCCAATGTCCGTTTGTGTTAATCAAGACTTTTAAAGATATTCATAGGTGTATTCTATAAGAGCAATTGTTCCAAACCTGAAATAAGTCAATGAATCTAACACAAACTCTGAAAATGAGTCCATGGTTACATATACAAACAATTGAAACACCTATAGATGACTTAAACCTTCCTATTGTCGTTAGAAAAAGTACCAAAGAGTGCACCAAGAGACCACTATAACCATTGTCCCACTTTATGTCACTTAAACACTTGTCACCAGCCTACAAAAAAATTCATTGCGAGTCTAGATACTATTTTTATTCCTAATTTTATTTATGATGCATTGTCAAAAAGAGAATGGAGGAGTGCTACAAGAAAGGAATTGGATGTGTTTGAAAATAATAGGACATGGGAGATTATTAATAAACCAAAGGGAAAAAAAACATAGTTGACTATAAATTGATCTTCATACAGAAAAATAAGGCTGATGGATCACTAGAGAGATATAAAGCATGATTAGTTGCTAAAGAGTACAATCAAACTTATAGGGTTAATTACTAGGAGACATTTGCTCAAATGAAAAAAAATGAATACTAAGGATTTTGCTATCCTTAGCAACTCACTTTGCAATATGATGTCAAAGATGCCTTCCTTCATAGAGATTTAGATGAAGAGTCTACATGAACATCCCACCAAGTTCTGAAGAAAACATGGGTAATAAAGTTTGTAGGTTTAAAAAGGCCCTATATGGATTGAAATAAATTCCCAATGCATGATTTGGAAGATTTACTAGAGTTATGAAAATATAAACAAAGTTAACATGATCACACTCTCTTTATCAAGCACATGGATGTAAGGGGAGTGACTGTAATGTTAATGTACGTCGATGGTATTATTATGACTACAAATGATGAAAAAGAGAGAAGCGAAATTAAAGCAATGATTAATCAATGAATTTGAGATAAAGGATTTTTGAAAATTTGAGGTATTCCCTTCGTAACGAGGTGCCATAATCCATACAAAGGATTTTCATATCTCAATAGAAGTATGTGATTGATCTCTTGAAGGCAACATGAAAGATTGGGTGCAAACCACTCTTTACTCCAATGGACCCAAATCATAAGTTTGGAAAAGTGAAAAAAAAAAAAACTATTGATAGAAAGATGTACCAATGGCTAGTAGGCAGGCTCCTATACCTTGCTAATACTCAACCCAACATAGCAAGCATAGTTAGTTAGTTCATTATGATCTAAGAGAGTCTTATCTACAATTTGCATATAGGATGTTGCATTTTTTAAAAGACAATGCAGGGAAAGGAATTATGATCATCTCACCCTAGAGGCCTATACTGATGTGGACTATGCAAGATCTATGGCAGACCGAAGATCAACCAAAGGTTATCCATTTCCTGGAGGAAATTTGGTGACTTGGAGAAGAAAGAAATAAAATGTTGTGGATAGATCATCAACAGAATCAAAGTTTAGAGCAATTGCTCAAGGCTTGTGTGAGTTGTTATAGTTGAAGGTCATTTTGGATGACTTGAAAGTTAAGTGAAAAAAATCTAATGAAGCTTTTTTGTGACAACATATCAGCCATCAATATAGTTCATAACCCTATTCAACATGATAAGACAAAGCATATTAAGATTGATAGAAATTTCATCAAGGAGAAATTGGAAGAAGCGCTCATACATTGGGAAGGCAACTAGCTCATGTGCTAATGGGGAGTCCAAATAGTTCAAGCTTTCATGATATTATTTTCAAATTGGGAGTGGATGACATCTATTTCACAACTTGAGGGGGGTGTCTAGTTGTATAGTAGATGTGTATACAAGTTTTAGGAAAGTAAATTTCCTGATATCCCAAAGATTTTGAGATCCTAAGAGATTGTTTCCTATCCTAGGAAATTGTATGAGCCTACGAGATTGATTTCCTATCAGAAGAGATTGTTCTGGATTTTTCTCCTATAGTAAGATGTATATAACCATGTAACTAAAAATCAATTGGAAGAAGATATATTATTTCTCATTTCTATTTCATGTCATTGAGATATCTCTATTCACCCAAAACTTTGATCAGGTGTCAAACACAAGTGAGTTCATGCTCCCATAAATGCACAGAAGATCATATTAATCTAAGGCTAGGGCAGCTTGCATGCGAAGGAGAATAAGAAAAATTGGAAAACAAGTAGTTACAAATTGTACAAAGCACAACACAAACAATAAAGCTTTATATTGACCTTTGGTGATATTTCATTATAGCGCCCATCAGTCTCCTTTGGAGTCTCAAGGCGAGACCACATTGAAGCACAAATCACTGTTCCAACAGCCATCATCCACAAAAATATCACTGAGTAGTCCACAATGGGTTTCTTAGGTGCATATAACAATATCTCCACTGCAACAAGTTAACAAAGATGCAATTAGATATAAAGCATATATACAATAATGTACTCCAGCACAAAAATCAACACTATTATACCAGGTATGCAACATGAAAAATGTTTCCTCTGCATTTTTCTTACCTGTCAAGACCCTGCACTTCATTTATCTCACTTTCGTGATTTAATTGTCAGAGAACCCGATGGGAAAGAAGAGTCAATGAATATGATTACGGTGTAGAAATTCCAAATGTTACCTTTCTTTCCATTAGCCAATAGTGTATTAAGATGATCCCCTCCCGACTTTGAGATCATCACAACAGGTATTTTGATATCCAGAGGAGTACTATTATTTTCACACCCCATCTCATCGAGAACTACACAATGAACATAAAAGAATAAAAATGAATAATTTCAGAAAACTTTACCGTCGAATTTTTAAAACCTACAATCATCTCAGTATCGACAACACTTTTATATCAGACATCAAGGCACTGTAATTCCAACCTTCTTTATCATTTATCATCAAAAGCGCCGAAGCACCTCCAGACTGTGCCACTTCTGCCTTTTCTGTGAAAGAACAGTCACCACGAGCAGACACAGCGATAGAACCAGAAATCTAAATGACAGAACAAGAACCATAAATTCCATCTTATCATTCAGATCATAACTTAAGACATTTGTGCAGTGCAAATAAGTACTTAAAATACAGATATAATCTTTCATTCATTTCCACGCTGTAATTCCCACAATTCTAGGTTGATGACAGAGAAGTGTGCATATTCCCATTGTACTTCTCGGAATTTACGAGCTTGAAAATTTGACAATCTTAGGAGAACACGTCCTAATTAAAGGTAATATTCAACAACAAAAATTTAAGTCGATTCCAGTCAGCCGAAGACACCAAAGTATATATTTTTATGCACCTGTCCTATCTCATAAGTAGTAATAAACAGACACAACCGCATGGAGAAAGCATCTAAGCGAATAAGAGAACAATGGAAAACCTCGGTAGCGGACTTGGCACAGCAGTTTATTGGGTTTGTGACAGCGGCAGCCAACTTGGCACCATCTTTAGCTACAGTAGGTAAAAGAGCTCCGAATTTAGCAATCAAACCCGTTAGAGCGTCTTCTTCCACGCCATCAACCCATGTCTTAACCTTAACCTGGAAAATCAAATCGACCACAAAGAAATGCAGAGCAAAAAATGTAAACTTTAAACAACCCATCAAAGAAGTACGTCTAAAGTCAAGAATGACAGCAACTCATTTCAACGTGTTCTCTAACAACAAAAATTTCCTATAAACCAACTAGAATGGCGTGCAATACAATTCAACTCAAGTCCTTAAAAAGATAAAAGGGTCATTAAAAACGTCACCAATGTGTTCACGTTGTGACATCCGGGATGCTGGGGCGTCTTGTCATCTTTCGACGCGGCGTCGGCGAATGCGAGACCGATGAACAACATCAACCAAAACAATGCCCCTAACTGGAGGTGAGTCCGAGAACTTGACGCCATAGCCAAGACTGAGCAGAACGTACAATGTAAATAGATTTTTGAAAAAAGAAAAAGAAAAAAAACAAACGATGCCCACCACCCCAAGAAAGATCAAGATCCAGGAGAAGGTAGCATCAATGAAATTGATCAATGAATGCACGTATTCTCATAAAAGGAGAGAGAGAGAGAGAGAGAGAGAGAAGAGAGACATAAAAAAGAAAAAGGAAAGAAATTCTCCCTCTTCCTTGAAAGTGGAAAAGATGGGTGGAAGTTGTTGTAAGGACCAAAACTACGTGCTCCATGAAATAGGGAGGCAGAGGACCGTACATCGGCTGACGTGTTTTGTGTGCGATAATAATAGGAAATGTAAATAAATATCTAAATTAGTTGCAATCGTTTTTCAGACATGTTGCAATATTAGTTCATCATTTACTTCTTTACTCTTGTTTTTATATATACTCCTATCAAATTATGTCGCTATATTTAAATTTTATTTCATTAATTGTTGATTTAAAATTAATTTCAGTATCAATAAGTTTTATAATGATTTATTTATTTATTATTTAAAAAATGATTAAAAGAGGTTCATCCATCTATACATTTTTCTCTTTATAATTTTTATAAAAAGATTGTTTCTGTTATTTAAACTTTGTGACAAAGGAATAACTTTTATCAATTACTCTAAAGTTTTTTCTCGATTAATATTTAATTTAATGTATTTAAATTAATTATGATGTAACTCACTTAATATTCTATCAAATTATTACTAAAATGTATAATATATTATTGCATACACTTTGATGAACTCTTGATAAAATAATAATGTCCAATTATTCTTACTCTAATTAATATGATGAGTGGTCTTGGAATTTATTGGATTCATTCAATAGGTTAGTTTGACCGTAAAAATATTAAGCTTTCTAATTTTTTAATTTAATTTTTAATTTTTTAGTTTGATTTATTTTAATAATACTTGTTGTTAAAAATTAGTTAATTTATTAATTAATCAGACAATTTTAGTAAATTTTATAAACTAAAATTTTTAAACCTTGTCTTATTAATTTAACTTTTGGTCCGATTTTTAAAACGTTAGTCTCGTTAAAAAATTGCAAGTTTATTCACAAATTTTTTAATTGAAAAAAGGGAAATTGACAACTTAAAATAAAGATATGAATTAGTTCAAAGTCCAAATATCAAAAGCTTCTAAATTAAATTTGAGGTTGAAATTTCCGTCTTTTAAAAAAGTCAACAATTAAGAAGAAAAAGTAAAATACAGAGAAAGTGGAATTCTATGGAAAAAATGACATTAAACCTTGTCCTTATTTATTTTTCTTCCTAATAATAAATAACGAAGCAAACTCCTGTTGTTATGAATGCGTTTACTGCTGTTCTTGAGCTCCTTCTTCTGCTACCTTCTCTCTCCCTCCCTCCCTCCCTC
>JANSVA010000001.1:22214988-22247584 GCA_025504915.1 Erythroxylum reticulatum
GTGTCTTATAGATGGGTCCCATGTAACAAATATCTGTTTGTCTCCTAGTTAGACGTGTCCTATGTAAATAGTTATAAGCCAACTATAAATAGAGAAGCTAGCAGACTGAGAAGGGCATCGACATCAATCAGTATCTCTTATGTAAACCTCTCCCATATTGCAAAAATAAACACTACTTTTCTTATATTCATTCTATGCCTCGCAAAAAAAAAGAGAGCAAAAAAGCCCTCCAACTTCATTAACTATTTTCTTACGCCTTAAGGTAGGAAATGAAACAAGGCTGTGCTAAGTATTGCTGAAGGAACTACAGAAGAGTTACCTTAGTTCTAAGATCAAAGAATTAAGGTTGGGGCTGAAACGCTTGATAAAAGCTTCGTGGTATAACTCGACGATATTTTGGTCAAACCGAAACTAGGTAAAGAAGCGTGTTGGACCTTCTTCTCTATATTCAATTTGTGATTTGCATAGAATGGATAATAATGATAGCTAGAAAAATATGGAGATGGTGATGGACCCCAAATATCATAGTGAATAATTTGTAATAGCATAGTAGAAGCACGAAATGATAAAGTAAACGGAAGACATGTACTTTTGCCTAATAAACATAAAGTGCAATTATTTAGTACATGTGATGACAATTTTAAAGGAAGAGATAATCTAGAGAGTATGGCTTAACAAGGATGACCTAAACATTGATGCCATATATTGAGTTGGGTGGAAGTAACATGGAGGGAAGCTAGATTTCTGAACAGAGTGGGACCTTCATAAGATAGAGATTATTGTGGATGGATCCCTCGAATAAAGTTATCTTGGTACTGAGATCCTTCACAATGTAACCAAATGGGTTAAACTCAATAAGACAAGAATTATCTTTAACAAACTTAGCTACAGAAAGTAAATTGGCACTAAGATTAGGGACAATTAAAATATTATTGAGGTGAAGAGGACGAGTTGTAGTAGGTAAGGTGACATTACTAGTGGAGGATATATGAAGAGTTTTTCTATTACCGACAATCACTTGATTTGGACCATTGTAAGGAGTTTTACATTCAAGGAGGTGAGGATCGGGTGTCACGTGATTGGTTTCTCCAGTGTTTGAAAGCCATTCAGTAATACGACTGGAAGTAAGTGTAAGAGAGTCTGAAGGATTGTGTATAACGAGTTTCAGATTCAACGAGGTGAGGATCGGGTGTCACGTGATTGGTTGCTCCAGTGTCCGAAACCCATTCAGTAATAGGACTGGAAGTAAGTGTAAGAGAGTCTAAAGGATTGTGGATGTTTAAGGCAGTAAAAGCAGGGGAAAGGTTGTTTAGATGAATTGAGGAATTTATGGGACAATTTCGACGTGCAGAGTAACTGAATAGATAATGAGCAGCAATGTGACCCCATTTCCAGCAAATTTGGCAACGAGTTTATTTGTTGTGGGTAGTGGACCATTAGAAATAATGAGATTGGGTTGGGTATTGATGAAAAAAGTGATTTTGATGCTGTTGGACTGGGTCTTGAGACTGGTAGGCTTGGAAGTGAGGAGAGGAGTAAGTAGCTATTGAGTAGAGCCTATATGCAGTGACATTAGAAGGTCCATGCGGACTGGATGAAGAGGAGCCTTAGAATTAAGGTTGAAGTTTGAGCATCCCTTGCCATGACGCCCTCTAGTGCTACCACGTCCATTGGAGAAGGAAGACCTGTGACCTATGTAGGAAACAATAAATGCTGAGTTGGAGGGACGAGAAGAGTGAAAGGAGTGCAACCTCTGTTCGTGAATGAGGAGTTTCACTCTGAGCTCATTGAAGGAGACTGGAGATTCTCGATGTTTTATGGTTGTGATAAAGGACTTATATTCCAACGGTAGTATATTCACGATGAGAAGCAATAGGTCTTCATAAAAAATTTTGTCACTGATGGTAGCAAGCTCGTCAGCGATGGTAGAGACTAAGGCAAGGAATTTAGTGATTGAATTCGATCCTTTCTTTAGTGTGTGGAGTTGGCACCGAAGTAGAGATCGCTGCGAGTTTGATTATTGTATGAAGTGGCTTTCTAAACCAACCCAAAGATCCCGCACTATGGTACAACCGATTGTAAGCCTCACAATAGAGCTAGTTAGAGAAGCAGTATACCAGCCTGTCGAACTTTTGCCATTTGGGGAAGCCTGAAGTCATCATCCGATGGTGTTATAGAACCATCAATGTATCTAACAAGATCAGAAGTGGTGAGGATGACATGGACTTGATTTCGCCAAATGAGGTAATTTGTTGAATTCAATTGTGCAGTGAGGAAATTTATGATCTGATTGAATGGGAAAGTAGGAGAATTGAGGTCTGCCATTTGAGATGTATGTCAATGTATAGAAGAGACAACGTTGTTGTGAGTTTTGGGTTGTAGTAAGTTCATAGGCAGGATAAGTGTTTGATGATAGTACTCGCTGCAGTTTGTGAATGCAAATTGCATGTGGTTGGTGAGATGATTATTGTATAAGCTCTGATACCATGATAATAGAGAAGACTAGAATTGGTATGTAAATGTATTGTATTCTTGTATATTGATGAAAAACTTTACACCATATTTATACAAGTCTTGTGATATCTGAGTTGTTGAGATAATAATAGATAAGATACAAAAAAAAATCAAATGAGATATATAAGATAAAATGGAATACAAGATAATGCAAATCATAATAATACTGGTGAGATTGTAAAAGATCTACACATGTTTATCACTTTTATTACCGTCATTGAACATCATGACTCAATGAACAACTCCTCTCTTATCACTTGCTGCCTCCATCCTTCCCTGAAGCAATGTTTGTCTTCTTCTATGGTGGCAAAACCCTATTTCGTGGAAGTGACAAATGTAGCTTTCGACAAACTTAAGGAGGTAGATAAAATCTTAATCATTTTATGTCTTCCACTAACTCTTGGTAGGTCAAATCTTAATAGGGGCCCAAAATTCATTCCTCTAACCAGCATTCTTCCTAAGCCTAACTCATATAAATTACTTCTTCAACCTATTCCACTCAAGTCTGTTACTTAACTCAAATTCCTAACCAAGCCCTTTATTAACCTCATTTGAATTTTAACATATCTTATAAACCTCCCACTGACAAATTTAGTGGAAATGAGGCCTTATCAATTTTAGTACTCAAATTTTTTAAATAATTCATATGGTCCTAAATATGATCTTAATACTCTTAGCACATATTTCTCCATCGTTAATATTGAGGCTTTTCTTGACAACTTGTAGTTTGCCATAAGTATTGTTATTGGGATAGTACTATCATTGCTTATATGACACTTAACACCCTTTGTAGATTTTGTGACATTGTATAACGATGCAATTCAAGTGATTTTCATTAATGGATATGCCTTTCCTATTTCTACCGTTATTGTTTTCTCAATACCCACAAATATTCGTCCTTCTCATTTTAATGATGTTTTGATTATTTTCCAATTTACATGATTTTTTTTATCATAGCTAAATTTGTTACTAACAACTCTTGTCTTATTGAATTTAACATACTTGGTAAAATTGTGAAGGACCTTAAAACTAAGATATCACTGCTTGCAGGGTTAATCTATAGTAAACTTTATCCCATGCAGATTCTTTTAAATTTTGCCAATCATGTTAATCTCACAATCACTTTTGCTTTAGTAAATCTCTAGCGTTAATATATTGTTCATCTTTATTGGTCTACATTTTTTAGTTTCTTTTCTACTAAGTCAAATATCATCAATCACTATACCTTTTGTCTTCAAGGAAAAAGCACTAGACTTTCTTTTTTTGTTATCTTCTCGTGTACCTTTACAACTTATCCACTATGACATTTAGAACCTTTTTTTTTTGGATATCACTACTTTATTATTTTTATTGATGATTTTAGTTTCTAAATTTGAGAATTTGCCTTAACTTAAAAAGCTCATGTTTTTCATTGGTTTTAATTTTTTATAAAAAATTTCAACACTATTAAGACTTTTCAATGTGAAGATGTATCTAAACTTATCAAAAGAACTTTGCTCAGTATCTTACTACTTATGACATCACTTATCAAATCTCTTGCCCTCATACTTCTCAATAAAATGATCTCATTAAGGTTAAAATTTGTAATATCACCGCAACTAGCCTTACCCTTCTTCTACACACCTTTTTTTATAAACACATCTAGTTTGAAGTATGTTTTCCTTAGCTACTCCTATCGTTATAAAGGATATCATTATATTGAACGTCACTCATTACATCTGTCATCATATTCACTTTATTGAGGCTAACTTTCATTATGTCAAATCCCCATTACTTACTTCTCCTCCTCTTTTATCTTCCAGAGTAACATTACCTTTTCCCTTCTTTGAACTAAAAGAGGTTTTGATCAATATTTTAATAGTAACAAAACATAATTACTACTAAGGGGTTTATTATGTTTTTCAAAAAGCAATATCAGAAAAAAATGAAACTATAAACACAAGAAGATAGTTTATGAATTTGATAAGGTAAAGTTGAAGTTTGCAACCATCAAGATGAAGATCAAACTAAGAAAAAAGGAAGATCAATGCTCATCAAGGTCATTTTACATTTTGTATTATTAATTGTAATCTTAATTTGTTAATTTGACAATCACAATGAATTACCATGTATAAACATTTCATCTTTATTGCATGAGTATTTTCATTCATCAAGAAGTGCTAAATCTTTTGTTTTACAGAAAAAATGCCTTTTATTCTTTTAAGTACTCTTTACGAAACACTTTAGAAAGTGTTTAAATCGTAATTACATTAAAAAATTATGTTTGAGCATTTTAAGTTGCTAAAATCATTTTTTTGATGATTGGTCCACCTATATAAGTTAGTGGTTAAATAATATAGGTTCAAGTTAGCAAGTTTGATGTATCAAGAGTTTGATATAACATTGGTTGATGTATTTTTCGACCAATATGCCATATTAGTCGATCAATATGCCTACTAGTCAGCCAATATCTGAATGACTAATGAATCGAGTATTTTTAATGCATATTGGTCGACAAATATAAGTCTACAATTAGCTATGGTAATGACTAGTTTTTGGCTCCAACAACTAGTAGAGATACTAAAACCTCATAAATGCATATTTTCTTATTGATTTTAACATAAAGAAACATTACGTTGTATTTTTACATACATTACTATATGTTTTTCAATCCTTTGAGCATTTTTGTGATAAATCAGAAGAAATTTTATACATAAAAATAAAACGTTATATACATGGCCATATCTACCGAACCAATGACCCATTGTTACCAAAAAGCTTCACAAGACCTAATTTCATATTACTTATCCACACACCCAATCATCATATTTAATTCTACCTTTCTTCCAAGTTTCCTTGCCTATCTAAATATCTATGTCATCTATATACTCCAGTAAGGCCACAGCTATTCCACCATCATAATAAGCAAATTTATGCATCACAACCTAAGCTATCAGTCCAAGACTGCATAAGATGAGTTACAACTTGTGTATGTCTTTGTTTACTATCAAGTTAGTGTTCCTTGTGTATATCCTCATTTGCGGGAACTATCGGGTGCCTTCCAAGTGGATAGTGCTATGTTGCTATAAAAATGTTGTTAGCACTGGTCTTGTCCGTGCTGCTTCTGTTGAATCGACCAACCATTTCTTTGGATTGGTTTCCTTATGCTTAAGTGAGATTTGATGTTGTCTCATACTTATGTGAGAGAAGAGAGCCTCTTTAGAGTTGTCAAGTGATAAAGTGAGGCATTTTGAGTTGTAAGATTTGTTTGGGGCATTATATTATTATGTTTAAGGGTGTTTCAAATAGTTTTAATGTTCCTGTTTACCTTGGAAGAAGATTGTAAAAGGTTTTCTCTTTACCAATAAATATTATACAAAAGTTTTTCTTCACCTTAAAAGAAGAACTATAGTGGAATTTTAATAAGAGTCTTAAAAGTGGACATAGGCAAAGGTCGTTTATCAAACCACAACAAATTAGTTTACATTCTCTCTTCTTTATGATCTTTGAATTATTGTTCAATTGTTTGATTAATTTATGTTAAGCAATCTCTTTATTCTTGTTGTTATTAAATTAAGTTCATTGGTTATAAAATTTGTTAATATTTGTAAGCACCCAATTCACCTTCCCTTTTGGTGCCATTAGAGACTAATATAGTTCACCATAAATTCTCCATTTCCTTCTTCAAATCTGTCACTATATATCACTTCTACATCTTTGTCACCATCTCCTCATCCTATGATCACACGCACATATAATCACGAACCTATTCCTTAAAACTTTTTCTTACTTTTTTACTCTGCCAACATTCATAATCCTCGTGACCTCGATCCCACATCTATTACCCAAGCTAATAAATTTTTATATTAGTGTCAAGCCATACTTAGTAAGTTCAACGATATTTGTCACAATCAAACATTGACTCTTATTCCTCCCTTATTGAATGTCAATATCGTCGAATGTAAATGGGTCTTTTGAACAAAGTTGAATCTTAATAGTTCTTTTAGGTGTTATAAAGCTTACCTTATTGCCAAGGGATATCATTAAGCCTTTGGTATTAATTGCATTGACACCTTTAGTCTTATTTTTAAATATATAACAATTTAGATTATTCTCACCCTTACTCTCTCTAATCACTAACCTATTTTTCAAATTGAAGACAACAATGTTTTGCTTCATGATCTTCTCTATAAACCAAATTTTATGACTTAATCTCTTGTATTCACTGATTCCTATCATCCTGACTATGTTTGTTGTCTTCAAAAGCCCTTCATGGTTTCAAACAAGTTTTACATGTATGGTTTCATGATTTAAGTCAAAAGCCCTATGAACGCAATTTTACTTCCTCCAAATCTGACACATCTGTTCCTCTTCATATCATTCTAACTCACACTACTTTTCTCTTGGTTTATATCGATGATATTATGATTACATTAACTTCACTCACCTTTATAGATTCCTTTATATATGATATTTCCATGACTCTCTCTATTAAATATTTTGATCCTCTACATCACTTTCTTATCATCAAAGCTATAAGCACATCCCATATAATTCATTTTATCCAAACTCAATACACTAGGGATCTTCATCATCATATATTGTTTAACCACTCCAAACATATACACACACGCATAACTCCCACGCTTCCCTTTTATAAAAGTTATGGTTATCCTCTTCTTTGATCTTATTGAATATTGTAATATTGTTAATGCTCTTCAATAGCTTTGCCTTGTTCGTGTCGATATCCAAATTACAATGAACAAGGTATCTCAATTCTTAAATTATCCTAGCAACATTCAAGGGACCATCTTCAAACAAATTCAATGGTATCTTAAAGTCACTCCTTTTATAACCTTCACTTTACCAGGACTTGCACCACTAACCTTACATGCTTATTGTGATGCTAATTAGAATATTGTTTTAATGATCATCATTTCATTTTTGGCTATTGTATCTTCCTTGTTAGTAATCTTATTTCTTTGAGTGCTAAGAGATAATCTTGTTAGCAATCTATAGTTGTTAAGTTTAACACTAAAGTTGAGTATCAATGTATTGCTCTTACTGTTGCTAACTATGTTAGGTCACCTCCTTACTTGGGTAAATAGGTTTGTCACATATCACACCTACTTTATAGTATGATAATCTTGGTGCCAAATTTCTTACTGTTGATATGGTCTCTTATGCTTGTACAAAGAATATTGAATTTTACATCCATTTTGTTAAGGCTTGCTTGCTAAATATGTTCTCTTCGTTTGGAATATTTCTTAAATCGATTAAATTATCAATGCCATGACTAAAGCCTTAACTTTATTTCTTTTTCACATACTTTGAGACAAGCTCACTCTTATTCGTACTTGTGTGCTTGAGGGGGTTGATAACATCGAAAAATATTCTACAATACCATCTACATGAAGATTGTTCATCATCAGTTGTAAAGATCACATTTATCTTTCCTCACGTAAATTACCCATTATACAATGTAATCTTAACAAATAACAACATTGTGTATATAAAAGGCTCTATGCCTTTATATTAAAATGACCAATAAGAACAATACTATCATTCTTCTTTGGCTTCACCATCTAGTCGAAGACCTACCTTTAACTGGTTAGACATCCTTTAGTTGGAATATAAACTAGCCAAATAGACCTCTTAATAACTTCCATACTTTACATTAATTAGCCAGTTAATCTTTGGCTAGCCAATGAACAATCTTTAGTTAATAAATAGTGCAACTGATGTATAATGCTAGAAAAGTAAGTAGTTAACCTATATACCATGCCAAGCAATTGCTCTTCACATTCTAAGTCATCAAAAGTTAACATTTCAATCTTTTACATGTTAAAACATATTTTCTTTGACAAGAACTTGATCAAAATATTTGAAAGTTTTCCTTAAAGTTTTGTTGAATTATTTATATGCTTAACTTTACTTATTTTCTCCACCATTTGATTATTAAATTGATTTAATTTTCTTATTCACTCACTTTATTCTTCCATTAAACGTATCTTTTATATATTACTTGAATAGTTGAAAAACTCCCTTTTTAATATTAATAGGGGACAATTAGTGAATAAGATTTTAGTATAGGTGTATAAGGTCACAAGTTCAAGTTTTAGAACTTGCGGTAGGACCACTTTATAGTTTAGGTTGGACCACTTTATAGTTTGGGTTGAATCTGATCCAATTGTTTAGTTTTGGCCTTTTTTTGCCATTGCTCAAGTTACAAACCTAAGATGATTGTTCCTATAATATAAATGATCCATAAATTTTGTCCGTTTGAAAATTATAATCTTGTTTCTCCTTATTGGCGAATAACTAATTAATAGTTTGTGTTGAATATAGTCAATCAAGTTAAATCTGCTCTAATCGCTCAACTTGGTCCTTTTTTTAACATTGCTTAAGATACAATAATCTTAAGATGATTGTTTCTCTATTATAAATGATCCATAACTCTTGGCTGTTTGAAAATTGGAATCTCATTTTTCCTTTATTAACATTATACCAAATTTTGTCTTTAGCCGTTAGATAAAAATTAATTAGCTTATATCTTGAAAATCATTAGATGTAATTAACTATTGAGCTTATTATCCCAAAATATAATGTTATAAGGTTGGACTAAAGAAATAAGTAACATTGAATTCATAACTATATGCTAACTTTATTTGAATTTATATTCAAAATTGAATTGTTAACTCATTAAATAATTTATTCAAAATCTATTATTTATAAATTACTACATTATTTATTTCAAGCACATTTCAAGCAAATTGTCTATATCATATACAACTTAAAGTGAATTATATTTTGAATATCAAAATTTAATTACTTTTACAATATTAGCTACAATAAAAAATCAATTAAATGATATAAATTTCAATTTATTACAATTATAGTCCAATGAATAATTTTATTAACTCTTTTACGTAGAATATCACATAGGTTGGCCTCATTTAGATTAGCATACACATAAAATTTTTAATAAATATATATATTTTAATTAAAAAATGAGTAAAAATAAAAAATAAAAATAATTAACCATCTATATGGCCAACAAAAATTTTGAAAATTTAAAAATTTTAACTTATTAAAAATTTTATTTGTTAAAGTTTTGTAT
This sequence comes from Erythroxylum reticulatum, assembly GCA_025504915.1. Taxonomy (NCBI): domain Eukaryota; kingdom Viridiplantae; phylum Streptophyta; class Magnoliopsida; order Malpighiales; family Erythroxylaceae; genus Erythroxylum; species Erythroxylum reticulatum. The sequence continues at coordinate 22,224,602 of JANSVA010000001.1, forward strand.
GTTATCTACTGTAAATATCCTTAAGAAAGTTAATGACAAGAGTGAGTAGTGACTTATATTTATAATAAATTAAAATTTCATCTTCTCTTTTTTCTAACAGAGAATAGAAAGGGATACTAAAATTTTTGTTTCTTTTGTGTTTATAAATTAACTTACATATGTTAATTTACAATTTTTAGAAATGGAGTTCTTTGAGTTAATAAATTAATAAAATGACATTAAGTTGAAACTCATAGTAGCAATCCACTTGGGCTTCCCTATTTTTCCAAGAAATCATCTAACTTTTTTTGCCTAATAATAAAAAAATACCTTCTTAAAGCAAAAGTTAGTTAGTGAAAAGCGAAGAGAAACAAGAATGTGCATTCTCATAAGACGTGAGTTTTTTTCTATTTGTTATAGAAGAGAAAGATGAAGAGATAATTGACACACATTACATTCAATGAATGGACTCATTTAGCTCTCAGGACAGCTAACAGGATAAACATTAAGTGTAGGTGTAAGTGACAACACACGTGATTGTGAGAAACATTTATATTCTTGTTTAATACTTATAAATAGTCGTCCAACGTTATGAATATAATGGATATTAGTGTTCTGTTTTTGTGGTAACAATCAATGTGTTTGATGGGAGCATATTAATATAGTTTTTCTAGTAGATATTTGGAGTCCCTATGCTTCTTTTCTCTTTTGAAAATATATCATAAAATTGGGAACTGAGAACTTAGAAGAATTCTAAAAGCACTGACACTTCAAGAAAAAAAATCAATGGCTGAAGGTAATTTGTTTTCTTCCGCATTTAGTTTATATGCTATTCTAATGTTTATTACTGTTGAATATATATATTAGAAGTGCTTACATTTGGTATCAGAGCTATTAATCTCTACCTTATTGGAGTTTTTGGAGAATTTTGTATTCTGAAAAAAATTTCATATTTGAAAAAAATGCTTTTAGACTTATTTTTGGACGTTTTTATTTCTATTAAAGGTAAAAATATTCAATTAAGGGTTTTTGGAAGTGTTTCTAAATTAAAAAATCAAATTTATGGTATTTTTTGATATGGTTTTGTTTGGTATTTGACGGGTTATGAATTGGGTCTTTTTGACCTGGCTTAAGATCAAAGAAGTCTCATTGTACTAAACAACTTCATTTTGTATGTTGATTTAAAAACAATTTTTGATGTAATGGTTGAGGCTTGAACTTGCACCCTTATAGAGGGCATAGTGAGCTTTTGCCAACTGAGCCAAAGCTTGTATTTTATTTTATTATATGTTGAAATTATATTTGTATAAACGTTTAACATGAAGTAGATTATCACATGATTATTATGTCTATATTTTACATTGTGAATAAAATTTTGGATAAAATGGTTTTGTGATTAATAGGGCTTAGCCACAATAACTCTAATTATGTAAAATTATATATTCGTGTAATTACATGTTTAGACTTTTAATTACAACTAATTATTTTAGTATAATAAATTTTGTCCCATATGAATTTTTATTATAGTTGACCAATTAATTAGGATGAAATACCAATTTATTTTTCCTAATTTTCCCACAAGTATTAGGAATTAGAATACAGTTTGATAGTTTTATTATAAAGTTTAGCATAACTCTATTTGAATTAAAAATTTAGCCCACATATAATATTTATATCATTTAATTTATGTTTTTTAAGACATGTTTACATTGTAACACATATATATATAGTTTGTTAGCCTCAATTACTAATAAGTTAGCCTCAATTATTGATAAGTAGCATGTATGTTTAAATTATACAACTATTCAAACTATTAGTTTCTCTAATATATGTTGTGAAATATCTAAATTGAGGGGTGAAAACTATAAGATTTGGAAGGAGAGATTTCTTCTTCATGTGATGTGGATGGATATTAATTATGTTATCCAGAGGGACGAACCACCTAAGATAATAGAAGCCAGCATTACAATTGAAATTGCTCTTTATGAATGTTGGGAGCGATCTAATCGCTTAAGTATGATGTTTATAAAAACCAAAATTTTTGCTTGCATTCATGGTTTTGTAGAACAACATGACAATGTCCATGCTCTTCTAAAGGCTATTGATGAGCATTTTGAAACTTCAAACAAAGCATTTACAAGAATCCTGATTATGAAGTTTTCATTTACAAGGCTCACCGGTGTTTGAGGTGTGTGTGAGTACATCATAAATATGAGGGATATTGTGGCCTAGTTAAAGAAACTCGAGCTTGAGATGTCTGATTCTTTTATCGTGCATTACGTTTTGAACACCCTTCCACCAACACATGGACCCTTTAAAATCTCTTATAATACACATAAAGATAAATGGTTAACAAAAGAATTAATGACCATGTGTGTTCAAGAGGAAGGGAGATTGTCGATGGAATAAGGAGAGAATTTACAAATTGCACATCTAGTAGTTCAAGGAAAGAAGAAAAATTAAGTCAACTCAAGGGGAAAAGGTCAAATGCCAACCCAAGTTGACATTAAGAAGGAATCCAAGTGCTTTTTTATAAGGAAAAAGGACACATGAAGAAGGATTGTGTCAAACATAAGGAATAACTTAAAAAGAAAGGTAATTTAATCTCATTAGTTTGTTTTGAATCTAATATGTCTAAATTTTTTCATGACACATGATGGATTGATTTTGGTTGTACAATCTATATTACAAATGAGTTGTAGGATTTTCAAAACTCAAGGAAACCAGTGGGAAGTGAGCAGTATATCTTATCTGGAAACAAGATACATTCACATGTGGAGGTTGTTGGGGATTGCAATTTAATTTTATGTACTAATTATATTTTAAAATTAGAAAAGATATTTTATATTCCCAATTTTTCTAGGAAATTGATTTCAGTTTCAAGACTTGTACCATTTAGATATTCCTTTCATTTTTTAAATGAATCTCTTAAGTTAAATTATAAATATGAATTTATTGGGAATGGTATATTATTTGATGGTCTATTTTAATTTATAAGATAATATCTGTTACGACGCAACACATATTTATAATGGAACAAAACATTATGTCAAGAATGAAAATTCCTTTATATTATAACACTGGAGATTAGGACATATCTGTATAAAAATGATTAAAAGATTGGTGAATGGTAGAGTACTTAGTACTTTGGATTTTATTGATTTTGAAACTTGCATGGACTGCCTACAGGGAAAGCAAACCAATAAAACAAAGAGAGATGCCAAGAGAAGTTTACAAATATTAAAGATCATACATACATATATTTGTAGTCCATATATGGACTCGTATGATCAGAAATACTTTATCTCATGTATAGATAATCATTCACGATATATGTATCTCTACCTGCTTCATAACCAAAATGAAGCATTAGATGCTTTCAAAAATATTCAAAGTTGAAGTAGAGAAACAATGAGATAAGCCAATTAAGATCATAAGATTTGATAGAGGTAGGGAATATTATGGTAGATATATTAAAGGTGGACAAGCATTTGGTCCAATTGCGAGGTATCTTCAAGAAAATGGAATAGTAGCTTAATACACTATGTCTGGATCTCTAGGCCAGAATGGTGTGGCAAAAAGAAGAAACTGAACATTATTGGACATAGTATGGAGCATGTTGAGTAGCTCCAATCTTTTTAAGTCCTTGCAGACTGAAGCTCTTAAGAAAATAGTGTATATATTAAAATGGGTACCAACTAAGGATATTCAAAGACACCATTTGAGTTATTTAAAGGTTGAAAATTGAGTTTGCAACATATATGTGTTTGGTGATGTCCATCTAAAATAAGAATCTATAATCCACAAGAGAAGAAATTAAACTTAAAGACTATAAGTGGGTATTTATTAAATATGCCAAAAAATCTAGAGGATAGAGGTTTTATTAGAAGAAATTAAACTTAAAGACCATAAGTAGGTATTTATTAGATATGCCAAAAAATCTAGAGGATAGAGGTTATATTGTCCATCACATCACACTAGAATAATGGAATCAAGAAAAGCAAAATTTCTTGAGAATGACTTAATTAGTGGGAGGGATCAATTTCAAAATATAGTTTCTGATAATGATTATATGGATACTCATCCTTCCACCTCAAATAGTAAGGTAATTGTCATTCATAACACTCCTCAGGTTCAAATAGATGTTGTGCAACCAGCTGTTGGAATTCAACACCTACAGTTTATATAAATGACAATAAAAAAATTCCATAAGTTGTCGATAGTTTAGTATATCTAATTATTCAGGAATTACCTGAAAGCATTCAATAACCAATTGACTAACAAACTTTATAAGTGGATGTTGGTATAATATTAAGGAGATCCACTAGAATAAGAAAATCAGTTATTACTAGTGATTATGTTGTATATCTCCAACAATCTGACTACAATATATGAGCCAAATATGATCCTTTCACAAGCCATAAGTTGCAAATAATCAAATTTATGGTATAATGTTATGAAGGAAGAAATGAATTCCATGAAGAATAATCATGTTTGGGATTTTGTTGAGTTGTATAAAGGAGTAAAAATCATAGGCTACAAATGGGTATTTAAAACAAAGAAAAACTCATTGGGCAACATTGAGAGATATAAGGAAAAACTCGTTGCTAAATGATTTAGTCATAATAAGACAGATACATTTTCCCCTGTGTCTAAAAAAAATTCACTTCGTATAATTTTGGCCTTGGCTGCTTATTTTAACATAGAATTGTATCAAATGGATATGAAAAAAACTTTCTTAAATGGTGACCTAGAGGAAGAGATTTACATAAAACAACTAGAAGGATTCTCCTCTAGTAATGGTGACTATTTGGTTTGCAAGCTTAAAAGATCCATATATAGATTGAAACAAGAATCCCTCTATTGGTATTTGAAATTTCACGATATTATCTCATCATTTGGTTTTGAAGAAAATATCATGGATCAATGTATATACCAAAAGGTGATATATTACTTGCAGCAAATGATAGGAATTTGTTACATGGCATGAAAAAATTTCTCTCTAAGAATTTGAAATGAAAGATATAGATGATGTGTCTTATGTCATTGGTATTAAGATCCATCAAGACAAATTTCGTGGTATTTTAAGTTTGTCTTAAGAAACCTATATTAATAAAGTTTTAAAGAGATTTTGGATAAAAGATTGTTCACTAAGTGGAGCTCTCATTGTAAAAAAAAGGATAGGTTCAATTTGGACTAATGCCCGCAAAATTATTTTGAAAGGAAACAAATAAAAAAAATTCCATATGCTTCTACAATTGGAAGCCTAATGTATGCTCAAGTTTGTATAAGACTTAACATTGCATTTGTTGTTGGAAGTTAGGCAGATCTCAGAGTAACCTATGATTAGATCATTGAAGAGCTGCAAAGAAAGTATTAAGGTACCTTGAAGGGACCAAAGATTATATGCTTATGTATAGACAAACCGACAATCTGGAGGTAATAGGGTACTCAGATTCAGATTTTGTTGAGTGTGTTGATTCACAGAAATCAACATCAGAGTATATATTCATGTTTGCCTATAGAGCCATATCTTGGAGGAGTGCTAAGTAGTCTTTGACTGCTACTTCTACTATAAAGGTTGAGTTTGTTTCTTGTTTTAATGCTACATCATATGGTGTATGGCTAAACAGTTTCATAGATGGGCTTAGACTCGTGGATTCCATTTCTAGGCCATTGAGAATATATTGTGACAATTAAGTTGCTTTTTTCCAACAAGAAACAATAAGAGTGATAGTCGGAGTAAACACATCGATATTAAGTTTTTATCTATGAGGGAACATATTAAGGACAAGAAAGTGGTTATTGAATATGTTGGCATTGAATTGATGATAGCTGATCTTTTAACAAAAGGCATGCCACCAATGAAGTTCAAAGATTATGTTGTTAGAATGAGATTGAGTTCCACACTCTTATAATATTTTCTCATATTATGATGCACATTATTGAATTTTGAGAAAATCAATTATTTTGGATATGGAATAAACATAGGTTTTATTTATTAAGTAATGTTATCACATTCAGTTGATGCAAAATATAACATATTGTAATATAGGGAAGATAATACTCAACTACTAGAGGACCTATCACTATAATTCATACATTATATTTAGATCATATTAGGATTTGATACCAAATTAAATTTATGGACCAAATGGGAGAATACGAGAAACGTTCATAGTCTGATTTAATACCCATAAATGGTGGTCTAACGTTATGAATATGGTGGATATTAACGTCCTGCTTTTGTGATAACAATCAATGTATTTGGTGAGAGCACATTGAAATAATTTTTGACATATATTTGGGTTCCCTAGGTTTCTTTTCTTTTCTGAAAATACGCCATCGAATTGTGAACTTAGTGCTAAGAAGAAATAAAAAAATGTAGACACTTTAAGCAAAAAAACTTCAATAATTAGAGGTATTTCTTTTTCTTCTACATTTAGTTTAAATGTTATTTTAACGTATATTACTGTTTAATATATATGTTAGAATTGCTCATAATGATTACTTGTTCGGGTTTCATCCTATTGAAAATGTGATTCACATAAAACCTATCAAACCTAGTTATAGAAAACGAACATAACTATTATTACGTTGCTAATTAATATTTCATTTGTTCTTGTTATGATATTTTAATTTTTGGTGCAAAATATGAAATAAATGAATATTTCAAAAATTGAAGCCCTTAGTTCGCGTGGGTGAAATAAATTAATGATAAATTAAGGCATGAATCTTATTATAGAAAAGCATAAAAGATATTACCTTCTAATTTTTAAATCAGATTTTATGATTGAAAGAGCCTAAATTTGTAATAAAAATTTTGAAAGTTTATAATTAACTTTTAATAACGGTGTTGACAATAATCAATATATAATTAATTTACAGAGGAGAAAAATAAATTTTAATACTATTAATTTTTAACTTCTTTGTATATATTTTAATAATTATACAATTTATATAAGTTTTTTAAATTTCCATAATGCAAAAAAGTGCGTGTCACATGTTTGTTTGAGGTTTAAAGTAACCGGCGCCTCGCTAAATGGCTAACTAGATGTACGTAACGTGCAAACTACTGGAAATCATGTGAAGTGAAAATTTCCCAAACCCTAATTTTCTTGGGGGTTGAACATGCCAGGGCGGGCTTATATATTTAAATCATAGCACAAAAAACCTAAACCCTAATTATGGGGAGCGGAAAAGCTGAAAAGAAGAAGACAATAAGAGCCACCCTCACAAACTCTAAGCTCTCTTCCAATTCCAAGCTTATTTCTAAGAAGAAACAGAAGAGAAAAGACAACTACAAAAGTATAAGCGATATCAGTGAAAATCAAAACAACCCAGTAAAGAACGAGGTGGTGCCAGTAACATCAGCATTGCAGCAGCTCAGTTTCTTTCTTAATGCATTTGAATCAGCTAATGGGGTTTCCTTGTCCTCTCTTGAACGCGAATCTATTACTGGTGGGTAGTCGTACCTTTTTACCTGTTGCGTTTTTATTTTAGAACCTTTAAGTTTCTGTTGGGTCATCAGAGAACCCAACTTTGAGTATAAAAGGCTGTGATTTTGTGTGGATTTTAGATTTTCATGAGTAGAAAAAATTGGTTTATTTTTCTTGAACGAATAATGATGATTTTTCAGCGCATTATGATTGGAAAAGGTGTTTATGGTTTTTACTCCTTTTCAAATGTTTATTTGTTGGGTGCTTTTTGTTCTCAGGTTTTACTTTCCTTAGCTGTGTGATTTATGAAATATGCAGACGAATGCTTTGTGGAATTATCTCAAAACTTTGATAAAGATGTCAAGTCCTTAGGGAAGCATATTAAAGCAGCTTACGGACCTTCTTGGAAAGAAGACCTTTATGAAGGGCAGATTGCAGAAGGAAAAATTGATCCTGGGAATCCTGCAGTTCTTGTACTTAGTTCTTCAGCGTTGAGAGCTATAGAATTGCTAAGGTCTGGTGGGTTTTCTTTTCTATCTTGTGCAGTGAGCATGATCTCAGAAGTGAGATAAGATTACTAGTGTAACATAGAGTGTTATTTAAATACATCTTTCCTATGGAATTCTAACAAATGAGAAAAAATTCTTCATAATTCTTCAGGGGGCTGCACTCTTTGACCAGAGAATGCAATGCTGTAAAACTATTCTCAAAGCATATGAAGGTTGAGGAGCAGGTGTTTCCCTTATCATTTTGCATGCTTTTCTCTTATCTTCTTTCCTTATTCCATAGCTTCTCTTCAAGAAGTTTCATTCTGTTTGTGTTCATATTTACTATAAGTGTTCATATAATCATATTTGATTAATGAAAGTGTAATCAATATGATGATTCGTGTCCATTAAGTTTAACCATACAAGCTTTATGAAGATTTTATTCATCATCCCGAAATACCATTCTTCCTTACTAAGTGCATTGCCATCTTGAGATTGCTTATGCCTTTTCTTTTGAGTGACAATATCCATATACCAGTGTCAAGAAAAGTGGTTTTCTCTTTTGGTTAATATGTAGAGGTTTGGTTTAAAAGTACTAAGAGTTCTTGAACCTGCTTTGGTGTACCCTGGTATTATGCTTTCTGCTGTGAATTGGGAAGTGATGCAGTTTTATCATAGATTACCAGAGGCATGACATGCTGAATGTAGTTATTTGCACGTCCGTCTGATCCCAAAACCTTGTTTTTAATTTTTAAGATTTTTTAAGGAGTTGCCACTTTGCAGAAACTCCTAATTTAGAAATTATACCTAAGACTATTTTTCAAGCACTGATGCTGACATGCTCTAGTACTCCATATTAACCTGTATATGGTGCTTTTAGTTCTGGATTGGGAAATGATGCAAAATTGCTACAGATTGCCAAATATACTGGCATGCTGAATCACTTGATTTGCACGTCAGTCTGATCCCAAGATCACTATATCAGTTTCAATGATCACTCCTTAGTTCCGACTTTTTTTTTTACTGGTGAATCTTCAAATCCCACAGAACAACAATTTTGTGAAGAACTCACTAATTTCGCTCATAGAAATTTTTTGCCAGCAATGTATCAATTCATGCCAGATCTCTCTTATTTTGCTTTGAGCTGTTAATTGGGAAATGATGCAAATGTCCATCAGATGACCAGGGGCACTGGCATGCTGAATATGTATATTTGCACGTCAGTCTGATCCCGAAATTGTTCTTACATATTTAATTTCAGTGTGGTCATGGCTGCAGGAAAAAAAAAAACTCATATAGTTGCATTTTTAGATGTACTTGATATGCCCTTTACCTGACCACCCTTTTACCTGACTACATATCCATTTGACTCGACTTTTTCTGTTTTCTTTCTTTGTTCATTTTCTATCCTGTTTTGGTTGATGCAGATAGCATTATTGAAACAGCGAGTGAATTTTGGCAGTGGTACACCAAGCCGGTTAGTCCTCAATGCTGTTTTTAGCTTAAAAAATGCTTGGTACAAAGAAATATTAAAACATTTATGACTGGAAATGACAGATTGCAACATGTGAAATGGATGAACATTTATCTTATCCAACATTGTAATTCGTGTGGCCACTGTTGTCTGCTTCAGATAATCAAACTTTTGATTCACATTGACTAGGCTATTGCTCGACTTTTCTTTTTGATTTCTTTTAGGACTTGGATTGTCCTTTGATTACCGTGTGATTCATATGTTTTTATTTGCTATCAAATTGAGATGATTTTAAATGCCAACCATATCTAAACCTCACGTAATAAGATTGCCAAATGGTCCAGTTGACAAGGATTTTGATGTAGGATGAATGGAGAAAATTCTAACGATTTGGTGAAACATGGATAAACTGCTGTTATTTCCTAAATTTGCTGGAATTTTAGTTTTGAGTTAGGAAGTTCAATAAAGGTTGTCAAATTTTCATGCTTGGGTTGCTGAAAATTCAGATTAGGATTGTTGGAAACTTTAATTGAGTAAATAGAACAAGCAAAGGGTAGATCAAAGAACTAGTCCTATCAAGAATTAGGAATCACACTAGGTAATTGACCCAAGTAAAACTATTAGAATCACACAGATAGATTTCTAATGAAGGTTGTTGATTTTTAATGGTTTGTGAGATTTTGAGATTTAAAAGTGTGACACATTCTATTTCCCAATAGTGATTCTTAGATACTTAGGAGCTATTCCTATATTCTAGAAGTGATGTATAGAAACCTATTGGTGTGTTTCTAATAATTTTGTTTGTTACAAATCTTAGGTGTGATTTCTAGTTCTTGATACAAACACAAAGATTGATTCTTAGATCATATCCTTTATTCTCATTATTTTTTCCTTAATTCTAGCCCCAAACTTGAAAATCCCAGAAGCCCTATTTTCAATTTATACACCTGCCCTACATCAGGTTTAGTATCTTCCAACTCTCCATTCAATGATGCTCAAATCTCATTTTATTCATATCTAGGTGGTTGGGTGGCCGGGCACGTGTGTTTTTTAACTATGCTATTTAGTTGATCTTTTCCACTCTTAAGTGATTGATTTGCCCGAGTTAATCGTTCTCATTATAACTTTGCTATTGAGTTGACCTTTTTTCATTCTCAAGTAATTGATTTGCGTGAGTTCATCTTTCTCATTATGTTCTTCAGTTGATCTTTTTTATTCTCAAGTAATTGATTGATTTGTCTGATTACATCTTTCACATGAAGGGTGAAGAAGTTGATTGATATTGAGGCACTGGGGCTTTCACGCTTAAGAATGATAGTGCTGGACATGCACCCAGATGTTAAAGGCTATACCTTGATGACACTTCCCCAAGTCAGGTGTAATAATGAGTTTCATTTGCATTCATGTTTGCTATCTTTCTAGCTGTGTCTTTTTGTTCTTGCCTTGATTTTTGCACCTTCAATTTCATTGCTTTTGGCAGAGATGAATTCTGGGATTTGTATAACAACTACTTCCACCAACGACTATTACAAGGTGATCTGCGTATCTGTCTCTTTGGTCCACTGCCAGATGGTAAGCAATTTAAGGGTAAAAAGAAGAGAAGTCCTGGTGAGTAAATGATACCCTATCCTGTCTATCCGCAATGAAATAAAAAAGGGAGAGAACATGGTCTTAACCTAGTGTGTTAAGGTTGGATCTCACCATCACATTATTGCGGCATCTGAAGGCATATCTGTTACCCAACAGTGGGTCTGTTTTTGTACTGTTTCTACCCGGTGGCGAACTCAAAAGGTGTTTTTACTACATTAACTTGTTAAGGGAAGAGAATTACTACATGTGATCAAAATTTGATGATGTTTATATCGAGAATTAGAAGAACATGTCAAGATTTTGTTACTATTCTTTTTTAATGATTTGGATGTATTTAATGCAAGCTACAAGCTTTTATCATTATTGAGAAATTCGGACCTTTGATGCTTGACTCATTGTTTTGCAAAGTAAAGTTAAAAAGTATGTGTCTTAAAACTTTTTGGGAAGGCATTATAGAAAAAAAAAAAAAACATATCTAAATTTGTTTAGGTCCTTAGTGTAAGTGGACTTCCAACATTGAATCTAAAACGGTGGACAAATCAATTCCGCGCACTGAAGATTATAATCAAAAGTTCAAATATATTTATACGTCTTGTGCTACAAATTTTATGATGAAACCCAAGTCACAAAAAGTCGTGTTCGAAGTGAAAATTTTGTCGCAGGATGAGGACAAGTTTCGTTTCCCAATCTGATGCGGTGGGAAGTTGACAGATTCGTCAAATCAAAGTTGGTGGGAGAAGAGAGTTCTTCTCAATCTCTTAAATCTTAGCCTTAACAAACGATCGCGAGGGCTACTCTTTTCATGTTAAATAAGAGGATTCATGAGAAGTCAATTAGACTCAGTTCTTTTGGATGAGAAATCTAACCTCAAGCGGAGAGACAATCTTGACCGATTTGAATTCATTTAAAGATGTTGAAAACTTACAAGTGGAATAATCTCAATTTGAAAAAAAACATAAACATGAAATGAGTTATATACAAAGCTAAGATTCGTAATTCATTACTTTAAAAATTTTAGATTGAGATATGAAAATCTGGTTGTATATAAACTTAGTTAAAGTCACGGTTCAAGTTTCTCCGATATGACCCGTGCTTTAAGAATCATATTTGATCCTCTCTCATAAATTTCATCTTTTCTTTTCCCACTCTCAATTTTGGTTTTATGTACCAAAGCCTGAAGCCCAACTTATAGAAGATATTCTTTTCTTCTCGTCAGTCTTCTTGTTAGTTTTTGATTTAAGGTCATCAAATTAGATAGAACTTTAGGACTTGGGAGACATGGGGACATGGTGAGGCCATTTAAGTTGGGAGACTTTAGGTTACCCAAAGCCTGACAAAGCCCAACTAGAAAAAAATTAGCTCGACTCTAGTCCTATCCTATTGCTCCCTACTAGTAGTATGTGAGGATTCTTCCATATCGTTTGCTCAACTATGAAATCACGAGGAGTGACAAAGGAATAAATAAAATTGAGACCTTTCCTACTTTCATTGATAGAAAAATCCAAAGATTGGCTTTATTACCTTCCTTCAAGGTCAACAAGAATATGGAATAACTTAAATAGGGCTTAAAAAATTCTTTTTAACTTCAAAGGCTGGAACAAGTTGAAAGGAAATTAGTAAGATTCACTGATATAATATAGAAACTTTATATAAGCAGTAAAAGCATTTTGATTAGTTGTACACGAGTTACTCATTTTACCAAAATTTCGATCAACTATCGTTGTTGTATTTTTATGAAGGATTACTACACATGGACCGAAGCTTGATAGATGTTGTAAGTGGAGGAGTACTTGTAGAAAAGACTCACGTGTAAGCAAGAGATATAATCTCTAAAATAGTAGCAAACTAGCAACAATTTGGATTCTAGACAAGTCGGACATCTTGAAAGGTAAATAAGGTAAGACATGCTAATATAGAGACTAAATTTTTGGAGCTAACTTCTCTTATTAAACAATTAGCTTTAGGACAAATTTAATGATCCAGAATTAATGGAATTCTCACAATTTTAGAATACTCCATTGATATGTGCCCATAACTTTAAGAAGATGCAATTCCTCATGTGGATGCAGTAAGTAGTTTTAATAACCAACCAAGGAAATATGAACCTTATTCAGACTAATACAATTATGATTGGAGAGACTACTTTAAATAGAGACATAAAAAACCTAATAATTAGTAGCAACATCAATATTTTTGTTACAATAAACTAGTCACTCCTCCAAGCCAAACATCAAGCTCAGGTATGTATTTGGAGTAAATTATGAAAACTTTTGCTGCAGATATAAAAATGTTCTAACTGGAAACAAGAGTTAACATATTAATATTTAAAACTTATAAACCCAAATTTCACAGCTTGTATTTACATTAAATAAAATGAAAGTTAATAAAGAGAAGTTATCATTTCAAGCAAAAATTAACCCAAGAGAGAATGCTAGTGTTATGACTTTTTGAAGTGATAAGGAAGTGCAGACTGCCCTGCCAAACTTAGAAATGCTTGAGAAAAATAAAAAGGAAGTGAAACCAACAACTTTAGATATGCCAACTAAATAGGTAAGTAGTAAACTTGCGTTTCCTAATTTAAAAATTTTAGTTGCATCTTAATTTCCTAGCAAGATGGCATAAACAAAGAAGGAAGAAGTAAAGCAAGAAATTTTAGAGATATTTCAAAAATTTTAAGTTAATGTCCCACTTTTGGATGCAATTAAACAAATTCTACAATATGCAAAATTCTTATGGAGATTTGCACTAAAAAAAGAAGCTAAAAATTGAAAAAAAAAAAAAGAGTTAGAGAGAATGTGTCTACATTCATTCAAAGAAAACTATGCCATGTCTAATAAAAAAATTGATCGATGTTATACCGCTTTCAATTTATAATATTTTGAATTTATGACCTTTAACAAAAACGAGGGTAATAATTCATTTAACAGATATATCTAATGAATATCCTAAAGACATTATTGAGGATGTTCTAGTTAGAGTAAATGAACTAATTTTTCTTGTAAATTTTTATATCATTGGCATGGATGATAATTTTTTATTAAATTCAACTCATATATTGATAGACATACCATTTATGAAAATAACAAAAGCTAAGATTGATATGCATAAGGGAAAACTGAGATTGATATATATAAAGGTATTTTATCTTTTAAGTTTGATGAAGAAATAGTAACCTTTAATATTTTTTATGCTATGAAATATCCAAAGGACTCTATATCTAGCATAATTTTATAAAGGATGATTTAGGCTTCATGTTCAACATAGTAAGACAAATAAAGATGCAAGGCTAGAGACTAATGAAGACATTAAAGAAGAAATAATGTCTTTTCATTAACTACCTAAAATGTTAGGTAAGTTAGTTAACTCACCTTTACAGTTGCAGAGTTTTTATAAGAGAGTTTTTCCTTTTATTAGACAAGCTCTAAAGTTAGAGTTAAAGGCTTTGTCTAAACATTTGAAATATGTGTACTTAGAAGAGGGTGATAACTTGCCAATAATTATTGCAAATGATCTAACTAAAGTTTAAGAAAAAAACTATTGTGGGTTTTAAAGGAACACAAGAGAACAATTGGTAGACATTGGTAAACATAAAAGAGATCAATCTTGCAATATGTATGCACCAAAATGTGCTTCAAAGTGACATAAAACTAGTGAGAGAGCTCAAAGTAAATTTAATCCATCGATAAAGGAGGTCATTACAAAGGAAAATTTGAAAACTATTGGACTAAGATATCATTTATATCATATTTGACAGTCAATAAGTAAATACTATACATATGGTTCTCAAAAAGACTAGTCTTACCTTTATTCCCAATAAGCAAGATGAACTAGTTCCTATGAAAATTTGTATTGATTTTAGGAAATAGAATGTTGCCACAAGAAAAGATCAAATTTCAAATTCTTTTCATCGATGAATTACTAGAAAGACTAACTGTTGAGTCATTTTTAAACTTGGATGGGTTTTTCTGGTTATTATCAAATAGTTATAGCTTAAGAATTCACAAGAAAATTAAGATAACTTTCACCTTTCCATTCGAAACCTTTGCTTAATGATATATGCCTTTTAGATTGTGAAATGCTCTAGGTACATTTTAAAGATACATGATGAGCATTTTCTTTGGTTTGATTGAAAATTGTTTTGAAATTTTTATGGATGACTTTACTGTTTATGAAAATTCTTTCGAGTAATGTTTAGACCACTTGGCTAAAGTTTTGGAACTCTGAATTGATATGAACTTAGTTTTAGATTATGAAAAATATTATTTCATGATCTAATAGGGAATAGTTTTAGGCATGTAATTTGAACTAAGGTATTGAGGATGAGAAGGCTAATATTGATTTGATTGCAAACTTACCATACCATACTAATGTAAGAAACAATTGTAGTTTTCTTGAGCATACAAATTTTTATAAATGACTCATCAAAGATTTTTTAAAAATTGCATAATGATCATTAAGGTTATTGCAAAAGGATGTGCCATTTAACATCGGAGAATATTGTTAAGCAATTTTTGACAAATTGAAAACAATGCTCACTCGACACCAGTTATATAGCTACCAAAATGGGATATACTCTTTGAGATCATGTGTAACACAATACACTGTTGGAGTTATACTATGATAAAGAAATAGAAAGAAAAACCATGTTATTTATTATGCAATAAAGACGCCCAATTTTGCTCTATGTAACTATTCAACAATAGAAAAGAAGCTTTTCTACTATTGTATTTACTTTAGATAAGTTTACATCTTATTTATTAGGATCTAAAGTGATCATTCTTTCAACACATGCAAGCGTTAAGTACTTTGTGACAAAGGTGGAATCCAAATTGAGACTCAAGCACTATATTATTTTATTGTACGAATTTGACTTGAAAATCAAAGATCGAAGAGGAATTGACAGTTATGTGGCAGACCATTGGAGCATAAATATGCATGAAAAAGAATCATAGTTGATTTCAAATATATTTAAAGAACCTTGGTTTGCTTATATTATAAATTTCCTAGTTTTTTAAGTATTTTCCCATGATTTGAATAAAGCAAAGAAAGACAAAATAAAAAATGATTTTAAGCATTATGTATGGGATAAACCACATCTGATTAGATTATGTTTAGATGTGTGCCTAACTATGAAATTCATTATATTTTTACTTATTGTCATACCTATGCCTTTGATGGACAACTTGATCTTAAAATGACAACTAGAAAAATTTTGGGCAATTAGCTTTAAAGGAAAACTCTTTTTAAGAACACTCGCTAATTTTTGCAAAAGTTGTGAAAAATATCAAAGGATTGGTAGTTTATCCCATAGAAATGAAATGTTGCAAATTCCTACTTTGGTTTTGTTTGTATGCTACTTCTCGTGTTTATGCTTCAAAATGAGGGATACTAACAATTGGAAAGTTGTGGTAGGATTTTGTATAGGTTTAAAATTCTTAGGTAATAATCAACAATCAAGATAAGCGTTACTATAATCAAACCATTGAAACATTGATATGAAAGTATAGTATAAATGACCGATCGGGTAGTGACAATATATCATCAACTAAGGGGTAAGCTGAAAAAAGAAAAGAAAAGAAAAGATGTTACTCTTAAGTAAAAGGATTGAAGTTTACGCTTGAAAGAAGCACTTTAGAGACAATAGACAGCACACAAGGCTCCAATTCTAATGCTTGACCAAAAGTTGGAGGTCTAGGGCTTGACTGCAAAATAAACAAAGATGTAGATTTCATAGAAGTTATTCCTTCAAAACGTTGGAACTTACTACGTTAACGCTGGACATGATAAAAAGTCGCGGGACAGTGATTACTTGCAGAAAAACCCTTAAAGAAGAAAGACTAATATTCTCATTAATCATTGGCCCTTCAGATGTTTGAGTACCTCAGCTGTTACAACCACCGCATGTATACGAAGAACCTACGCCACCATATCATCATTGTTGAGCAAAGCTATTACTTGTGGGGATGGAAGGCATACAATCAGTTTTTAAAACTTATCTGTTTTTTTTGGAATTTAAATGGTTAATTTACACTATCTAGTGCTGTATAAAGTGTTTATTTCCTTATTTTGTTGAAACACTTCTAAAGTGAAAATGTGGAAGCCTAAGATGGTGTTCATGGAAGATCAAACAACATGCTTATGAAGTATTTACGTAAGGCTTATGTAATATGTCTAACAATTAGAATGATCACACAAACTTGTCTATGTTGTATGAACAATCACATGACACCCTAGTTCTACTTGATTGAAAATATAGTATTTTCTTCTTGTCACTTTTCTTTTTTTGGATGGTTGCAAATCCCGAAGGAAAAACAATGATTAGAATCCAAATTCATATCAGTTAACACCCTAACTCCAACTCTTTTTTGTGGGTTTGACTCAGATTTCGACGAAAGTTCTCAACCTTTTCAAATTTTGTAATTCCAAGTTCTAAACCAATAGAAACGTCAAATTCCCCTCATTCCACCAGCTTAATGTGAAAGATGGAAAGCCGCCGCTTAAGGTGGCAGCAGCCAAACGCTAGGTATCGCGTGGAGAAGAGACGTCAGCGAAGACCCACATCAGGATGAGACGAGCATGACATCATCGATGATTGGTCAAAGGATCCCAAGTGTCCATACGTATCTTCTCGCCAATTCTCGTTTTGTGCTCTATGACCCCAATTACCTACCGCCAAACAAAAAAAAAAGGACATTCATTTTTGCTTTTCTTCTCGTATAGTCGTATTCATCCAAAAGATCGCACCTTTACTTCGTTTTCTATATATAGGGGACTTGGTTCTATTTTCCAAATGCATAAACATCTAAGCTTTATATCCAAAATAGTTGCTTGCCTTTTATATGAGAGCTATCTGTCATAAGTTCTTGTTCAAGTTGTATCCAATATCTACTGGGCTCAAGATCAATAGGAATTGCTTTATCAGAAATATCATGTCTGAATCAAATCCGTCCCGGGGGTTTGACAATCCAAGACAGGCGACTAAGAAGGTCCTCGCTAAGCTTCAACATGAGGGTGATGGTGCTCTTGTTAGGAGAGGCATTGGAAGGTAGTTACTCTTTTTGATTATTGAATTTTTTAAATCTATACGAGAATGCATTTAATGTTCTGTTTCTTGCGCTTTCCCTTCAATGCTGTCATGGGTATTGATCCATTACTGAGTTTCGTTTTTGCCAATTGACTTTCAGGAGTGAACTTAAGTCCTTGGACCCTTTCCTCATGTTAGATGATTTTTCAGGTATAACGTCCTGTAACTCTACTTATAACCATATCCACTCTGGTTTTAGAATGATTGTTATTGAAAATTTTTGGTTATTTGGTGTTACAGTTGCTCCTCCGGCTGGATTTCCTGATCATCCGCATAGAGGTTTCTGAATCATATTCGTCATCTGTCAATGCTAACTTACAGTATACACTTGTATGGCCATGTATATGCCTTCTGTACGTAGTCCAGTGATGATTTTGTTTGTTGTTGCTTTGCAGGATTTGAGACTGTTACATACATGCTACAGGTAGCTTACCTTTGATCCAAATTCCAATTCCAATCGAATTGAATTGTAAAGAAACTAATTAGCATTACATCATCGTGGATCTCAGGGGGGCATTACTCACCAAGATTTTGCAGGGCATAAGGGTACTATACATGCCGGAGATGTGCAGGTAAATGGTTTGAATCAATGTCAATAGTCTTCTTTAGGCCAGTACAAGATGACGTTTCTTGTTATGTCAGTTTTTTCTTCTTTGCTTCATTAGTTTGTGCTGCATTTCAATCCATTTTTATGTTTTATGTAGTGGATGACAGCAGGAAGAGGGATTGTCCACTCTGAAATGCCCGCAGGAGAAGGGACCCAAATGGGCTTGCAGCTTTGGATAAATCTGTCCTCCGTAGATAAAATGTAAGGTTTTGTCTGCTTAAGTTTCGATTGACAAAATGCAAGAGATGTCAAAAAATCTTCTCTTTGTATTTGTGATTTATACGATTTGTTTCCTATTTTGGAGACAATTGCAGCCTGGTTTCAAGGTAATATAGTGTTCACTTGACAGGATTGAACCGAGGTATCAAGAACTTTTAAGCGAGGACATAAAATATGCAGAGAAAGATGGAGCTGAAGTCCGAATTATAGCCGGAGAATCAATGGGAGTCAAGTCTCCGGTTTATACCAGAACACCAACAATGTACCTGGATTTCACACTAATACCCGGAGCTCAAGTGCATCAAGAAATTCCAGATTCTTGGAATGCATTTGTGTATATAATTGAAGGAGCAGGGATCTTTGGTTCATCAGACTCTGCACCTGTAAGTGCTCACCATGTCCTAGTTTTGGGTTCTGGAAACGGTTTAAGTGTATGGAATACCACAGCAGAGGCACTTAGATTTGTACTGATTGCGGGGCAGCCGCTGAATGAACCCGTGGTTCAATATGGACCATTTGTGATGAACACACAAGCTGAAATCAGTCAAACCATTGAGGACTACCAGCACTGCAAAAATGGGTTTGAAATGGCCAAGTATTGGAGATCACGTTGAGTGGTTGTCTGAACTTTTCAATCAATGAAGCAAGTTATGGTTTTTTTATAGAAAAGAAAGTTAGGAAGAAATAAAAGGAACCGTCTTCATCTCTTATCTGTCAACATCTCCATCTAATACAAAAGCGGAAAAAGAAGTCCTTTATTTACTGATTGAAGCTCAAAAGCTTCTAGAAGAGAGGTGTAGTCGGAGGCCATCACTAAAGTCATGTAATGGGTCAGCTTATCTTAGTTGATTTCTGCATCCACAACAAATTGACCATCATTAAAGTGATGATGGGTTACCTTAGTTGATCACTTATTTTCAAACAGATATTGTTCCTTATAAAACAAAATTTTCTGGTTGTTGATCATGACATTTATATATTTCTTGTTGCTTTAATCATTTCACTTATCTCTCGGGTGTTTTTGATGGTTGTGGTGGAAACAATTGGTTGAGTTGAGCATTTCTGTGAGTTGGGTTCCCAATAGTATCTCATTCAACAGCTGGTGGCCCTTCCACTTGCAATGCACTTAATAGAAAGGCTTAAAAGAACAACTTGAAAGCTCCCCCACATACGTACACATTCACATACAGGTGCATTGCAGACTCTATTTTCCATTATACGCAAGCAGGAGTGTAGTTTCACTTCTTACTGCTGGGTTCTTTCATGTCAAGAAAGAGTATGACGTTTACTGTATTTGTTGTGTGCTCTTAAGACGAGTGTTCTGAAATCGTGTTGGCTGCTCAAAAGCAGGTCACCTAAGGTTAAATAGTGTAAACCATTTAAGACCCGAGTTGCCACAACTGTATGCAAGGAACGAGTGACAGACAGCAAATGGTAGGAATTCTGTATTCTCAAACTAATGCCTCAATTTTGAACCCTAGTGACTTCAAAAAGGAAAAGCGACAATATTACATCTTAAACATGACAAAGCTCTTTATGCTTGTAACTCCAAGATTAACTGCAATTCAATGAAAAAGAACCCCAGGATAAAATGTTTTCCACGACATGAACTTACTCTTATTCTCCCATCTTTAGAAACTACCATGGAATTGGTGATGAATCTTATAAGCAATAAATTTAATTGTAGTAATGAAAACTGTTATCAACTTTGTGCAAAAATATATCTTGCAATTACATAGTTCTTGTAACTGGAGATTTTGCTGAACCCCTTTTGAAACAAACAATTTAATGTGAAGGTATTTAACTTATTTTGCAATTAAAAAAATCCCCAAAACGAATAAATAAACAATTAATTTGAATCAAAACATCATGAAACGGCCCTCAACTTGTACACCTTTTGGATTCACCTAGAGCAACAGGAAAAATAGCTTGCAGATTGTTTTGATCCAGCATTCCCATTATTCACAAGCGTGACCCTGTTCAGAGATAATTCAGCTTTGGGAGTATCCGAGTTAAGGACCTTCCTGCTCACATTGTTATAAATATCTCCAATAACAATCTCAAAAGCCTTTCTAACATTTGTTGAATCAAGAGCAGATGTCTCTATGAAAAACAACCCTTCTGCTTCTGCAAGGCTTTTTCCTTCCTCAACACTTACATCCCTGATGTTCTCCAAATCACATTTGTTCCCGACCAGCATCCTTGCCACAGTTGTATCAGAATGAGCTGCACAATTGTTCCTTTTAAGCTTAAACTTGTGATTTCAGAACTAAAAACAACTACGAAATTCAAAACTTCAAAGTGAACTGGAACAAAATTAACTAAATAGTTAATCCCTGGAGAACCATGGTGAAAACTGCAAAGTAATCACATTAATCTTCATGTGTATAAGAAAAGGTCGATCATTGATGTGCTATCTCATGCTTTAATTTTGATGTTTCCTACAATAAAAGATGATCTTAAGGCAGTCACTTGTAATAAGCAGACAATGGCATGCTAAGAGATGGACCTCAGTTTTAATGGAATACACATTTATGTTCCTCGATTGGGAAAAGTGCTAGAGTTTAACCCCCTTACCAACTAGATCCTCTGGTAAAACATAAGACTCAAAATTAAGCTCAGATGAGCAAATGTAAATACATTATCCAAGGCATTCACAAGTCCACAAACAAGAAATAAGATTAAGTTGATCACTGGAATTGCAGGAATCTGGCAGAGGTGGGTAAGGTGATTTCATGTGGGAAATGGTGCTTCTACTCGTCTTTGCCAAATTCCATGATGTCTTGCCTAACTTGAGAAGATATTTATATTTCATATAAGTGAAAATACATGCATCTCTCAAGCAGAATGTTCAAATACTAGGAGCTAAAAATGTTCAAATACTTGGAGCCAGAATCTTCCTCCATCCTTTCTACTTTATCATAAAATAAAATATGGCTAGACATAGCTGGAATAATAGTAATAAAGTGCACTGAAAAGTTGGCTTGAGGTGATTTACTACCAGTGACATGCTATGGGGCGAAATACTGAGATGTATCAACTCTGCTTAGATTGAAGATCATATGTAAAGGTTCCTAAAAACTTGCGACTCCAAATCACTCTTAGATTTGTGTCAAAATTCATAAGAATTAAGGACTAAAAGGGCATAATTGAAAAAGTTTTATTTGCTCTTGCACTATGATTCAATAAAAGAAAGTGGCTACAGGAAAAGGATGATGATCCGGAACAATAGGTACACAAGAACCTTGAACATACGGAGTACAAGTTCTTAAACAGAAATAGTCCTTTCCAAATTGATCAATTTTTAATACGTGTAGGAGTGAAAATTTTCCCTTCTAATTCAATCAAAGCTACGAAGGATCTGCTCGTCTAAATATTGGATTTAAGATTCCCGGTTACTCTTCCCTCCCCTTTATCAAGTTGAAACAACAGCAGACAAGTGTCCAAAGCAAGGGCAAACAACTGATCGGATACGATCCTCAACTTCCAAAAGCATATGCTATTACAGAATATTCAAAACATGAAACATTAAAATAGAGCAGTTAAATAACGAAATGAACTCATATCTTCGAGCTCAAGAAACACAAGAAGTTACAACTTCAGATCTACGAATGTGATCACCATCACCATTCCAATTAACCCCCACAAAATCTAAAATCGATTTCCAAATCATGCCAAGGGACTGTAGGCCTTAGTACCACCAAACACGCAGCTAACCAAAAACAAACAAAGGAAACAACCTTTGGCATCAAAATATAGATAAAATAAAATAAAATTCACTCACTTTTTAGCTCGTCGAGCCAACGACCGACGCTATCGAAAGTGGTACGACGAGTGATATCGTAAACGAGAAGAGCACCGACGGCGCCTCTGTAATAAGCAGAAGTTACGGCGCGAAACCGCTCCTGGCCAGCAGTGTCCCAAATCTGAGCCTTCACTTCCTTGCCATCAAAGTCCAAGCTCTGGGTCTGAAACTCCACGCCTATGGTGGCTTTAGAGTGCAAATTGAACTCGTTTCGCGCATACCGAGAGAGGAGGTTGGATTTGCCAACGGCAGAGTCTCCTATGATAACGATTTTGAAAAGATACTCCTCTCGACCCTC
>JANSVA010000001.1:22262641-22287680 GCA_025504915.1 Erythroxylum reticulatum
CGAGAGAGGAGGTTGGATTTGCCAACGGCAGAGTCTCCTATGATAACGATTTTGAAAAGATACTCCTCTCGACCCTCGTCGTCCGATGACATTGATCGGCTTCTAGCTTCTACTAGTTGAGCTTGAGTTGAGTGTCAATGGAGTCTAGAGAGAGAGAGAGAGAGTGAAGTCAAGCTGGCACGGAAACATGCTGCGTGCCTTAGTCATTCATACGTTCCATCTTCCCTGTCCTTACTTACTCTATTTTTTTTTAGTTTCTTTGTTTTTCAAAATTATTTATTATAGGAATATATCACTGTTGCAGTTGACTATTTTCTCCAATTTAAATTTCTGATACTAATTTAGTTCTTACAGCTATTGAAGTTGTTGACATGGCTTATCTACTCCTAGATGTTCGTTAATGATTTTTAAATTTAACTTTTTTCTCAATTTTGATAAGTAATTACAAAATCCAACCTACCCTAAATACCTTAACCATTTTTTATTTTCTAATATATTTATTTTAATAATTTTTAATTTTTATAAATTAATAAATTCTTATAAATTAAAATTGATTAATTGATTTTTTATTTAAAATTCTTATATATAGTTAATTTTTTAACCTATATTTTAAATTCTTTAATTTTATTTAATTTTTATAATAAGACTAGAGGATTTCATGCCAAGGGAGATGTACATATGAAATAGAAACAGCAGAGAGAACCAAAAACATAGCTATGAAGACAAATGATGTCCAGTTCAGGTCGATGTACATACGAAATAGAAATAGCGGAGCGATTCAAAAACATAGCTATTAAGACAAATGATGTCCAGTCAGTCACCTGAACTACCTATACCACAGTAGTATTTTCATTTTGTTCCCAAGAAATCGATTCGAAGGCAAACGTTCTGAGAAATTTTGCAACATTTCATTTCCAGATTAGATACTTCCAGTAATTTACAACCCTGCATGTGTAGCTAAGTTGAGTTGATCAAGCGATTTCTTCAAGCAACAGTAAGGAAAGAACTGAAGAAAGACAAACATACATACATATATATATATATATATGTTTGAAAATAATGCAATCATTTACATACATATCTGAGTTCTATCGTGCTATTCTGCCCTTTATTAAACGTGGACATGTTACAACAACAAAATTAGCACCGCCTATCATCAAAAAACTTGTTTTACAAATCACCGTTAGCTAACATCAATTGTTCAAGGTTTGCATCCACAGGTGCAGCCTTCCAATTCCTTGTGGAGTTTCTGACAAAAATGAACTGAAGATTAGAGGAAGATGAGCTGTAAAGATATTATGCCAGTAAGTATGAAGTCCAAGGGATTGCATTTCTACAACCTATTTACCTTAACTTCGTTCTGAAGTCCTTTGATGTGTTGTGCTGCTAAGTCTAACATGTCTGCATAACTTGTTTGCTACAGTAACAACAAATGCAAAACCATTACTCCTAGTTTCTCAGATCGTATGTTTTGTGGTTTTAACAAATACAAAACCATTAATCGTAGTTTCTCAGATCGTATGTTTTGTGGTGTTGAGTGCAAAGAAAATGCCATGCCCACATACCTTATCCATGTTAGGAACAAGCTCTTGCAGTTTCTTTAGTTTTCCACTTATCCTGGTTCTTCTTTCCTGGGAACATGAACAAGTTACTCTGGGTAGGTTAACATTACCATCCAAGATTATGCACGCATAAATTTAAAAACATAAAAATATTGCAACTTCTCCAAGGTGAAAAGGCAGGGCATTCAACATTTTAGCCTAGTTCTAAAACCAGAAATACCACTTCTAGAATAAGGACAGAATAATAACTTTAAAATCATGTTAAAGAGCTTAAATTAACGTACCCGCATAGTAGAGCAAGTTGGAATTAGGTAATTGTCCAATCACTTGAAAGGAAAGAAAAAAGGAAATCAAGGTTCCATTACCTGAGTTTTAGGGGCCTTGTCGATTGAAAAGTGGATTCAGACAATAGGGTATTCAAATGTGGGTTTGAGCCATACGAATTTTAAAAGGTTTTTCCACAATAGGTTACTTACCCTTTCAGCAATGCTCCGGGGATGCGTGGCACAGCCACGCTTAGCACGAACTTTGCAAGGGACAGAATCCTCAGGGATATGTAGTAGCTTTTCCACCGCTGCCATCTCAAGAGTAGTCTGAGGCAGGCTAAACTGAATGAAGAACGAGTTAGAGATACACATGGTGATCACTCCATTTAAACAAAATAATCTTCAGACACCTACATTGGACGACCTGCGGTAATATGTAAATAATGCTAGATTTACATAAAACAAGAATTAAGAATAGTGAATACTCAAGACATTTCGAGACCTATCTGCTATCGAATACTCTACAATAAATCATCAGCTGGAAAGATGAAGTGCGTGAGATATGCAGAAACAAGAGCAGCTAAGCTATCTATTTACATTTGACCTTGTTTTTACCTGAGTTTCTAAGGGATTGAAGCAGTTATATATGTCTCCATCCATGTTCTTAGCCCGTTTGGTTGGAGGTGCAGAGAATACAATGGAAGTAGCATTGTCCCAGGATTCTATTCCAAAATGAGTAGAACTCTGATGGCCATTTTCACAACTAATGCCTTCAATACCATTCTCACTGACTTCAGATATCTGTGATAGAGATTCTTGTCCGGTGAAACTCAGTTGGGACTTCAACCTTGATACTGTGTGCCCATTACATCCATTATGAGAGTTATGGCCCCCTGCCCCCCGAGTAATCGAAAAACCTGCTATTTTAAATCAGGTTCAGCTGCAAAAACATGGCTGCCAAGGGAATCTCCTTTTCTTTATGAGTTATGACGATCATATCATTACTGTTTTCGTTAGTCTTATGACCATGGACACTGATTGGAGAACTGACTGATTAATTAACAGATTTAATATAACAAAAATGATAAATGAAAATCCACTGTCATAATAGACAAATGTATAACATGTACTTAATGAAAATGAGGAAGATGCTGCCGAATGCCTGCGTGCACGTGACCTAGACTGAACAACAAAATCACATGAAACCCAGCCTCACCTTCCTTATTCCACCAAGGAGGGCGATTTAGTCTTTTACTTCATATTTCACAATCCGAGTCAACTCTTATCTTATCCCAAGGAAGGGCCACCCACCAGCCAACCAATACATCGAATCCAACCCAGAAATTGTTAATTATGTACTACTACTATTAACTGTACTTTTACGAGATTCCCTTCACAACCAATCAAACACTTGAGGACTTCGTTACCCCAAAATATCCAATAAAAGCATTGGACAAGGGCAAATTTGTCTCTAAAACCAACCCTAGTGTAGTTACTGTACACCGTCCTAAACATCTTGCTGAGGCACTAATACCGTTTCCACTTGGCAACGGTAGCTTGAGACTTCCGATCTCAATTCTGGCTTCAAAACTTCCCCATCTAACCCCGCAACTCGGCTTTTATCATTGTGCTCTAGAGGGAGAAAGCAAAGAATGAGAGAGTTGTGAAGGATAGCGGCTCGTGAAACGATTCCAAATCGCTAGAACCCAAGACGCAGAGCAAGGACAAGTGATTCTACGAAGTTTCAGTGCCCCAAGCTTCCACATAATTTAGAATAGCAACTTCAACTACTGGGCATTTAATCAAGTTTCCATATGTAAACCAGAAGTTCTTCTAGTTGATTCATCTCTCTCTCTATACTTCCAGTCTTTACGAGAAACTGTGTTTTCATCGAAATTCCAATCTTTACCACAATATTTCCTTCAAAAAGATAAACGATTCATTTCATCTAACTACACAAATATCTCCAAGGAGCCCAACCAAATGTCACCCACTTGGCAAAAACCAGATAACAAACGATCAGAAAGTATCTACACTTCGAATTGGGCCTAAAAGCACAAACTTTAATGAAATGATAGTAGGGTATGAGTTGGTGATTTACCATTCTCAGAAGCGGCATGCTGCGAGAGAAAGCCAGCAGGAGAGCTCTTTTGCCGGACCAAAGATCCAGCACAATGTGCAATCTCATTTAAACCATAGGATCTCTGCAGCCCAGTTTTGGGATTGTTGGATGAATTGACTTTGCAGGATGAATCAGAGGTGAGCGAAGACGAGTCGGCAGTGAAATACTGAGCATGACCAACTATAGACGTTGATGGGGGTCCAAGCACAGAGAATTCACGGTCGGCTCCGACAACAGAGTCAACGACTGTACTCAAGAAAGCCCCAGGAGCTGACCCGTACCGGGTCAGACCACTCGGCTGTGCCGCCGCTTTCGGTGCCGTCGGAGAGGAGGAGGACGACGGGGGGTACATATGGTGGTTTTGTGAAGTCATTGTGGTGTTTAGAAATGTAAAAAGAAGAACATGGAAAGAAAAAGGAAAGTTCACGTGAAGAGAAAAGACATGATTATGGAAAAGTCGAGGAGTCATGTTAATGTTACATGGCTGTGAGTGTTGGTTGTCACCTTTCTCCACCGCTATTCGACAAAAAGTAAGTAGGCAAGTTGTGATATTATAAAGAGAATGATTAATATAAAGAAAGACCACAACAAAAATGGGTGGATGTGCCTTTCTTTGTATAAGCCAAGTTGATAATAAAGTACAGTTTATAAAAGTGGCTGGGAATTGTTCTAGGAACTATGTTACATGAGAGAGACACAAATATGTAAGATTGCATCTTTCTTGGAATCAATTTTATTCCGATGGGAAGATTTTAATTTATTGGATTAATTACAAAAAAAATGATAAACTTTACTCAATTTTATCATTATAGTCCAACCTTAAAAAATAATAATTAAATATTTAAACTTTCAATTTTTTTAATTCTAATCAGACGTTAATATTTCTATAAATGTTGTTGACGTAGCTTGCCACATAAGACAGAAACCTTAAATACTTATAAACGTCGGACTTAATTAAATTTAACTAAACTATGTAATTTTGAGGATTAAAATCCCTAAATTAAACTCATTGTGTAAATTGCTGGAATTAAAAACCCTAAATCAATTTGTTCTAGCATACAAAAAGAAAGAGGGTCTAGGGTAGCAAACTAGGATTTCATTTAGATTATTAGAAACTATACCGTTATTGTCTCGCACCAGTGTGACATAGCGTTGTTGTTATCTCGCACAAGCATGATAAATTTTGATTTAGGCTAAAATGACGTAATTTAATTAAACTTAATTAAGTCTGACATATATAAGTGTTTAGGATTTTTGCCTTATGCAATAAATCATGTCATTAATGTTAATGAAAATACTAACGTAGGGCAAGAATTTAAAAAAGAAAAAGTTTGAATATTTAATTTTTACTTTTTTAAGTTCGGACCATAATTGTAAATTTGAGTAAAGCATAGAATTTTTTTGCAATTAACCCAAATTTATTCCATGTGAATTTCATATCTTTAATTACTCAAAATTGTAGAAACTAATTGAACATTTTGATATTCTAATATTTTAGTATTGAAATTTCATGATTAAAATCGATTTTTAAAATAATTCAATTTTGATAACAAAATTAAGAGTATATGTCTAAGGTCAATCTTTATGTATAGATTAGCTAAAGAGCTTGTTTGTTGGCTTTCAGCATCGAGTCATTTCAAATTATTCATAGATACGATTTTGATAAGTTATGGTAAGATATATTAGTTCAATGCATAATAAAATGATAAAAGAACATGAACCATGACGCAATGATTAGTTTGGAATGGTAATCCATAGACAGGTAATTTCAGACATGTTTTCGAAGAATGTACCTATCAATTTGAAAAAGAGAAAGAGAGTACATTGAATATGTCCCTAACTTGCATTAAGTTTTGTGGGTCAATAGATTATTTTTTAAAAAAGAAAAACAAAATCTTATACAACCTTAATGTATAAATTGTTCTTTACTCTTCTTTTTCATCAGTTCCATCACTTTGAACTGTTTATAATATTAGTTGGATTGCGAAACACTCTCATAAACGTGTTTGATTATTATTGTTTTTCCTCATTAGCTACTTGCAAGTTTCGCTGTCACGATGAAAGGGCAAATGTCTGCGATTGAGATTGGGAGGTCTGATGCAAAGTAATGAAAAGCCCAAACCAAGTTAATGCTGGGCCCCCTCTTCTGTCAATTATTTGGTTTTGTCCCCTCCTCCTCTTCCTGCAAGCACGGAAGGTTGGTTTTGATACATTGTGTTTTTGTTTTTGATTATCCAGGTTTGATTAAATTTATCATAATCTTTGCATATCAAATAATACATTATTGATTAACTATCAAATGTTATAAAATAGAAATTTGATGTAGTAAGGCGTATCGTACTTGCTTTCCAACTAAGTGAATAGCTCTTCAATCCCATGATTAACCTGTTTTCTAGTGGTGATTTTTATCCGGCAAGTAGGTTTTGAGTTTTGATTTGACTATTGTATACTTTATTTTTAAACAACAACAATATCCAGTAGAAATCCCGCCAAGATATAAAATTTGGAGAAGTTCAATAGTACGCAATCTTATTTTTAACTAGTATATGATTAATATTTTTAAGTTTTTGCTTGCTTTTATTCCATTATTTGTTTTTGGTTAACATAGCCATTAAAATGCGACGAGTCTAAAGATGTTCTTTCCTTTCATATGATAAAAAAAGAAAATAAAAAGAAACGAGTTATGAATTGTTTGGCTTGTTTCACAACCTGTAAAATTAAGCGTAAAATTCAACAGCAAAAAAAAGCTAAGTCACTTACATAAATTGCAAGTTCTGTCTTCAACAATAGTATAATTTTGGTCACAACACGCTTTTCAGGTTATTTAGAAACCACACGGTTACAAAACATCTTACATGCACCAAAACCAAGAATATAATAGAGAAAATTCCACATGCAGTATTCCATATGTCTTTGTCTTTGATTAATGATTTATGATACTTCGTAGACAGATTTTGACTCCAAGGATATACAATTATATTTCTCAGGTTGGAATGAAATGTAAAGCTAATAAAGTTAAGTTTCATCTACCTACTAGATAAAAACGTTTAAACGTCGGGATCCCAAAGGACAGACAGGAAAAGTACGACAGCCAACTGGCTAAATGATACCTTTGAGAAGATTATCGATTAACCAAAGTCGGATTGTAGGCTACTAAGGTGTTTGGTAGACAATTGTGAAACAACATAGGAACCTTTGTGACTATTGGTAAGCTGACAACAAAGCCCTTCTCTCCACGAGCATACAACTCTCAACTTTCCTCTTAGGAAACTTACACCTTTCACAACTCTCTTTTCCCTTTTTAAATAATAGTCGCAACAGTACTTACACTCTTTTTCTCATTAAAATATAATCTCACATCAGAATTGTTTTAAAAGTAGTCATAGACTGTCTTAAACTTTCTGATACACAAGATCCTCAGAAGAGACGAGAGTAGAGCATACTTGTCTCTGTACTAAGACAGATAGTAACATTGCTTCAAAACTTAAGCTTTCAAGAGAGGGAGAACTTAGAGAGAATAGAAAACACTCAAACCAAACTTCATTCAAACTTCTTCAAATCTAGTTCTAAGTCTGCTTACAACGAAAGAGGAGCCTTGCTTTTATAGGCGAAGCAAAGGTAACAAAGTAAAACACTTACAAGATATACTCATTACATCTTTAAAAAAGAAAGTAACTTTAAAGTACAATCACTACATCTTTAAAAAAGTTGCTTTGAAAAAGTAAACAACTTTCTAAAAGCAAACAGTATGATGATAAGATTGAATCTTGTACAGTGGTTTATGAGTCACAAAGATTTTCTTTCATTAAAAGGCTCAAAAGTAAAAAAAACTCCTAGAAAGACGAGTCCCATTATGAAAGTTGGGATCTGAGATATTATTTGTCATGAATTGGTTCGTGCCACGATTGAAGATTACATAGAGAGTTTGGATTACTTGAGCTAGTAGTATCAACTTATTAGGTCTTTTGTCGTTTACTGGGACTTAGCTCATATGTGTGAAGTTTGTGCAGGAATTGATTTAACTCATCTTTATTAGGACTGTAGTTATCATCATTTGCGTTCTGAGCATCCTAAAAGACTGAGTTAAAAGGCTAAGAAGGTCCTGCAATATCTGAGACCGATTCTTCTGTGTCATACTGAGGACTATTGGAACCTGGTATATCAACTTCTGGGGCTTTTGGTTTACTAGGATGTGGTCCAATAAAGGTGGAAATGACTGGTTTATTGGAGAAGTGATTTATCTCTTTGAGAAAATCTCTAAGAGATTGAAACACACTATTTTGATATCGTGACCAGTATAATGATGTATGATAAAATTGGACACTATGTTCTATGTAAAGGACACTAGTATGTGTTTCTCAATATGGACGATGGAGGATGAAGAAGCAATGAATAGATTGTCTTCTAGCAGAAGCTTTCCATAGACAATGTTGCGAGATTATCAAAGAACATTATTGCTTCCATTGATCTAGTGGTTGAAACTACTCAAGAAATGTCCATAATAAAATGCTTCCATTGTTTATATTACAGAGATGTTGATAGAGTTGAATAGGAGATATAGTGATAGCACAAGTATAAAGGGCAAAGAGTGACCAAAGATACCATAATGTGTTTTTAGAAAGAGGATCATAAGGAAAAGTCACATTAAGGTAAAGTGTTTTGAGATTGAATATAGTGGGACTTCCAAGAGAGTTATATTCATTAAGAAATTGATGCAAATAATAAAACAAACTTATACGAGAAAGTGAGGTAACTTTAGAAACACTAGTAGGTGTACTAGCAATAGAAGGGAAAGATTTCTTTGTGAAGGCAAAGAGAGGTTGATTAGCCATAAAACTTGATAATTGTAAACTTTAAAAGATGAAAGAGTTGTATCAAAACTTAGTTAAAGATGATATTTATAATGGAAAAAAGGAAGGGAAAATATCAAGAAGTCAAGCTGAATTTTGTCTTAGTAGCTTGGATAAACATGAAAGATGAGTTGTCATGTATGGTATGAACTCACAGATGTAATTAACCATCCCAAAGAATTGTTGTATTTGTTTCACAGTGAGATGTTCATCAGGAAAGTGTAACAACTCTTGTGCAATATGTGGACCAGGCTAGTAGAATCCATTATTGAAATGCATACCCAGGAATTCAATTTCTTTAGTGCCAATGATGCTTTTCGGGCTGAAAGCATAATGCCATGCTGTTTAGTAAGATCTAAAAATTGTTGCAGTAAGGCTTGATGTTCCTTATCGGTCTGTGAGAGCAGTAAGATATCATCAATATAGATAATTGCACTGTTAAGGATATGCTCAAAAATCTTGGTCATTGTTCTTTGAAACAGTAATGGGGTGACTTTAAGTTCAAATGGTATAACAGTCCATTGGTACTGTGCATTGGGAATGCAAAATGCAGCCTTGTATCTCTCAGTTTGGGCAATACCCAATGCCAAAATCTTACTTTAAGATCAAACTTAGAAAAGATAACAACTTCTTTTAGAAATAGTACTTGAGTACTGATCTTTGGAAGAGGAAACTTGTCATCTTGCAGGAATGCATTAAGAGGCTTGTAGTCAATTATTAATATCTTTTTTCCATGATTTTACTCTAAAAATTTATTGACATAAAATGCTTGGCAAGCCTAATCTAACTTTTTGGGCTCAATAAGTCCTTACTTCAAAAGGATAGCACACTCATCTTGTGCAAGCTTTAAATCATCAAGGTTCGTCGTTAGATGTGTGGCTTTTGTAGGATTGATATCCTCATTCTTTTTGAAAGATATACTTATAAAAAAGTCAACATTTTTTCACAAAGGATATGGGTGAGAAATCTATGCACGTGATTTAGGACAATATTCCAACAGTTTATCTCTTAGCGATGCATATGGTGTAGGAACTTGGGTTAGTTCAAACACATTCTTTATTTTAGTGTAGGGACTGAAAAATGATCGATACCTGAGGCCTGTGGGTAAGATTTGCAAAGTTGAGACTTTAATGTATACATCCATACCGATGAGAATGTCTGGGCCTAGTAGATTGCTTCTAATTTAGTCCAAACTATACACTTTAGAAAGAATTGAATCCTGATTCATTTTTTAGTGATTAACCCAATCTTTAGAAAGTTACCATTAGTAGCAGTAAAATATTCATCATGTGAGGTCCATGGTTTAGAGGGTAAAATTTTGGACTTCATGATCGTACAGTTGGATCTAGTATCCATAAACCCAATAGCTTTGATGGGTCTATCATATTTGTCTTATTGGGAGAGTTAGATCTGGACATATGGTCGTTGAACTAGAGTACGATCTAACTTCATACAGGTCTACTGCAGCATGTATAGTGAATCATCCTCTAGAGAAGCAGAGGAGTCAAAGGATTCTTCATCTTCAGAGGTCGTGACAGAAACAACAAAATTTATGTCCTCATCTTCATGAGATTATTCTTTAATCAGATCTTTAAAGTTATTGGAAGAATGAATAGGCAAAATTGACTGCATTTGATTCAATAACTTGATATCCTTCTTTGTTTTGTGAGGAAAAGTACGTGAAAAGTGTTCTTGTTGTCCACAGAGAAAACAACGATCAACTTTCTGGAAATGAGAGGATTTCTTGAAAAATCTTACCATTCTTCTCTTCTTGTCATTCTTTCTCTCATATGTTTTTTTTAGAGGCTTGCAGCCTTCCATTTTTCTATAGAACTTTCTTCTGCGATAGACTTGTCAAAGATGATCTTTCTTCTTATTGTGACATTCACAATTCTTCTGTTCTTTGCACTTGATTTGAAGATAAGGCTTCTTACAAGCCTGTTTGAGAACTGGACTATCCTTAATGACGTTCTTGAATAAGGCATATTGATTATATAACTTATCAAGAGAAGCTAAAATAAGCTGGTAGATTTCTCTAAGAGATATATTAGCCATATTTCGTTGTAAGGAAATAATGGTCCTTTGTAACTCCGGTTGCAATTGATTTGGAAGAGATGAGATAAAAGTATATCGAAGATTAACATCATTCCAACAATTAAAAAGATAGTACCTTTCCATCATACGTTGATAATGCTTCTATATATCATGCTTGTCTAGAGAACAACATTTTATAGCAAAATATTCTTGACAGATCTACTTGTCAATAAGCTGAAAGTCACCAATGAATTCCTTATGAATTATTCTAAGAAGAGCTCTAGCTGTAGTGACTTAGATATACTAATATCTTTGATAGTCATTAATACTTTACCACCATTCTCGCAAAGTACCAGTGAGAAGAGAAATGAATTCAGAAAAATATCCGATAAAGGATTATTTGGTCGAGTCATCTGTAGATCTATCCACGTACTAAATTCATATAATCGATCTCTCCATTTCTTTGGGGAAGATCATCAAAATTGAACTAAGGTCTTGAAGTAGCTTGGTTTGAGCCTATGTAGCTGGTTGAGCTGGTATTGCTTGTGGTGCTGGTTCAAGTCTAAAAGGTTCAGTATATGTGAATTCTACTTCACTTATTTAAGGTTCAACTTCAGTAGGTTCAGGCATAGTCATTAGAACTTGAGATAATTCTAATAGATCAACTAACTGTGTTGAGGAATCAGAAGATAGTTTAGAGATCTGTTCAGATGAAGACTCAGAGAATGTTACAAAGACTTTAGATGTTGGGACAGAGGCTTCAAAATAAGTTTTCATACTATCTGATTGAGCAAAGGAATCTTCCGCAGCAAGTGTAGACCCAAGAGTTACAATGAACTTTGTCTGAGGCACTTTGCGCTTCCTAGTAGAAGTGGAAGGTTGATACTTCAGTGGAGATGTGGGAGTTGTGTGGATCTGTAATGGTTTACTCCACTGATTAGCTAGTTCAGGTTTAGTGTATGAAGGTGATGGCTCAGGAATCTTTGATGTCTCAGGAACTTGGTTAGGTTTTGGCTTTGAATTTGACCTTTTAGGCTTTTCTTGAGCTGCCTGAGGATGAATATAATGTTTAATCAAAGGATAGTTGATCTTGAATACCTTTGAATAGTCAGCTTCTTCTAGATATGTCTGATACATGGGAGATAGGTATGTCGACTGAGTATTTGGAAATAACGATGAAGATGAGCTATATACTGTCCTTGACTGTACAGATTACATATCAGCTTCTATTTGTTGCACAATTCCTTGTATCCTTTTGATTTCTTTAACTTTGACATCGCAGTCAGGTCTAAGATAATATGTAGCAATGTAATGTCGAAGATTAGCATTAAGTTGCTGAATTAGAAATATGGCCCCGGATGTAGAAGGTCCATATGGATCTTTGTTGGGCTTTGCATAGATGGATTTCACTGTTCCATCTTTTAATGTCTTTAGAATTGGAGGAATTGGTCATGTGGAACACCTGTTGGTAATTTTTCATCCATTTAGTAGGCATCAATTTTTCAAACTCCTGTGTTAGTAGTTACTTCGAGATCTGGATGATAGTAGTATGATCATTGGAACGATTAACAACCAGGTAAAGGGCATTCGAAGTAGAATTTGGAAAATTAAGATCCAAAGCATGATTCTGTAGACGATAGATCATCTGGTGATGTAAAATAGTCATTATAGCTGTAGGATCTTGATCAGCTCAAGTGATCTGGATCTGAACTTGCAAACGTTCAGAAAAAGTGTGATCATCCAACTTGATGTTGAAATCAGGTGTTATCGTCAGAATTATACTTCCATTATTGAACGTTATCAGCAAGGTACCAATCAAAGCATTCTGGTACATTGTATAGGTAGTGTATAGAAGAGATATCTTCGCTGTAGCAAGTATTCCCTTTCGTCCATGAAGTGTAAGAACAAGGCTATCTCCAAAATGAAAATATGTATAACTATGCTCCCTCCAGAGAGAGATCAGCTCCTTAGGGATTTCAAGTGTTATGTATTATTCTGCAGTTGTAGATCTAAGGCCACACTATCCCAATCTGGAACTCTGGATGATTACTTTTACTTTTGGGCGAGATGTAAATAATATAGTACGAATAATTCTTGTCCAAGAACGATCATGAGAATAAATACTGTATGGACTCAACAAAGGTAAAGAAGACTCACAAATACGATTTTCTATAAGAACATGCATTTGTAAGTCATTTTTCTATTTTTTTATTTCTTTCTTATTATTGCGTTTCCTTTTAATGATTTGCATCATTTTTTCAAAAAATAGTTTTGAAAAGATATGTATTTTTTAGAAGCACAATATCTCTACTTCTTAATTTACTTGAATGTAATTTTGATGATTGGTTTATGTTGTTTTTTATATATATATGATATGTGCTTTAGGTGAATATTATGTACTTAATAATCAGATATTGCTCTCATATCGAGTAAAAAATCTTTTGATTAACAGAAATATATTTATAATGTAAAAGAATGGTAACAAGTTTTTAATTTAAAGGTAAGTGACTGTTAGGTTTATTTCACATTCACCTTAGTTAATCTACTTCTTTGGAGGGACCAAACTCCAAAGTTAGAGGGTCTATATCAATTTTATAATCATTTGTGGAAATAAATTCTTACCCATTAAAGTTCCCATAATATCAGAGTATGTCTGCAAAATGAGGTTTACAAATTAACCACGTAAAATGTATGTCCTTAAGCAAAGTTGATGTGCAATGCACATGTAACATGAGTCAGATCGATTCCAAACTTTTACTATAATATCCGTAACGATATTCTAGCCACAGGTCTCTATGGTGAACTCTACATGCAATTGAAGTCATAATTAGCTGTTATGGTTTACTTAACACCAAGAAACCTCTGTTAGTTGAGAAGAATTCAATCCAATAAACAAGTAATCACAGAAAGGGACAATAGTTCATGTTTTTCTCACCCTTATTCTCATGCCTAGTTAGGTGTATACTTAATTGACCATTTAGACTCGGAAAAGGACAAGTAATATATAGACTAGCTGTAGCTTTGTAATGCATGTTTATAAAGAAAAGAGTGCCAATTGCACCATCTTTTGGTTGGACTTTAGGAGGCAAATGCAGACATGCGACGGATCGATCCAGAGAGGCCAAGCACAAAGGCTTACCTTTTCCCTTAATCTTTATGCTTAACAATGTGTTAGCTAATACTATTACTTCTTTTCGTGATCTAATGCTTAATTAGCTAATTAAATATTTTAATTAGGTACATTTGATTTGGGTTATTATGGCTACATAACCCCTCCACTTCGTAACATCTTAAGCTTAATTATACATAACTTGAGTTACACGTCGCTTTGTAGATGTAACACAACAACTTATAGGCTAATAAAGGCTCGTGGCTACTATTTATCTAGTGTTCCTACAAGACGATCATTTCTTCATAGCTAGGCTTGAAGACCCTTTTCACATTTATTAACACCTAAAATTTGATGTATAAAGTATAAACAATTATGCTAATGTTTGAGTTTTAGGTTAAATTTTGAATCCATCTTGTCCCAAATCTCAATCTTTTTCAATGTAAGTCAACAACGTTGTTCACCAATACCTTGAAGCAAGGTCGGCCCTGGGCAAGAGTAGGGTGGGCACCTGCCTAGAGCCTATCTTTATAAATGATAAAATATGACCTATTTTTATCCTTATAAAAAATAAAATGAAACAAAATAGGGCCTATTTTTGACCTGAACAATAAAAAGGAACTATATTTTATTTATTTATTTTATGTGGGAGCCCAAAAAAAAGAAAAAATAGGAACTTGTTTTTACTTTGCCTAGAGCCTATAAAATATTAAGAATGGCCTTGCCTTGAAGGCCTGCAAATTAATGGCCATAAAATTGATGAAATGAATGCTAACATGGTTATATCATTGTCTTTTTTTTTATTTAAAAATGATGTATGTTATTCACAATTATAACACATATTTTATTTTTAACATATAGTATGATAAATGCAATTTTTTAAATATTGACAGATTTTCATTATAATTTGAATAACTTCATTAAAATATATTGATTGATCATTGTTGGATTAAATATTTTTAAAAAGTTTGAACATTCAAAATACAATATTGAAAAATTGGACATGCAATAATTAGACCAAATTAAAATTTTAGTTTGAGTACATGTTTCAATCATAGGGAGTTTTGCATATTCTTTAAGGTCGAATGAGTGTGAAATAAATTAGAAAAGGACTATAGATCAAATTTAAAAACTTTACAATAAAGCCAAGTGGTATACTTAGGTTAATATAAAATTTTACATGTTCAAAAGCACAACAATAATTAAAAAAAAAAAATCTCCTTTTAGGATGTACCCAAATTGACCTATTAGTTTTCGCAGCTCCGTCCATGGAGAATGATATGCACATATGATGGTAAACTGAGAAATTATGAGTCAACATCCTTCTTCTTCTTCTTATCCTTTTAGTTTTTCAAAACCCTAGATGGGTATTATTAGTTTATTGTGAAAAAAATCCGAAACCGAAACAGGAAGGCTCACATTCTCTTCCAATCTATTTAAAAAGCACGAGGAAGAAAAGTTCAAAGTTCGAGGGCCCTCCTCCTCCACACATGGAAGTCGTTTCAATATTATAATTCAGTTAAGGAGGAGGATGGTAAAGTTTAACTTATCAGCTTACAAAAATACAAATGGAACCTTTGACTTATTCATTAGCCACTACTTTAACAGTGACTAGCATGATTATTAACCGAAGAATCAGTGATTAAAAGAAGAACAATAATATATACCTAATCTGGTATCAAGGAAATTACAGAAGAGAAAAAAGAAATTCTTCTGTTCAAGTATAGACAGTAAACCAAGCTTTTGTTCATTTTCTAAGAGTTGGTAATAGAAGTAGAAATATCTGATTCTTAGGGTTTGACATCTATACATGGTTGTCTATTTGACGATACCGCCGATTAATAGAAATAGACAAGCAGTTGAAATTGTTGAGATTGATGACAGGTATTAGCTCTAGGACTGCTACTTGTTTAACACGACCACTGATATATATAATATAATTTCCATACATTTTATCTCATCCGGGAACTGCCCACATAACTCTAAGCCTTGGGGGTTTTGAATTAATTTTTTATATTTATAAATAACAGTAATTTAATTTCAATTTCAATTTACTGAATAAGTTATTATATTGGACAATTTATTTAATATAGGTTTAAAGAATAATAATTTTGAATTCTGAAAAAAATTTGAACTAAATTTTGTTTATTAATTATTGTGATACCAATTAATGGTCAATAATTTAGTTTATTAATTATTGTGATACCAATTAATGGTCAATGATTCCGTAAAAAAAAAAGGAATTGCATGGAAAATAATTAAATCTGAAGTCTCCATTGAATAAGATTGTCTTGACATATTGCTAATGTGACATAAATTTATGTTAAACTTTTGCACTCAAAACACGGGTCGACCAAACTACAAACGTTGTGGTAGGAAATTAGGTTCTACCGCAAAAATGTTTGATATTCCCTATATTACACCATGTCCTTTTTCGACCATGCAATTCCATTCTAACATGTCCAAGACTTTTGGAAATGTATGTATCACAGACAGAGCTGAAACAGATGAATAAGAAGAAGAGAGCAGATTTGACTTTGATCACATTTTTTCTTCGTGTTTTTTTTAATTAAAATATCTAGTCGGTTATAACTTCTTGAGTTGTGAATGAAGTAGAAGGTCAGCGTTGATGCAAAGAGTTTATAAATCCATTTTGCAATTTCAAGGGTCGCTTTCAGAAATTTCAAGACCATTTTTAGGAAAATGAAAATCTCATGGCCACATTGTAATGTGGAGCAAACCTGATTTGCTTCCAATTCTTTGGTCCAATAATATCTTTTCATAGTGATTCGGGCAATTATTCATGATTTGTGGCAAGAAATTGGATCACAAACCAAACAAGCGAATGCTATTCCCCTTCTCAACTTTTTTTAATCATAAGTTTTGAAATGAAGGCATCACAATAAAGAACCTGAGATTAAGAAAAAAATATTTGAGTTTATTCAATTCCACATCATCATTGAGAAAGCATCACACTTTGCATTGTAGAAGGAAGACTACACACCACTCAAAACATTCTTCACTTTGTTAATATGTTTTGCCAAAAAAATTATTTTACATATAAATCAATTGTTAAAATCGATTGTTAAAATGATCCTCATCATATATAAACATTATAAAACCATGGATTTTTCATAATTTCTCATCAAAATTTATTCGCCTTACATCCATAATTTAATTAACTATTCATTAAAATTGGTCCTAATACAGATGTGTTTCTCTTTGTTTTTTTTTTTATTTTGGAACAATTTTAAGATTGATTTGTTCCAAAAGAAAGATTGTTTATTCATAGAGCATTGATATTCAGTGAACTCTCTGCCAATAGAAAAGCCTCTAAGATTGTTATCACATAAAGCAGTGAAATATCACCCATTGAGCTTCCAAGCTCTTGTTGGAAATTAGTTTATGATATAAGTAGTTAAAGTAAAACTTGGAAATGAAGGGTTGCTTCATTTTCAAGAGTCGTGTTAAATATACGTGACTCTTCTGAAGGGTTACTTCTTTTCCAAGATTTATGAATTGTAGTGAACATATGTTACTGTTCTAAAGGGTTGCTTCTTTTCTACGAGTTTTGACTTGTAGTGAACAAATGTGACTATTATGAAGGATTGTTTCCTTTCTAAAAGATGTGACTAGTAGTGAATAGATATAATTATTCTAAAAACTCTATATATACATAAGTTTTAGTCAAGATTAAAAATGTTTGTTTTTTAGCAACTTTTACTAACACAATCTCTATATTTATAATTCTTGAACAACATTCAAACTCTTGCAACTTGAATGTTCTTGTATTCTTTGTATCCTAGAAGTAATTTGCCTTTAACCCAGTTTGAATAACACTTTAAGAAAAGTGTCTAACACGCCTAGAACACTTTAAACTTTGTGTTTTGATCTTAATTTCTCTCAATTCTCTGCACACCATTTACTTCATTGTTCATCCTTTGTTTTGTGGACTTCCAACCCCCATTCAATATTACAATCTTAAAGTGTTATTTGATGCTATCATGGAGTCCACTTAAGAATCCACTCTCAAAGTGATGAATTAAGACTTTGTGAAGTTAGATCGCCTTGATGGAACCGGCACCAACTTCAATCATTGGAATGACAAGATGATGTTCTTCCTCGCCGCTTTGAAAATTGCATATATACTTGATCCTACTCTTCCTGCAATACCTCTTCCAAAGGAGGGTTAAGTAGATACAAGGAAGGATAAACAAGATAAGCGCCAAATAGAAGAATTGCTTTGCAGGGGTCACATTCTCAACACCCTCTCAAATAACGTTTATGATCTCTTTACCACCATGAAGAGTCCAAAGAAGATTTGGGTGTTGCTTGAACGTGAATATGCATCTCAAAAGCAAGGCACATATAAGTTTCTTATTAAAAGATATTTTAAGTTTAAATTTATTGATGGTTCCTCTTTTATGGATCAAATCCATAATTTATAAGTGAATGTTTCAAAATTTAAACACTGGGATGTTGAAATTTTAAAATCATTGTAAGTAGGGACAATTATTGCTAAGTTGTCTTCTTCTTGGAATGATTATCAAAAGAAGTTGTTGTACACTTGTGAAATTTTAACTAGCAATAGTGTTTTGAAGCATCTTCGAATTAAAGAAGGTGTAAGATTTCTTCAAACAAAAGAAGTGGAAGAAGATCCAAAGGTGAATTTTATGAATGAAAAGGAATCCAACAATTCTAAAAGGAAGAAACCTAAAAATGCTAATGCTAAAGGCAAGAAAAAGAATTGTGTTCTCTACAATTGTAGAAAGAAAGGGCACTAGAATGCCGACTGCAGATCTAGCAAGAAGTAAAAAGGAAACAATGTTCCTAGTGCTAACTTTGTTGATGAATGTGCAGAAATTGTAGTAACCTTGACTCTTGGTACTATGATAGAACTTCACATGGCAATATCAATTCCTTCTAAAGACTAATGGTATGATTCCAGTGCAGTAATTCATGTATGCAATAACAAGGACCAATTCAAGAACTATGAAGTTCTTGAAGGACATGAAGTGGTCATGGTCAATGTTGTGAAAGCCAAGGTGCATAGAAACGGAGATGTACCTTTGCTATTCACTTCTGGAAAAAAGTTGGTGCTCACTAGTGTTCTTCATGTTCCGGATGTGAACAAGAACCTTGTTTCTGCAGATATGCTGAACAAGAAGGGCTTGAAGGTTGTATTTGATTCAAACAATGTAATATTGTCTAAGAATGCTATTCTTGTAGGAAAAGGATATTCTTGTAATGGCATATTTAAGCTTAGTCTTAATAAAATGAATGGTGTTTCTTTTTATTTGGTTGATGCTTTTATTCTTGATGGCATAGTAGATTAGGACATATTAGTTATAAAGTGATTCATTATATGACTACAAAAGGATTAATCTCTTATAATGGCTAAGTAAATAAGAAATGTGAAACATGCATAGAGGCAAAGATAACCAAACTTTCTTTTTGTAAAGTTGAAAGACATACAAAATTGCTT
Source organism: Erythroxylum reticulatum (assembly GCA_025504915.1). Classification (NCBI taxonomy): domain Eukaryota; kingdom Viridiplantae; phylum Streptophyta; class Magnoliopsida; order Malpighiales; family Erythroxylaceae; genus Erythroxylum; species Erythroxylum reticulatum. The sequence goes on from JANSVA010000001.1 coordinate 22,282,070, forward strand.
GATTTAGTGCAATTAGATATATGTGAATTTAATGGTTTTTTTAAAAAGAGGTGGTAACAAATACTTCATTACTTTCATCGATGATTGCTTTAGATTTGTGCATGTTTATTTGATGAAAACCAAGAATGAAACATTTAATATGTTTAAGACATATAAGTCTCTTGATGAAAATCAATTAAGTAAAAAGATTAAAATTTTGAGAAGTGATAGAGGAGGAGAATACTTCTCTAATGAGTTCTTCAAATTTTGTGAACAAAATGGTATTATACACCAATTTAGTGCACCATATACTCCCCAACAACATGGTTTATGCTCTTGAGTTTGGGTTTTCCAAAAAAACTTGTAGGGTTAGGCTTTTTTGGATGCATGTCATTTACATAATCGAATTCTATTCTTAAAGACTAAAGTGTCTCTATACAAAGTATGGAAAGGAAGGAAGCCAAACTTGACATATTTGAAAGTTTGGGGCTGTGTAGTTTACTTACTATAAAGTCCATGACAAAAAAAAAAAGTTGGGACCAAGAGCACTTAAAAGTATGTTTGTGGGTTATGCAGAAAATTCTAAAGCTTATAACCTACTAGAAGTTGACTATAATGCGATTGTAGAATCAAGTGATGTTAAGTTCTTTGAGGATTTGTTTCTTAAAGACTCAACAATAAGTAAGGATCAATCAAATGGACTACCCCTTCTCCAAGTGTTAAACTCTTAAGTGCATTAAAAAGATCAAGTGGCCTAGGAGGAGTCAATGTCAAAGGAAGAAAAAAAATATTTGCCTTCAAATTTTATTTCTTCACAAGCTATTGTTTTCTTAGTTGAAGGGAATAGGGATACTTTACTAAATAAAACTTCGATTTTGTTAAGGGTAGAGGAAGATCCTAAAACCTTTAGTGAAGCAATGAAATTAAGGGATATGACATTTTGAAGAGAAGTGATAAATGATGAAATAGACTCAATATTGTCTAAAAATAATTGGGTTTTAGTTGATTTACCTCATAGGTCCAAACCAATTGGTTGTAAGTAGGTATTTCGAAAGAAATATGTAACAAATGGTACTATTCTAACTTATGAAGCAAGGCTAGTAACTAAAGGTTTTAGGCAAAAAGAAGGAATCAATTACTTTGACACATATGCACCAGCTACTAGAATTACATTGGTAAGAATACTTTTGGGTTTAACTTCAATCTATAGCCTTCATATACACCAAATGGATGTAAAGACAACATTCTTAAATGGCAATCTAGATGAAGAAGTGTATATGGAACATTGAGAAGGCTTTGTGCTACATGGAAATGAAAAGAAAGTATGTAGGCTAGTTAAGTCATTATATGGATTTAAATAGGTACCTAAATAATGGCATGAGAAATTTGAATTTTTTTTCTCTCATATAGATTTAGATATAATAATGTTGATAAGTGCATTTATTCTAAATTCAATGAAGAGTATGGGGTGATCATTTGTCTTTATGTAGATGACATGCTCATTGTTAGTCTTACATATAAAGGTGTGGTTGAAACTAAGAAGTATCTTTCTTCTAAATTTAAGATGAAGGATCTTGGTGAAGTAGATACTATCTTAGGCATTAAAGTTAAGAAACATAGTGGGGGTTTTGCACTCTCTTAATCATATTATGTTGAGAAAATTCTAAAGAAATATCAACATTTGAAGGTGAAAGAGGTAAGTACTCCTTTTGATCCCAACTTTAAGTTGCATGAGAACGAAGGTAGTCTAATTGCACAACTTGAATATGATAGTGTAATTGGAAGTCTAATGTATGCAATGAGTTGCATTAGACCGAATATCTCATAATCAATGTCTAGATTAACTATATACACTAAAAATCCTAGCCAAGAATAATGGCAAGCTATTAAAAGAGTGCTGGGATATTTTAAGAAGATAAAAGATTTTGGATTCTTTTATAATAACTTTCCAAATGTTCTTGAAGGATTTTCATATGCTAGTTGGATTATTAGCATTAGTGATCAAAAACCCATAAGTGGTTGGGTATTCTTGCTTGGTGATGGAGTTGTTTCTTAGGCTTTAAAGAAACAAATGGTGATTACTCACTCTACCATGGAAGCTAAATTTATAGCTTTATATTCTGCTTGTAAAGAGGCTGAATGGCTAAGGGATTTGTTATTGGATATAAATCTTTGTCCTCTTCTTATGCCTGCGATAACCTTACATTGTGATAGTGAGTCTACTATGTCTAGAGTATTAAACAAATTATACAATGGTAAATCTGGACATATAAGCTTAAGACATGCATTTATTTGGGAAATGTTAAATAGAGATGTCATGTCAATTGTTAATTTAAGGACATATAACAATTTGGCGGATCCATTTACTAAACCTCTTGCAAGAGATTTAAATTGACGACATCTAGAATGAGATTAAAACCTTTTAATCAAAATCACTAGAAATGGTAACCCAACCTTCTTCTAATACTACTCATAGATTGTAAGGTTTAAAGGGTAATAACAAGTTGTGTATTGATTGTGAGCACTAAGATTATGTAAACCATTCCAAGTAATTAATGCTGCAATTTGTTACTCTTAAGTGAGAAGGTTGAGAGAAATCGCTTAATGAAATTATTCTTGAGTGCTTGTTTATGGTTATGTAAACATAACTAGAATAGTTTTCACCTATATGATCATTCGAAATGGTGCCACTTCTAGCAAGAGTTTAAGGTAATCTCTTGTATTTGATTATGAACTAGGACAAGTACATAGTCAGTAATAGTGCTAAAATTGTAATGAGAATTAATTGAATACTAAGAAGGTTCATATGTGTAACGTGTCTGAACCTTTGTGAATGATGGTTTAAGCAATGAGCCACCAATCATTTCTTTTGGATTTTGTGATATGTTTGTACTATAGGATGGTATAAGGTGAAAGTTACCTTCCTTTAGGCATGATTTATTGTTTGTATTGTGTTTTTTCTTATGTCACAAACTAAGTGGGGGATTGTTGGAAATTAGTTTGTGGTATAAGTAGTTAAAGTAAAACTGGGAAATGAAGGGTTGCTTCCTTTCCAAGAGATGTAACTTGTAGTAAACAGACGTGACTATTCTGAAGGGTTACTTTATTTCCAAGATTTATGACTTGTAGTGAATAGACGTGATTGTTCTGAAGGGTTGCTTCCTTTCCAAGAGTTGTGACTTATAGTGAACAGACGTGACTGTTCTGAATGGTTGCTTCCTTTTCAAGAGTTATGACTTGTAGTGAACAGATGTGATTGTTCTGAATGATTGCTTCCTTTCTAAAAGTTGTGATTGGTAGTAAACAGACATGACTGTTCTAAAAACTCTATATATACATGAGTTTTAATCAAGATTAAAAATGTTAGTTTTTAACAACTTTTACCAACACCATCTCTGCATTCATAATTCTTGAAGAACATTCATACTCTTGCAACTTGAATGTTCTTATGTTCTTTGTATCCTAGAAGTAATTTGCCTTTAACCCGGTTTGCAACTGTAGTAGGGGCAAATAACACTTTAAGAAAAGTGTCCAATACGCCTAGAACACTTTAAACTTTGAGTTTTGATCTCAAGTTCTCTCAATTCTCTGTAACACTATTTACTTCATTGTTCATCCTTTGTTTTGCGAATTTCCAACCCTCATTCAATATTACAGCTCTTAATTGAAATCTTTAATTATTTACGTAAAATATATGAAATGTATTTAAGTTTTTAATAATCTCCAATTTAGAGGAGAAGAGGTTAATTTACAAATATAATTATAACTCTAATTCTTTTAAATCACATATTGGCTATACCTTTTAAATATTGAAGAGAACAAATTGATGTAATAAATAATATTGGTTACTGTGTTAAAATGTGGTGGCGTAGCCCCCCTTTAAAGGAAACACCATGTCATATTAAAAATAGAAAAGAGGAGAGGCAACGGTTTTGATTAGCCAAAAGTTAGGTAACCTAGAACAACATCAACATATCAAAAAGTATATATACGTGAAGATGTCATGGAGCATTACAAGTTTTACATGAAACCTTTCTGGGATTACCCCTGGCCTCTTGTCACTTTAATGTGGATCGATGTTTCAAGGGAGAAATCCAACTTCAATTCCATGCTAATTTCACTTATCAATTTATGAATCTACCTTTTTTAAAGATCTTTTTTACATGACAAAGGATTGTAGATAGGATTTGCAGTTTGTGTTGGTAAGTCCACAACACTTTTGTTTTACTCATACGTAAGTGTATACGTTGCATATGAAGTCTTCAATGGTGCAGTAAGGTGTGGTTCGAAGAAATTTGATCTAATGATTCAGTAACTTTATTTCTCAGATTAATTTTGTGTTTAATCATTCTTAAATAAGCATTTCTAACGTAATTGATTTCACTAATTTTCCAGTTCAATATGCATTAGATTGAGTTACGAGATTAGACAACATATGCATCTGAAGCAGCATGTTACCATTAAATCAAGTAATACAACAGAGAGATAGACATGATAATGACACAAGAACTATAATTGATTGTAATTGATTCAAGTACAACTAGAACATCTTGTATATATGATCGTGGCAATCTCCAAATACTACCTTCGTTCATCGTGCAGGTTAAACTATCAATACCAGCAGCTTGGTTTTGGTTGAAGCTAATCCAGTTTTCTCGCAAGTCAGGAGACATCAGCAGTATTATTACAAGTGGGAGCTCCTAAATTACGCAATTAAAATAGCACTTTAGAGCAAAAATGCGTGATAATAAAAAGTAAACAAAGGAAAAGCATATGAGTGTTAAAAATTAACACTAGTACTTACCTAAGGCTTAATTTTGACCTGATCCTATTTTACGTCTTTTTGGTTTTTATAAGTGTCAGCCTGGACAAGGACAGGAAGGGCGCTTGGTAAGAAAAAACACTCATAAAAAAAGAGGCAAAATAAGGTCAAGTCAAAGTCCGGACCTAGATAATAGGTAAATTATACAAAATCATTGCTCAAATTCTTTGGCCAAATTCTTTCAAACATGCAAAACACCCTTACTACATTGATCCATCTATTGGACCAAGACAGCAAAATTGATGTGCTTGGTTGCACATGCCTCAACTACAAACAACTAGACTCCAAATGTCAACATCGTTCAAATAAAAAACTAAAATAACGAAGAAGAGAATAAAGATAAGAAATTTACAATAAATTGTATTAAACTTATTCATATTGTTGTACACACAATATAAAACTCACTTTTTTCATATTAAATTCCTATGTGTTTTTATACCAAAATGAGAACTCTTATTTACAAATAAAGTTATACACTAAATTATAAACTATACGCAAATCAAACTAAAGTAATATACACATATTTAATCAAAATAATTATGATATAGGTATATAATATTATAATAATTTTAAAATAATATATAATATTATAATAATTTTAAAATAATGCAATTGTAATACAACTAGTTATCAAAATTGATATTATATGGATGGTGTAATAACATATAAGAGTTATTAATATAGCTAGCAATTTCAATTTGCATGGTTGTTGACTGGATGACAAATAATTTCAACTTATATAGTTGTTGACATGATAATTTTGTAATAGTGTGATTATAATGCAATTAATTAAAAGAAATTACTTTAGTT
>JANSVA010000001.1:22291431-22305721 GCA_025504915.1 Erythroxylum reticulatum
ACTTATATAGTTGTTGACATGATAATTTTGTAATAGTGTGATTATAATGCAATTAATTAAAAGAAATTACTTTAGTTTTGATATCATGTATAATTTTAAAAAAATAACAAGAGAGAAAGGTGAAGATAAGAGATTTACATAGTTAGATCTTAAATGCATGTTTTATAAATACAACATAAAACTCACATCTTTTTTTATTAAATTTATGTGTCCTATCCATAGAATTCTTATTTATAGAAAAATTCTTACACAAATGAATAGTTTAAATAAATTATAACTAATAAAAACATTTGAATAAAATTTTAATAAAAATAGGTATATGATTATGAGTATATTAGAAGATATACTCTTAGCAAATACAATAAAACAAAGCAAACACAAGTCTCCTCCTACGTATAGCTTTATATAAAAGTTCAATTACTCATGCCAGCCAGTTAAAATATGCTTATTTATTGGTCAATTTTTTATTAAAACACTTTGATGCATATAAATATATGGTTTTTATGATTGAATATACAAATAAAATTGTATCACTTTATGTTGACATATTGTAGGTGAATTATTGTTCCTTTATGACCATAAGGTCATAGGTTGAAGTCACAGAAATTACCTCTTTTTAAAAATATAAATAAAAAGTTGTGTATATTATGACCATCCTCTTAAGAAGTCTTAACTTTTATGTTGACATATTATTAATAGACATGTTAGGGAATTCATCAATATCTCAAATTACACGGTTTTGTTGAGGTTTTAGGTTTACTTTGCATGCTTTATTATTTTAGTAAGTAACAAGTTGTTCATTAAAATTAAAATTAAAATATTGAATTTGACTTTGTTGTTTGTAATCCTATAAAGGGCTCAATTTAATATTCCCAATAAATGAACAATGAAGCCGAGTTAAAATGGATTCTGGTTTTCACATTTAGAGAAGCCTACCAGGGTCCTCTATGAATATGAACATTCCTCTCGCTGGATGAGCAACTTTAGGTCTGGATAATGACCTGGAGAAGGGAATTATGTCCACGAGTTAACTCACAATTTTCCAACCAAGGCAATCAAATAAACTAGTGATCACCCACACGGTCTCATGACACTCGATAAGTATGCCGTTTTCTCTCGCAATTAATCAACCATACATGTTTGTCGCGAGAGCTGCTGCTTTGACCATTGAATAATCAACAAAGCTTACTCACCCTTCAATCATGCATTTTCCTCTCAGAACAGAGATGGGAATTCAAGACTTGTATCTCTTCCGTACTGCGAGGTCCTTGTCTCTGCTCAATTTGACATTCAAAGTTAGAAAGTATGGCATAACTTGCTAAAAAACAACGTCGCGCTTCATTCATCAAAAACAATCCAATATTAATTACGTGATTCTATGTATTTTATTCATTAAATTTGTTTGTATTGTAGACAGTGTTTTATATTAAATAAGAATTAGACGTACACATATCTATCAAAAATCAAAATAAATGAGAGATATTTATTAATTAGGAATAAAACTGGCGTGATTGTCATCAAAAGATATATTCTTTATAACCATACATTTTTGTAAGATTTTTAAACAAAAGACTAATCTTCTTAAAGTGAATGTTGAAGATCAAATCTTTGAATATTTTGTATGTTATCTTCCTCTTTTATGTAATTAATTATAAAAAAAGCTACTCTCTTGCCTAATCTTAATGCATTTGATTAAAATAGATAAACAAAAACACCCCTCAATATCATCTTGTATTATATGTAAATAATACATCATGACTTGGTCGGTAATCTTCTCCTCAAAAGTGATTTTCTGCAAACATAACTGGACCATATGTATTCATTTGGTCGTAGGAAAAACTTATAGAGTACTTGATAATGTACTTGAGGCATTCATTCTTTGCATTAATAGTATACTCGCCATTACCTATTTAATTTGAGTCCGTCTAATTTTACCCGCTTTGGTTATTAGGCAGGAGTTTAGAAAATGTCTCACTCAAGTCCAATTATTAAAATTACGTTGTTTTGATTATTGGACATGATAAAATTGGACAGAAGATTTGAGATGATTTAATTTGCTATGTTTTTGCCTATGGCAGAAAGGATATATTAATTGCTAAAAGAACTTACTGGACAAATTAAGTTGAATAAGATAATCATTTCACAGACCACCAATTTTGGTCTGCCACCCAAAACCATTACCGACCATAACTATTCCAGATCATCTGGAGATCAACCTTATTAGATTAGAATCACTACATGTTAAGCAATGAACTCATGTATCAAAAGTATTCTGACTCATGTGTATATTTGGTGTGGTTCTTAAACCATACATAGATTGATCGACAATCCAAATGTATAGTAGAAGAGGTTTTATTTTTAATCTCGCAAACATGTAAGGTTAATTTACTGAGGAGAACACATAAACTTGTACAACTACAAAAATATTCCCACAATTAACAGGGAAGAACTTTCTTCTGGAGGGCTCCATAATTACGATATACATGCATGAGACCTATGCTTCAGTCTCTCTCTCTCTCTCTCTCTCTCTCTCGATATATATATATATGTACATCTATACCTACAGAAAAATAAACAAGGCCAAGCAATTCATCCACCCTAAGATGTTCTCAGCCATCAAAATTTCTATACTTTGACAGTGTACCAAGTTTGCAAATTGAATTGCAGCTTTTGCCAATGGCAATGGCAAGTTACACTTTTGTGCAGTACTGGAAACCAAATCCTTTGCTTTGCAGAAAAGATCCATTTCGCAGTTCTCAACGTCTACTCTCTTTGGACTTTTCAGTAAGCTGATATAGGTCTCCAGGTCATGAACACATGAAGGGTTTTGCATGTTGAAGAAGTCAAGAACTAGTTCAACACCCACATGAGCATAACATGAACAACTCCATGGTAGCTCATATCTCCCTCCCAAAACCCTAAGATTTTCATTGAGGAAAACCCCAGGTACCTTCGTGATGGGGTCATTCACGTTCACGATCCTCAACACCTTAACTCCCAATTCTTCACACCTCTCTTTGAACGCTGAGTTACCAACTCTCGGCCCTCCAAATGAAAAGACAGTCACCGGTACTTCATTGCTACGGTCGATTTTGTTTAATTCGAGCTCGGCAATATCATATGCCAGTAGAAGAGCCAATGCACTTCCCATACTATGACCTGCTAATGATATGCTAATTTGCTCCCCTTTGTACTTGTTGAGCAACCGTGAAACTTCAGACAAGAGCTGTTCACGGCAACTTTCGAGTCCGAATCTGTTGTGGCTCTCATCTGAAGTGTACAAGCTTAAGAATCCAGATTCCACTTTCACATCAGGTCGTGAATTGTGAGGGTCTAACTTCGCCGGAGTCAGCGAGCTCATGAAATTGGCGATCCATTCCTGGTTCGTTACTGTTCCTCGGAAAGTAATCACTATATCTCGTCTTCCAAGCCTCTCAACTGTCTCTTCGTCAGATGATACAGCGACATATCCAATCCAACGGCCGCAGGCAGTCCCATTTTGGACTGGATTCATTGGAATATTGACATCAGGAGTGGCGTAGATGTACTTGGTGATTTCATAGCCAGAATCCGCCATTCCAGTTTCCTTAAACATGTTTTTCTTTCCATATTTGCAAGTGAGATAGCGCTTGGAATTGGGGTCCAAATCAAAGGCCTTGTACGAGGCATTAACAAACTCACCATATCGGATTATTTCTTGGCGGAGTAGAGGGTGCAAAGGCTCGACGAGGTTGTCCCAGTTGTTGCAACCATGAACATCCCTCCAAAGTTTGGCCAACAAAGAAGTGGTTTTGATGGTTTTGGTAGAGACAGGTTGTGTTTTAACAAAAGGGGTCTGTACTACTGATTGTCCAGTGGAGGGGGAGATATCATTTTTCTTGCGCAAAGAAACTTGCCCAAGAGAAAGGCTACTGCCTGAAACGTTCTCTGGATACATAACATGACTACTGCTCGTGGTGGGGGTGGGCAAAAACATCTTGGAAGCCATTTGAAAGAGCAGAGGATAGAAATAGAGGGATGAGACTGAGGAGGAGGAGGAGGAGGAGGAGGAGGAGTTTGTGTGTGTGCTAACATGTACAAGGAGAAGGAGAAGAGCGACAGATACTTATAAAGAACGTGGATGAACACACAGTACTGTCGTACTAGGTTTAACGAAGGAAATGTAAAAAGAAAAGAGAGAAAGCATGTTTGGTGAGTATTTGACCGAGAGAGCTTACATGTGTCCAAATGATTTAATTACAAAATCTATTTATTTTAAGTGGTCGGTCTGATTTGTTATATGATAAAGGTCACAATCCTTCTTTCCTTTGTTGCGGCTTTCGCATGTGAGAGAGAGAGGGAATGACATTTATAACTATAAGATGATGTGTACTAATCATCACAGCCCTCTTTCAATGTTGCTTCCCCTCGGGTGGTCTACTTCCAACAGTCTGGTTACCAAATGTGTCTCACTTCTGGAGTTAGTAGAGCCATTGTTTTTTCACCTGTAGAGTTATTGACTATCTGTTAAATCTCCGACTCCTTTGTACCCTTCGGGTGGTCTACTTCCAACAGTCGGGTTACCAAGTGTGTCTCACTTCTGGAGTTAGTAGAGCCATTGTTTTTTCACCTGTAGAGTTATTGACTATCTGTTAAATCTCCGACTCCTTTGTTTTTTTTTTTTAACACGCAAAGTATTTCGAAATATAAACTTACTTTCAGACGAAAGGTATGTCTTAAGATTATAGACACCTTTATATATTGGAAAAGAAGTTGTTTAACTAACAAATGTTACATGAAGTCGAGCTAATTCTAACTCTGATGGGAACAAATCAATAATTATGTGAGGATTACTCCCAACAACCATTTGTTTAAATCACACCACTCATCCGTCTTGTTGTAAGGAATGAAAATGAACCAGTAACAAACAGATAACCTTATGCAAGGCATGAATTTTAGTTACTCTTAGCTTATAACTACAGATTATAGTAAGAAGTTGAATCATTGAGGTTAGATAAGAGTGTGGTGGAAATTGAACAGATTCACGACCACCAGATTTAATAATTACGTACATTTTTGAGCTAAATAATAATGAAACAATCGACGATATGTTATCAAGTGGACTTTCTGCACGAGTCGGGTAAACTCTCTCTTTAATTAATCTCTTAACTAGCCTTTGTTTTTAGGGCACGAGCCTATTCTTATACATATTAGCGGACAAAAAGCTAGGTTGCAAGTGAGGACCAATAAACAAACTTTGAGATATAATAACTGCTAACTACTCGTGTCTCCTTCATTCTGCTAAAATATTGTCTTGATGGAGTTTAAATTGTATCTAATACGACAATCAATGGCAGCTCCGCCCCTTTTCCCAGTGCAGCATACTCGGTTCCGAGCCTTCTTTTAATTTACAAAACGTTCGAACTTTCGCAATTTTGAACCATATAATATTGTTTTGATAATTATCAGCTTCACAATATATAGTAGCAATAATTTAATATTTTAAAATTAGTTTACATCTTGAGTTGAATACCAAGAAAATTACTAAGCAAGAATATATATTTTTAATTAAAACACATTATATATTTTTTTAATTTAATAAGTTGAGCATTATTTGTTTAAGTTAATTTAATTTTAATACACAATATGATAATAAATTGAAATTTTCGTTTAAAATGTTTGGGCTCATAATACTCGAGTAAACGTAATCCTCAAACAATTTTTATGAGTTTAAATATCTGTTAACCTAAAACTAATATGACATAAGAAATCTAATTATTAACAAATTAATTAAGAGAAACAAATAACATTATCAATTCAAACTCAAAGGCATGATTATTTCTTTTTTCTCTTGTATTTTTATATTTTTTAGAGTTGGGATTGAAGCGTATCTTTCAAAAGAAAAAGTAGAAAATAAATGAGACACAACTCGTTTAGCCTCACAATTTGGAGTTTTTATTTGTAAAAGGTTAAATCGGAACACAATGTTTTTTTACTAGAATTCAATTTAAACATAGCTATTTCAAAATGATTAGAAAGAATTCTAACATTATACAAATTAAACGTTCAATTTGAATACCAATACATGGCAAGTGGAGCCTAAAAAATAATAATATTATTTTTAGCCATAAAACCAAATGACAATGTTTGGATTTTTCTCAAATGTTGTCATCTAATTTTGGGGTTTAGCTCATGCTAGATGACATGTGGCCCTTGCACAATCTTGCATGTTATTTCATAGGGTACTAAACAAGTAGTTGTATGAAATTATACAAGATACTCTTATGTGATCTTGCATGACATTAAACAAGTAGTTGTATTAGCCATTTTATAGACTATTTGCATGTTAATTTATAAGAAATCTTATATACTTAAAATATGTTAATGTACAACCTATTTTTGGAAACTGAACCACATGTTACTTGTAAATCCTCCGTAATAGATTTAATGCATAATGTACAATACCAAAATGTTGTTTTTCCATCTTATGTGCAACACTTAATTTTGAGCAACATCTTTTACTATAGTTAAGCTTATTGATTGAAGAAAAATACATTTTACTATAACAACATACTAGGAAAGAACCTTTTTCCACATTTTTCATAGAGTTAATATCCCATAAGGTAAAATCAGTGAATCAAGGTACTTCCTTTCAAATTGTCTTACAAATATGCTTAGATAATCCAAATACTAAATGTCTTTATATTATGGTAAATGCTTTAAGAAAGATCCTAAATTGAGATATGTGGGAGATTTATAAGTTATTTTCATAAAGTTGATCTTGATTTTATCAGTTGTAGATAAATTTGTGAGGTATGGAAGGAACATGGATAGTTGACAAGGCTTATTTTAAAGTTTTAGACTTAATTTTTTGTCATATTAAGATTCATTAAATCTAATGAAAGTTGTCTTAGGTTAATTAACCTTTTCAAAATATATGGGATAAAAGCCTCATGTTCTGATTATAGATTAAGAAGTTTTGGCTTCAGTAGGTAATGTTAGAGATTTGGGCTTGTGCATAATGATGAAGTTAATGTAGATGCCATTGAAGAAGAGACTAGTAATAATGGGGATATGGGAAATTATAGGAATGAAGATGAAGATGATAATGAAACTAGAGTTAAAGATGATAATGAAGTTGAAGGAGCACAAAAGACATTTAATTTATCAATGTTAGATGGCCACTAACCAATGGAGAATGACTTTAGCAGCTATTGAATTTTTATTGATAATGAAGAGTATCCTAGTGGATAAGAACCTAGGGAGCTAATAAGAAGATCTAGTACAAGTATTAGATATGAATCAGGTAGTGGTGCATCTCATTGAACACTAGGTAAGGAGTTTGATAATGTAAAAGAGTTCAAAGATGCTTATGTTGATTATTCAGTAATAACAAGATTGAATGTTAGATGGTAAAAAATGATTCTAATTAGATTAGGTTAGGATGAATTAAAGGATGCAAGTGTGAATTATATGCAGCTTATAATAATTAAGACAATTGCTTCAAAGTCAAGCCATAAAGGTCTGTACATACATGTTTCACAACAAGTAAGCCTAAAATGGCATCAACAAAGACATTTCTAGGACAAAATCATGATGAATTCTAGTATAACCATTGCAAAGATGAACAAAGAATGCAAAAAAAAGTTGAACATAGTTATGCATTTAACTATGTTTAAGGCTGTGCCAAAAAAAAAAAAAAGAGGAAGTAGAGAGCATTAAACTATGCTCGTGAATATTCTAAGCTACAAGGTTATATTCAAGAGTTAAAACATAGCAATCATAACATTTGGATCCTACCAACAAGAGATAGACCAGTGATTAGTATGTTAAAATACCATAAAACATACTTTTTGGTTCACTAATGTAAGATTCTTAATGTTACTTTTCATTTTTTCTATATAATAACTCTTACTAATAAAAAAGAACATAATAGCTCTTACTAATAAAAAAGAATATAAACCTAGTTTTAAATTTTTATCATCTATCAAGATCAAAGGTCATATAACTCCAAAACAAAAAAGCAAGTTAGAGTAAATCCTTATAACTCTTAAAACTAATTTTATGCACTTACAAAATATTCTTATTATCCATTGAAGTTTAAACTTTAGTAGCTTTTCAAGTCATTTTTATCTCAACATATGGAATCATATACAATTCTAAGTAGAAGATAGATAAATTATTGTTTTAATGGACTATGTCGTGAGTTGCCTATCTTATGTTTGCATATCTTTTAAACAAAATTAAGAAATCAGAACCACATTTCTCGTTGTTTTGGAAGTTAAAGGAAAAATTAAATTAAAAATTACCCTATAGAGTGCAATAGAATAATGTTAAAGTGCATCCAGGCTTGTATTGAGAGAACTAAGCCAAAACAAAACCACAAAAAAGCATACAGTGTATAAACAATTCAATAGCATAGAGGAGTTTGACAAAAACCATAGCTTATGGATATTGAGCATTTAGAAGAACATCAACCTTAGGATAGTTTCTATTTCATCACCTCAGAGGCTTATTAGAGATGATTAACTTGCAATTTAGAAACTAGTTCGAAGTTCTTTTCCCTATTTATGTTTTTAGCATAATGATTTCATTAATGCTCACAAAAATGATGTGACATAAATCATAAATGTTGAGTTATTTATCTTGGAATACTCTTCTATTTCTTTTATACTCTAGAGTATACACTCAACATCTTAGCAATAGTTTAACGATGGCTTTCTCATTTATAAGTGAATCACACTTGCTTATCCGATAATATCATTTGTGTCTAGTTGTTTCCATAAATTTAATCATTGCATTTGCTTTATTTAAGGCTCCTGAAAGAATATACATAATGACAATTTAGTAGACTGTGATCTTATGTTTCTAAATACTGATTACAGAGCTTGTATAGATTGATGGATAAAATAACAAATTTTTATTCTATCCATGTTTTACAATATTTGTTTCATTGCCAACTATAATATGAAAGAGGCTTTAGAGCATTTTTTTATTGAACCAAACTAACCTTCATGGGGATACTCGTTTAATAGGTTCCCTAAAGATAACTATACATGATTTACTGATGAAGCATTATAAGTTGTGCCTCTTCCATGTAATCCTATCCATTTTCCATTATAAGTTTATAGTTAAGAATATTTCTTATAATGGTATCACAAACTTGATGTGGGCAATGCCATTACCCTTCTAATATAATTTTTTCTACCTTAGCTGATACTAGTGTTAGTATTTTAAGGCTCTTCATTTCCTATAATTTATGAAGTGGTCTAAAAGCATTCTAACTGTTGAATAAAAACTAAATTCCTATCATTGCTAACTCTAGTTTTCATTTCTTAACTTATGACTTATCTTAGCTTTAGCATGGGATGAATATTCATATATTGCTCGATTTTGCTTATATATGCTAAAAGCTATGGTCCTTTATTATATATGAGTATATCCATAATACTTAAATTGATTCATTATCAAATTAAAACTAGTAGCCAATCCCAGCATTGCAATATTGAAAAAAATCATATAAGTAAATAATCTTTGTGAGTTGAATCAATTTAATATACCCAACCCACCCTTTTCCTTTAACTATAATCCTCATGCCATTTAACTTTTGCAACATTTACATTATGTGAGTTGCTTAACTATAATAAGTTCTTTAGTAGCCTCTCCACTTCTTTAATCATGTTTAGCGATAAGTTGCAACTTTGATGTATAGGTATTATTTAAAATTGTTAGCATAAGATGAAGTCTACCTGCATATGAGAGAAATTGTTATTCTAATGATCAATCCTCTTTTAAATTAAGTCAAACAAAAGTTGACACTCTCTGTAGGAGATTTTTTTGTATGACATTGGGATGCATAGATATTTTCAAAAGTAACACTTGGAGGCTTAATATGTGTTAGTCTAAAGGAATTAGTGAGACATATATCATGCTTTTTCTTTTGTTAATCAAGAGGATTGATGTATTGTCAAAGTAATGCAGAGAATTTATGAAAAGTTAAATTGAGAAGATTATCTACAAAAAAGAGTTAAAAATGTTCCAGCTTCTTACATTTATGATGAAACTTGAAATTCTGGTATCTATTCATTTTATGAGCTAAAATCATCGTTAATAACTTTAATGCATAAAGTAATCAAGTAAGAAAGAGTAGATCCCCTTGTTTCAAACCCCTATCACCATGAAAGTAAATAGTAGACTCCCCATTGACAATGATTGCATAAAAGGTTGTAGAAATGCATTGCTCAATCCAAGCTACAAATATGTTTAGAAATCTGAAGCATGTAAAATGTCCAAAATAAATCTCCAATCTAAAGAGTCAAATCCTTTGTTCAAATCAATTATTAATGCATAACTTCTTAGAGGCCTTTTACTTTTATACTCTTTGAATGATATTTGATCTATCATTAAGTTGCCTCCTATAGCCTTTCCCTGAACAAATTCCTTTTAAGTTGAGCTAACGATATATTTAAGAACCTCCTTCAACCTTTTTTAAATTAATTTGGAGATTACCTTATTTACTACATCACAACATAATATCGATCTATAATCAATTAAAGTGCTAGTGTTCAATTTGTTTAGGGAATAAGTAAACAAATGATTTATTAAGCCTTTTAAGCATTCTTCCTCTTACTAATTTTAGGAAAACTTATGTAATCATATTACTTGTTAGATGCTTGATTTTTTTAAAAAAAACATGCATTTAACTCATCAAAGCCTAGAGTTTTTTTTTTTTCTAAATTTAATTCAAATAAAGTTTGTTTGATTTTCAAAATATTGAAAACATTAATAACATCTCTTCTTGTTGCTACAAGATAGAGTTAGGGATAAAGTTCTTTAGGATCTACACATGATATCATTGATTGTTAGAGTTTCCTACTAAGATCTTAAAGTGATTAAATTTCATCTCTTTAATCTTCTCCTGATCACTAATATTTTTTTCATTGATGTTTTTTAATAAGAAGATCTTATTGGAATTATTTCTATATAAAATAGCATTATAAAAGTAACTAATACTCTTATCACCGTTCTTTAATCAAAAAACTCTTTCATCATCACACCCAGTCCAAATCTCGCACCAATGCGAGGTCTGGGGAGGTCGATAGTATGCAGCCTTACCTTTACAAAGTAGAGAGGTTGTTTTCGGTAAACTTACATGCAAATAAAAAAGTTTTTGTCAAAACAATGATAGTACGCAGCTAAAGAACTCTTTCTTTTTGTCAAAACAATGAGTTATGGTTTTCGTATAATTGGTGAAAGATATTTTTCTCCTTCAACTTTAGGTTTGCATACCAAAGTTTAAGGTTAGATCATATTGTAAAACAATTAAGCCCTCTTTTGTCCTATTAATAGACGAATTTATGTATTTGACCTTATCTTGATGGAGTTTTTTAGTTAATTTTTATTGCTTTGAGCTTTATAATGTATGTTTATGATTCAAATTCCTTAACTTCAATACTCTGACATCTCAAATTGCCTCTTCAAACCATTTAGATTCACCAAAAAGTTAATGAATTTAAAGGATGTCTTTACCTTTGTTTTCTCTACATCAAAAGATATTTTGATGGATAAATGATCTGAACATAAAGAGTTGTTAAAAAGGGCCTTGCTATTGAAGTAAATTATGGATCATTGGAGGTTGACTACTGCCTTATTCAACTTTTCTCTGATAAGCCAATTCACTTCCTTTGTTGCTTTTACATACATCTTTACAAATTTCTTTAGTGTATTTGTATTACCCTATATAAATTAAGATCACATTATATCGAAAGATTTTATTATTTCTTAATCCATCTTTTTAAATCTTTGTTTATTTGTTATAGAACCATTTTGGAACACCATATTTTCAATGCTCAACATTGAGATGAACGTTAACAATCAATTCAGTGCTTAGAATAAATTATTAGCAATCTCAGTCTTAAAATTCTTCCTAAACTCAAGTAGAATAATTGGATATAAGAAAGTATTGCCACATCACTATATCAAAAAGGGAAGAAAAACTCGTGGCTTGAGTTGGAGTTCCATATAGCTTCTGATTTTGCTAAACGACTTGCCATGGCATTGCCCACATTTGGCAAGTGTGCGCACGGTCAAGAATAGTTTTATAATTGGGAATACCATCAAATGACTAAAAACTATACAACAAATTAATAAACGGGAATATATTTATAGCTTTTTACATAAATGGGGAATATAATCATAATTGTAGTGGATAGGGCTAATATATTTACTGAAAGAAAGGACAAAACTTGGTTAAAGTTACCTAAGAAGAGGATATTATATACATAAATCACAATTAGGCACTTAAAAAGAAGTGTGGAGGGCAAACAAAAAAGGGAGTTGCCAATAAATCACAAGACCACGACGACACTTTTCGACCAAGGACCTACGTCTTAATTAAATTGCAGAAATATACTTTGCATTGCGCAATCCCCCGAATTCAATGCTAATTCAATTGTTCTTTTACACGTAAAGTTGGTCGTAGATGAAGAAGATCGAGAATTTGCAATGGATTTTGGATTTCCATTGTCTTTTCACTTTCATTTGGAAAATTTAAGTGAGAATCTACAATGGATTGTTGGATTTTTGTTGTCACTTTCATTTGGAAAATTTAAGTGAGATTTTGCAATGGATTATTGGATTTTCATTGTCTTTTTACTTTCATTGGGAAATTTTAAGCGATGCCAAGTAATATTTCTTTGGATAGATATCTATGTATGTCAGCTGATACAGAAAGGGTTAGACAAGGTTTTCCTTTTTCTGCTTTTATTTGGTATTCAATTGAAATATTATATTTTGAATCTATATTGGAAACAAATAACTTAGAGTTGAGTAGGATGCATTCAATTCAAAAGACTTATCCTTATGATTGATTACGTGTATATCTTGCATTAATTGTATGCATTCAAAGTTCCTAAAAGAGGGATACATCAATAATTAAAAAATTCAATCAGTTTGATAGATTCAACCATAAAAATTTTAAATTATTCAATTTTTTAATTTAGTTTTTAACTTTTCGGTTCGATTTACTTTAATAATTCTTGTTATTATATGGTGAATAATAATAAGTTCTTATAAATTAAAATAAATTAATTGATTTTGCATTTAGTAATTTCTTTTTTATCTAAACTTCAAATTATTTGATAGGTAATGATAATCTCCTTCAATCATAATTCAAATTCTTTAATTTTATTTAATCTTTAACCGGTTTACTGTTAATCAAACCTTTTAAATTTTAAACTTCATATCTTACGAATTTAACTTCTGATCTGACATTTAAAATATTGCGATATATCTTTATTCACAGTCCGAAGAAGAGCAGATTAATTGAGAATGCAAACAAAAACATTGAAGCTCTATTCGGTTTCTTCTCACTTAATAGGCCAAGATCTCAACTAACCTAGGAAACAGTGGAGTGCATAAAATGAACCTTGTCATTGATTTAGGATACTCATCATTGTTAATATTATTTAAATTACTCATACACATTTTAAATCATTTGTTGATGAATAAAAATGATTTAAATAATATTAGCCATAAAAATTATAAAAACTACTAAAATAATGACTATACAATTGTTTTTAATGCAAAAACATTAATACTGTTAGAAAAAGATATAAATGATAACGAAAGAAGAGAGAGCTTATCATCTGATCTGAATAAAAGCCGAAGAAGAAGGGTAGGAAGAAGAAGCTTTCATTAGAAAAGTGAAAAGGAAGTAAGAATCCATAAAAGCTAACGACGGAGAAAGGACACATCAAACAGCAGAAAAAGAGATGACATTATCAACATTTGACCTTTACATTTTCAGCTTTTGGTCCTTTCTGAGTGCGTATGTATCCATTGTTCTAACTTAATTCGTTGTACTCTAAATTAAGGCGTCACATTTACTAAATATCATTTCGAATTAAATTCATCGGAATACTTGATCAGGTAAATCAATCGATAATATCTTAGTTCCTTTGTTCAGTTGTTTGCATGAGTTATGGAGTTCATTGTCAGAAAACTCAAAAGCAGAAGAACCAGCACAAAAGTCAAAGGTATCTCTCGTTTTACCTAAAAGTTGCACTGGCATTGCACACTTTTCCTGTACAAAATGATTTGTCAGATGCCAAATCAAATCTAGAATCTATATAAACCAACCATAAAATTAAAGATAAAGTTTGTAACCAGATTCGCTGATGCTCCAAATTTGCATCTAATGTGAGAAATACTCCTAAAATCTTACACTAAACCAGGAAAACTAATTTTAATTTGATAAATATAATTTTCAAGGATTTAATTGATCTTATTTTTAAGTTATAAAAACTTGAGT
>JANSVA010000001.1:22305821-22321618 GCA_025504915.1 Erythroxylum reticulatum
GAAAACTAATTTTAATTTGATAAATATAATTTTCAAGGATTTAATTGATCTTATTTTTAAGTTATAAAAACTTGAGTTAATAACGTGCACTCTTCCTTACTTTACATTGCATATGGAGAGTTTGAATTAGGCAGCTTTCTCTCTCTTTTTGCTTTTTTTTTTACCGTCACATGTGACCCACCAGCCAACTCTGTCATATTACCTCCACAAGCCATCAAATGTTTGGCAATGGAGAAGAGCTGAAGTTAAGACGTCAGCTTAATCATAGGCAAAGACCTGACGTCTTACAAGACCGGAATCCTTGAAATTCTAAAAGATTTGTTGAGAGAAAGAAAAAAAAAAATTGTTGCACTGTATTCACCTTTAGCGCCCCGCCACTCCCAAAAGTCCAGCTACTATCTCCATCAAATCCTGTCAAATTCTTTCATGAAATGTATCCTACTTTGTATTTAGTCTTTACAGATACAGAGTAGCAAAGATTCGGCTCTCATGATGATGGACCATTCTTGGGATTGAATTCCTTGATGTGATTGAGCTGGTCTACGTCTCAATTGTATCTGATCAGCTTCTTTCTTTTACTTCCAAAACCCTCCAAGTTTATATACCTTTTCATCTGTAAGGAAATGACGCTTGATTAGAACTGCACTTTATGATATCCATGAAGTGCACCATTTCCATTCGCCAAGAGTCCAAAATTTTTTTCCCTGGGCTGCGATTTGACATCAATACAAATTATCGAACTGAATCAGCACTGCTGACTTATCACATGAATCTTAAGATACCCATTTTTATATCTTTAGACGTTCACTATCGAGAAGAGTCTCCTAAAAACTCTTAACACTCCGATATGTACACATAAGCATAGTTCCAACAGTTTCGGGTTATGTAAGATGAAAAAAATCTACAAATTTCCTTCATAATGTAATGAGTATGTTAATAAACAAAAAAACAAAAAATATGGCTGCAAATAAATCTTTTTGTGGATTATCCCATTCCACATGGGCCGGTGACTGATTGTTCTCTTCCTTCCGTTTCATTGAGGGCTACGTACCTAAAACGTGATTCTCGCTGAGTGTACGGATCATTTGGGTATGTGAATGTGATGGTACAAATCTGAACAACAGACTAACCCAACTATAATAAGCTAACACGAAAGGGAATTGGCAACTACGAGACGCTAAATGGGAATTGGGAACTGCAAGGTGCCAAATAACAAAAAGTGTTTTTCTGACGTGTTATGATTCTAATGTTTCGATTATTGCTAAAATCTCAAATTGACACGAAAAGACAACAAAGATCGTGTACCTTATTAGGGCAGCAAATTGACACGTTGTCCCGGTCATTCACCACGACAGCCATTAAGGCAACACTGGAAAATCAATGTTGTCCCATGAGAAAAGAGAGCTGTCAAACTGATCACACCAACTTCTTTTGATTCATTCAGGAGCAGTAGTAAATAGGAGGCATGGTCGGTTAAGGTTTTATTTGCTTGGAAATGATCGACGGAACTTAAATAAACAGGAAGGAAACGTTTTAATTTTGTTGCTTGTTTGCTTGTGTGTTTGATTCTGCCGGTAAAGGAAATTGACAGGACAAGAATGTAAGATTTCTAAATCAAGAAAGTCAGTCTCTTTTCTTTTGTGTGTGAAATTGTGTTTTTGTGCCAAATGCGAATGTAAAAGCGTCCCATATCAATTCAGAATCAAGAATCCAATTCCATCTAAGTTTTAAGTGAAGAAGTGTTTTCTTGGAGGGAAACAGCTCTCATTTGCTGCCAATAAAAAAGTTACAATTTGGTAGTGGAAGTCCAAAGTCCAAAAAATGCGATCAAATTTCTTCTTGAGTTCTCAAACAAGTAATTATGACCACTAGAGCATTACGCCATTCAAACTATTGATTGTCAACAATACTAGTCAATTGCGCATGAGTCTCGAATGGTTCTTTGTTTAACAACAGTGGTAGTCTAGCAATATAAGCATTACACTTTAGATTAAAAGGGTTTTCCTTGGTTAAGGAATAGAAGATTACGAATTTTTATTTTTATAGTAAAATGAATAAATTTCTGGTGTGATTTTAAAAAGTTAGAAAAGTTGTCTAATTTTTAAAATTAAAAAATCTTTTTAGTTTTAAATTTTAATAAAATTCCTTCTCTTTAATTTCGGTTAAATAATAATAATGAAACATTCGCTATATGAATATTATACATAGACTAATCAAATGTCATTAATATGATAACTCAACTCAATTCTTAAATCTAACTCGAACTAATAAATGTCAAGTTCATTTAATAGTTTAAAATAATTGTAATTAATTATTAGTTCATGTTGAGTTTAATTAGCTCAGTTTGAGTTTAAGAGTTGAATTATATTGTTTTATAAGTTTTGATTAATCCACACTAGATGTATAATGCCCATATATTTCATCATTATTTTTAATTAAAGTCTAAGAAAATATATTATTTTAAAAAATTAAAAATCACAAGGAACTTTTTGAAAAAGATTAAGGAGTTTTTCTAAATTTTCCTAAACCATATGGGAGTTTCATGTCTTTTACCTTCATTATTATTATTATTGTTGTTGTTGTTGTCATTGTTGTTGTTGTTATTGTTGTTGTTGTTATTATTATCAACAATTCTTCTTATGGTGATTCTTATAGGTGTAAATTATAGTGTATTTTCTAGGTGTTAGAATGTGTTTTTAGTATTCTTAGATGACAATCATGTGCTTAGGACTTAGATTTATGTTCTTGATAGTGTTCTTATGTGTTTTGTTTGATTGATTCTTGTTAAAGAGAAAATTTGATCTTAAGTGTATATTTTAAGGGTTGTTTGATGTGTTTAGTAATAAGTGGAGATAGAAAAAAAGTGAATAAAAGATGAAGAAAAAGCTAGAGAATGGACGATTGTGTTAGAGAGTTAGAGCAATGCCATACACGATTGTGTAAGCAACTTTTCCAAGTTGCGAGATTTTTTAGTTCTTTTCATGTTTCGAGACTATTTTTGGAAGATGAACACGTAGAAAAACCTAAAGAAAACCTTAGAAGACCCAAGAGTATATAAAGAAGAGAAAAACATCACTTGACGGGTAGAAAACATAACAAGAGGAGATCAAAAGAGCAAAATCTCAAAACTAAAGGCCATAGTTTCTAACTTAAGGCAAAGAAAACAAGACATCCAGATTCAATTCTCTACTTTTTTTTCTTATTTCCTTATTGTTGTTGGATATTAATGATGATTAAACTTGAATATATAGTTACATATATAGATTGCTAAATTCCTTTCTAGGAATTACTCTTGATTTATTTGTTGAACTTTAAATTCTTGATTTAATGAAATATGCATGTGATATTTATTGCTTTGTATTCAATTTGAATCGAGAGATTGGATTGAATCATTTGTGTTGTGTTACACAGGGAAAGCTAGTACCAATGTTATGAATATCATACCAGTACTAATCAATACTGGATATTGTTTTGAGTAAAATTTTAAATTTATAAAATTGTTCTTGAATTTTTTAAAATTACAAAATAGTCCCTTAATATAGTATACTGTATAATTTTTAATTTTAATCAACCTTGTCTTCAAAATTCATAACAATAGAAATTTAAAATAACAATAATTTATTTATTTTTATTAATATTATTTTCACATATTTCACATATAAAAATAACCCAATTAATATGAAAAAAGATCATTTAATCATCATACAAATATAAAATTAAGAATAATACAAAATATTTAAAATATTACAATTTCATCATATAATAAATAATAATTATATCAAAACATCATATAAAAACAATAATAAATAACCATGACTCTCTAACAATGACAATTTACAACAAGAGTTTGTGTCGAGAAAACAACAAACTAAAAGTGAAACCTGCAATAAAAACATTTACAATTATATTTATATTGTATATATAAAATTTAACATATACTTTAAATATAAGTGAAATTAAAAGAAGATGAGAAATGAAAACTTAGAACTTCATTCAATTGAATATTCGCTCAAATCGCATTGACCTTAATTTTCATTTAGTGTAAAATTCTCATCATTAAAAAGAGTCTCATCATCACCATCATTCAAATTCTTTATACCAAATGACATATTAATACTTTCTCATCTAATGTTATCTTCCAAGTTACTCTCATCGATCAAACTTGGTTCCTCAGAAACCAATTATGCCAAAAGATCGATATGATCAAGGAAAATTGGATTTATAGATCTACTTGTTCTATTAGAATTCCTAGAAAACAATAACATTAAATTATTAAAAATTTTAAGAAATTGTATCCATCTTATTAATGATAATAACATACCTTTCTCAACGCTTTAAATGATATCAAACAAAGACCAAGTTATTCAATCTTTTGTATTCCAATCTATTCCTTTTCTTGAAATGGATAAATTCAAATGTGATCCGATCCCTTTTACACCCTGTTGCACTCACACATTGACTTAGAATTTGAATTGTAAACCTTTGCAATTTTGGAATACCACTTTCAAATTGGTCTTACCAAACAACTATAAGATAATAAAATTAGCATTATAAATAAAATAAAGTGTTGATTAATATATATATACTAGGGTTATGTTTGTTACTGTGACAAATAGTAATTGGAATCCCAAAATTACCATAAGCTTCTTTATAAATCTCATTCGTGAGCTTAAGAGATCTTGCATCATCTTATGGGCAACAATTATTGTAATAATTAATAGCATTTTCTAATTAACTTTAGTTTTCTTTGTAAAACTTAGTTTAAAATAAACATTAAGATTTAAAAATGTCCCAACTGTAAACATCGAAGAGTTAATTTGTATTTCCCATCTCTCATTGATGGCATAAGATAAGGAGTGAACAAAGAAATCCTATTTTTTATATTGGCCTTGATTGCTTCCTTCATCCTCTCCATGGTATCATAAAAATAACACATTGTTGCCTTCTCATCACAATCAACCAGACAACCTTACTAAAGGCTTACAAACTAAGATGACAAATTGACATTGGGACCAAAGTTCATTATTATCAAGTATAATAATAGAAACATTCAATCTAGCATTAGACTTAGCAGGCTAAGATACATCCCACTTATCACTTGCAAACATTTGTCTCACTTTTTCTTCATTCGAATAAAAAACTAAAGTGATAAGAAATTAGTTTCAAATCTTGTAATAGCAGCACGATACAAATTCTTACCATTTGTGAAATCTTTTTTCATTAAACTCAAGAACAATGCAAAATTGTAGATGAACTTGGTTACCTTTTTTACTTTCTGTACAGTTTCATCAATAATAGGAAAATATCTAACATTTCTTATATTTTTCAACATCAGGTCAATACAATATATAGCACAAGGAGTCTAATAAAAAGAATTATACCTACTTTGCAATCTTCTTTTAGCTGCTTTATAAGCGAAATCATTATCAGTAATAAACTAAACAATATTTTCTAGCCCAACTTCATTCACACCTTCATCAAATATCTAAAATAGAGTATCAACATTCCTTACAAGGTCAGATGCATCAATAGACTTTAAAAACGTTGTCCCCTTTACAAAATAAACCAAAAAATTAATAATAGATTCATTTCTTCTATTTGTCCATCCATCACATATGATTGAACACATAAAAATAGCCCAAGTCATTCTTCTTTCATCCAAATAACTTTTAATTTCATAAGCAGGGCTACTTACAAGTTAACCTTTATAGTCATCAATTGAAGGAGTCTTATATCTTGGACCATAAAATGCAGTAACATCTACTATAGGTTGATAATAATATGACTGGATAATATTGAACACTACGTGAATCATATCACCATCTAATCATTAAAATATCCACTTTAGGAGCAACTTTTCTAGATTGTAAAGGCACTATAGATTGAAAGCTGAATTCTAGTAGTTGTTTGTAGTGCAAAAAATTAAACATCTGTCTTCTTTTTTTCCTAACATTAAGTGAAATATTCCTTTCTTGTTGGGTAGGAATCCTACCACTTTGAACATTCCCATTATCATCCTGACCACAAATAAATAAATTCCATTATCAATTTCGTAATTCATTCTTTACCTTCTACCTTTCTTATGTTGATACTCTTCAAGCAAAGTCTTCATTTGTTATTTCACATCATGACTAACTTTTTTTCAAGGCTCCACATCACCTTTGACCCCAGCTAAATGCTTATTTAATCTAGTGATTCTTCTACCTTTTAAATAATTTTTTTTAGAAATAAATAAATAATATTATATCACTAACAAAGCTATTACAAAGGTAGTAAATTAGTAAGAGTACCTATCGTGCACTAGCTTATGGACAGGATGATAGTTCAACTACAAAAAACTAAGACAAACCAACACAATGTTGGTAAAAGAAACACTAACTCTACACTTTCATATGTTCCATTGGATCTTCATATTAGCCATGAGTGCGTGGCCAATGTTTTTGGATAAAATTGCAGCTTTAATCTAGTTTACTATGTTTTCAGCGACCTGATATTTTGTTACCTCTTTGTGCTTATATATGTGACAATTTGTCTCATTCAATATCATATAGATGGTAGTAACATAAACCACTTTATGTAGCTAGACAGGCTTTGATAAAAATAAGAGTAAGTAATGAAGTGGTTCAGAATAAGCTCCCATTCGTATGTCGAATTAGTTATCTTCAACATATGTTGAAGTCTGCTCGATATGAATTTGGAAAAAAAAATAAAAAAATGATTTTGATCCTCATCAGATTTAAGACATAATACACACATTTTGTCGATTGGTTGGAACCATCTACACTTTTTCCTTAAATGATTCTCGATAGCTAACCAAGTAATAACCGCTACTTTAGGATTTAGAGATTTAGACTAGATGATTTTATACCACGGTATCTCTATTCTAACATCTTTGAAAAGTCGATGACAGGTGTGGTTTGTGAATATATCTTGGGAATTTACGCTCCAACAAATATTGTCCTCTAAATCCGTATCTCCCAGTAGTGGAAGAGACTCAAACAACCTGTCGAAACCTCTAAAGTTCCCATACCATACACCATCTTAAATAAGGAAAGACTCTCTCACGTCAATTTGTATACAGTTCCTCAATTGCCCAAAAGTCAAATTACTTACTAAGGGATACCTTCAACCTAATTATCAAACCAAAAAAAGGTATTGGTTCCTCTAATAACTCTACGCTTAACATGTGGATATAGTGCCTATCTAAGATTCAACAGTGGTTGAAAATGGCAGAGGAATGGGAGGAGCATTTTAGGTGCAGAAACTTCTCTCCTTGAGGTAGGTTTCATGAACCCATTTAGACCACATAACTTCTTTATTTGAAAACAATCGCCAAATATGCTTGCCCAGTAATTACTTTCTGCATAGATGTCGACGAAATTATATTCAGCCCCCTTGTTGTTTTGGGACAGTGATGTCGCTCCGTTTAACTTTAGAAAGCTTACCGGTTTCTGTTTTACTCGACTAAAGAAACGCCTTTAACAATCGATCCACTTCCTTCATAAGCTTTTAAGGTATTGGAAGATGGGCAATCCATTGGAGGTGAAAACTACTCAAAACAAACAAATGGTATGTTCTTCATTCCCAGAACCAATTCGACATGAGCCCAAGCTGGATCATTAAATCTTCCTGAAGTGATTGAATTATCAAGAGTACTTGAACTTTCTTTAATTTATCTGTAAATAAATCAAGACATGTGTCAAAATTAATTAATAGATTCATATTCAAAAATACAATGTTGCATATAATATCATTATATAACTATAAAAATTAAATATTCAATTGTAAGCATATCCAGATTCTAGATAGACTCTATCTTACATCTTTCTTTATGATAATACAAATTGCAAAAATAACTTTTCTTTATGATAATACACATTATAAAAATGATTTAAAAACTTACAATTTCACATTATGTTAAGTGATGAGTATTGTCTCATAATTTCATATACCATTTTCTACTATTTATTTAACTACCTGTAAGATAAGATGATAAATGTGTATTTGCAATTCATAAAGAGATGATTAAATTTGTAATATTATTTCCTAATGACAATAATAAACAAAGTAAAATGCAAACATTTAATTTTTCTTAACTTAACTGCGTATGTTAAATGATTTAATGATATATTAAATCTTACATTTAAATAATTAACCATATGTTAAATACTTTTTATACATAAACAATAATTATTAAATTGTATGTTTCATATAAATTAATTAATAATTCAATGAATTAAATTTGATCTCATTTTTATGATATTAAAATAACAAATAATATGACATGTTCTTGAATTATACACATTTCACAATAATTAAACGTTCTTCTACAATTCATACATAATATTATTTTGATCTCATTTCTTCATAAATTCACAATGCTTAAATGTTATTGAAATTGAACTATACACAATTCACACAAACAATTTCAACTTTCAAACCTAAATTATCCAATCCACATTTTATAAACCATTTTCAAAACATAGATGACACAATCAAAATACAATGCAATTGCAATTCATAGTAGAAATAAGCAACCTAAAACAAACAAAAAATCAAAATTTGTATTAAAGTTAGGGTTGGGTCAGGTCGGGTCGGGTCAACCTGATGAATTTGGATATGGATATGGAAATATTAGATTTATGTAATCAGCTTGACAAGTAGGCGAGCAGCGGTGATGGTGGACTGGAGAAACACATCAACAGTGGAGTGGAGAGGGGAGACTAGCAGTTGTGATTGTGAAGAGAACAAGTAGTCTGACCCGAGGTAGTCTAGGTGAAGAGACAGAGGTGGATGAAGCTTGTTGCATTACGTTGGGTTTAGGTAGTGAAGTGTGCAACAACGAGGTGGGCAGTGGGTGATGGCACGAGTGGGTGACCAACGATATTGAAAATATTTGGTGATTTAAAGAGTGAAGATGTGTGGACAGTGGAGAGAGAGAGAGATGAAGTGAGAGTGACTACTCGTTGTTGCTGTTGTTGTTTTGGTGTTTATAGTTGTAGGTTTGGCTTTTCATTTTAGTCTACTTTTCAAATTACAAATTAGTTCCATAATTGATCTGTATTTTGGATACCAACCAGCTAGTATTGACCGGTACCCACCAATTGCTGCAACCATTATGGTACTAATTTTTAGGTACGATTCTCTACCGGTAAGGAATAGTACTGATAACTTTGGATGGTACCTCAATAGACCTATAAACATCAAATTAATAGCAATTGAGGAGAGATCATAATGGTTTATTAGTTATCTATTTGATTGCTTCAAATCCAATTACATAGTTTTGATAGATTAAAAGATCACAATTCAATTTCTATTTATTTTAATTGGGATTACTTAATTAGATCTAAAGAGAGATTAATATAATCATTAAATATATAGGATTAAGTAAGATTAAATTAAGAAGGTAAAGTGAATGCAAATAAGGATAGAAGTAATTCCTAGTTTTTATCATTGATCATTCAATTAAATTCACTACTGCCTAATTAATTTTTTAGTTATTAATTCCTCTTTTTAGTTTAATTATTAGTTATTCATCTTATTGTTTATCTTAAACAAAGCTTATAAGAATTGTTAGGTGACTATTGTTAGCTCAAGGTTTATTTTTAATGATTTTGATGATAACCTCATAATATTTCAATATTTAAATTGGATTTATTGTCTTGTACAATTAACGGTCTAATTCTCAAAAGGAAATAAAATCATAGGATAAATGCTTCCTTTCTTAGAGGAACCTTCGTAATGAACTTACCTTATTTATTTTATAGTATTCGGAAGAATCTTGTTATCATTGGAGTTATTTCCTTTTATTGTTAACGGTTAATTCTTAAAAGGAAAAAAATCATACGAAATACGCTTCCTTTCTTGCAGGAACCTTCTTTACGAACTTACCTTAATAGAAATGGTTTATCCGAAAGGATCCTATTAATTATGAAGGTCATATATTATCCCCGTGATTACTAAAAGATTTTTAACAAAGATGACATTGAAGATATTCAACTTTAAATCCATTTAGTTGACTAAGGATGCAAGTGAAACAACGGTTAATTGAAAGAAATGCTCACTTAAGAAAGGGTCACTGTTGTTGCGAAAACATATCAGACTCTTAAAATACATCTATAGCATCAATTCTCTTGAAAGTGATATCATTATCAAATCTCTTGTGTTTTAGAAAGTGAAAATTCTTTTTTGAGAGAGATCATTGAAGCCCATATCGAGCAAATTACATTTTCATCTATTGAGAGCCTGTAGAGTCTAACTAAATACTACTATTTTAGAAGGTTGAAGAACTTTAAAAAATATATATTCATGAGTTTGAAGATGCTCATCAAATTACTACTTAGGAGTTTAGTGATACACTCAAGTTGGATACTTGGAGAGTAGACTAAATTGACTGAGTCATTTCTCTCTCTCTTTTTCACTTTTAAATTTCCACAGAATATTGTTTGTGTTTTCATTTTTGCAAGAAGCTCCTTCACTTTTATAATAGGCTTCTTCTGTTTTCAACTTACAAGAGGTTCTTTTCAGTTTTAACAGGTGCCTTCTATTTTAAATTTTTTAACAAGATTTATTGCTTAACAACATCTGATCATTTAACAGGCTCCTGTCGTTTAACAGGGTTCTATAATTTGACAGACTTCTATTGTTTTTAAATTTTAATAGGCTCATGTCTTTATACGAATTGAAAGTAGCTTGCAAATTTTTTAACGTCACACATAATTCACCCCCTCTTGTGGGCATTGCTCCATAAGATGTGAATGCAAAAAAGGTTTGAACTGTTTTTATTTGAAGCATTTTACACATTTACTTAGGATTTTTTGGGTAAAGTCACATTTATTTTGGGCTTTGTGAAGGGTAGAAGTTAAATTCTTCGACTTAACATAGTCTCCAATTAGGTAAAATGTGTAAGCGACAACGTTTACAAGGAATTATTTGATTAAAGGACTGTTTCAGTAAGAAATTTCTATATAAGTGGAGACATTTATGGCTCATTAAGGTAAGCCAACCACCTGTTATTTAGTTATCCTTAGAAAGTAGTCATGAGTAATAGATTCTGGTGCCACTGATCATATGTCAGGTAAAATAACCAACTTTAACCATATCGTTATTTACCTACCTCTAACAATGGCAAAAAGGTGTCGGACCCTCTCATCCTTGTCTTCTCTCATATTACCCTTTACATTATTTTTACTAAACTTTCCTTTCAATCCTATTTCTATGAGCAAATTGACTAAACAACTAAATTGTTATGTATGTTTCTACCCTAATAATGTTATCCAGGATTGAAGACCAAGATGATGATTGGATAAGGGCATGAATTAAATGAAATGTACTATTTTGATGAGTTACAATCATCCATTGCATGCCTAGTGTCAGTCCCTCCTATTGATATCCATAATCGATTGGGTAATCCATCATTGAAAAATTTAGTGCCAGGGTTAGATGTTATTTCCAGCTTAAATTATGAGTCGTGTTAGCTAGGAAAACATCATCGTACTTCCTTATTTCCAGCTTAAATTATGAGTCGTGTTAGCTAGGAAAACATCATCGTACTTCCTTTTTTCCTCAAGTCAATAAAAGAGTTGAAAAATCATTTATGTTAATCCATACAGATATTTAGGGTCTAAGTCGTGTCAAGTCTAAGTTAGGATTTTAGTGTTTTGTAGTTTTTGTTGATGATTTCTCTTGAATAACTTGGTTATATCTAATATAAGATTGTTCAGAATTATTCGCTATATTTTGTTCTTTCTATACTAAAATACAAAATCAGTTTAATACCTAAATCAATATTCTTCGTAGTGATAATGCTAAAGAATATTTCTCTAGCTCATTCCCATCTACTTAAAACAACAAGGTATTCAACATTAATCTTCCTGCCCTACACTCCTTAACAAATTGGGGTATCTGAGCAAAAAATCCATCATATTGTTAAAGCAGCTCGTACCATGCTAATCCACATGAATGTACCCAAAAGTTTCTGGGGAGATGTTGTACTCACTGCATGTTTTCTTATCAATCGAATTCCATCTTCTGTGTTAACGATTAGAACTCCATTCTCAGTTCTCTTTCCCATGCAGACCCTTTTTACCTTAATCCTCGGGTATTCAGATGTGTTTGCTTTGCTCATCAACTTCAGCCTAACACAGATAAATTAGATTCAAAAGTTATAAAGTGCATTTTTCTCAGGTACTCCCATTTGCAAAAAGGGTATAAATGTTTCAACCCCTCGTTGAATCATTTTTTGGTGTCTACTGATGTTACATTCTTTGAAAACACACTGTACTTTTCTAATGCCTAGTTTGTCTCTACTGACACTGATGAGTGTCTACCAATTCCTTTTGTTCCTTCATAAACAACTACCAATTATGTTGCTCCTGATACTAATCCTACTCCTTTGGAATGTCTATCTCATCCTAATTTGTAGGTTTATACTCGACACACTTATCATGAAGTACGACCAGACGATTCACACTCATCACCATTGTCTTCTTCGTCTTCAACTCCATCATATGTGATCTTGATTGGCCCATTGCTCTACGTAAGAGAAGAAGGTCTTGTACATCTCACCCTATTTCAAACTTTGTTTCTTACAACTCATTATCACAGTCATATGCTACTTTTGTATCCACATCTTGGATGGAAACATGCTATGGAGGAAGAGATGTTGGCTTTATAAGCTAATAATAAATGGACATAGTTCCTCATGCACATGGTTAGACAATTATGGGTTATCATTGGGTGTTCAATTTTAAGGTCAATTCTGATGCCACAATTAATCGTTTAAAAGCTTGTTTGGTAGCTAAGAGTTATATACATGTCTAGTATGGATTATATTGAAACCTTTTTTCCTGTAGCCAAATTGACATCTTTTCGTGCTTTCATTGCGTTGGCAGCCACCCATGATTGGTATTTCCATTAATTCGATGTAAAAAATGCTTTCCTTGGTATTTCCATTAATTCGATGTAAAAAATGCTTTCCTTCATGGTGATCTTTAGGAGTCTATTTTTAAGGAGCAAACACCAGGGTTTATTTCTCAGGGGGAGACTAATCTAATGTGTCGCCTTATCAAATCTTTATATAGTCTAAAACAGTCACTGAGAGCTTGGTTTAGGCGCTTTAGTACAGTAGTTATGGAGTTTGGTTTGCATCAATGTGGTGTTGATCACTCTGTGTTTTATCGTCACTCTAAGGTTGGTAAATTTCTTTTGATCATTTATGTTGATGATATTGTTATTACTGGAGATGATAAAGTAGGATTCCAGTTTTAAAAGTCATTCCTACAGACCAAATTTCAAACAAAGAATCTTGGTTTACAAAACTATTTTCTGGGTATCGAGATAGTAAGGTCAAAAATGGGGATTTGTCTATCTCAAAGAAAGTATGTCCTTGATCTTTTAAATGAAACAAGTATGTTGGGAACAAAGCCAGTTGATAGCCCCATGGAAGCAAATGTTAAACTTACTGTTGATAAAGGAGAGCAGTAGGAAGATCTAAGTAAATATTGAAGATTTATTGGTAAACTGAATTATTTGATTGTTACTTATGTAGATATTTCATTTACTACAATTATAGTGAGTCAGTTTATGGGATCTCCTCGAATTAGTCATTGGGATGCAGTTATTAGAATTCTGAGATATTTGAAAGACTATCTATGGCAAGGTCCTCTTTACTAGAATCATGGACATATTTAGATTCAAGGGTATACAAATGCATATTAGGTAAGCTCTTATGATTGACGATCTACTTCAGGCTACTATGTACTTTTAGGTGGAAACATAGTATCATGGAAAAGTAAAAAGCAGTCAATTGTTGCATGTTCTAGTGTTGAGTCTGAGTATAGGGCTATGACATATACTATATATGAGTTGATTTGGTTGAAGCATCTCCTTGAGGAACTTAGTTTCGAGCATTCCACTCTAATGAAGTTGATGTGTGATAATAAGCAACTTGTGAAGTGAAATAGTTAAGCAATAAGTAAATTCCTCTTATAAAGGTGCTCTGGTAATATCACAGTGGTGAAGAGGTAACTTGTGAACTTGAATCGATGATAAGCACTCAGTACCTGAAACTATTTAATACATATATGAATTTCGAGGACAAAATTTTTTTAATGGGGAGAGAAATATATTATCAATAATTAATAAATATAATTAATTAAATTATATATTTAATATAAGTAAAGAAATATAAATATGTTAAATTGATAAAATTAACAAATCAATATATATGGTAACATTTGATTTGATAATATGAATCAACCCTAATAAATCAATATTTATTCTTTTCTCAAAAAAATAAATCAATATTTATACAAATGCCAATTAACGTAGATTTTTTTTTTGAAAATTGAAGAAATTGTCATTATTTATAGTAAAACTATTTACAACTTAGACTTAAATAAAGAAAAGAACTTTTCTTGACAGTGTCACCGTAAATAGGGCCCGAAAAGAATTTTGTTTAGACAAAAATGTAGAAACGAAATTACGTGTTTGTACTTTGTTGGTCTTGTGTAGGACAAGGTTGTCCATTTGTTGGGCATTCCTCCGCAAGCTGTGAACGCAGAAAAGGTTTGGACTGTTTTTATTCGGAGCATTTTACATATTACTTTGGATTTGATTGGGGGGTAAAGTCACATTTTTGTTGGGCTTTGTGAAGGGTAGAAGTTAAATTCTTCGACTTAACATAGTCTCCAATTAGGTAAACTGTGTAAGCGACAAGGTTTACAAGGAATTATTTGATTAAAGCACTGTTTCTATGTAAGTGGAGACAAAAATATGATGTACAAGCTACTCTTTTGGGCTTTTCACCTACAAAATTCTAGATTGGACCTAAAGAAAGGACAACTTTTACAAGGAAAGTTCTCATCGATGATTGTTACTATTGACTAACAATCGATCTATAAACGTTTGATGTAACAATCAATCTTCTTAAAAAGAATGTACAAATGGGTGAAATACCCAGATTTCTCATGTTATTTTAAATGCTCGTTACATGGCATAAACTTGTTTCATAATTTTAATTATTTTACAAGACACTTTTATGATTTCCAGTTATCAGAAGAAGCTTTAATGGAAGTACAGTATCAAAACCTTTTATGTGATTATTTATTAAATATACGATAAAATTTGAATAACTATTGTGATACAACTTTAATTACGAATTTTATTAAGATAATTTAACAAGAGATTAACCTTATAGTATAAATATTTTAAAATAATCTTAGATCATAATATTGTTTTACGAAATAAATTATACAATAGAAGAAGTTTGTATCTTTTATATATTGTAGAAAAAAAATTAAAATAACATAACATGTATAATCATTTTTTAAACAGAGTTACCCTAATGCCGCTAAAAGATCTAAACTTTCGTTGCAATCTTTAAAAGTTTTGGCTATTAAAAGTTGATTTCATTCGAGGCATAAGAATATGCAAGTATCATTATTAATATTGATTTAGTGCTTAATACTAAAGATAGATTACTATGTAACTGTATTTACAATGAGATTATAATTATGATATTCAAATTATATTTAAGTATTATTTTGAAATTGTATCATTTATAATTTCAAAATGAAATATCAATAAAATGATAAAACTAACACACGTTATATTTCTTTCTTGTGAAAAAAAGTTTTTGATTTTAATAAAAATATTAAATAAATATATAAGTGGTTATTAAAGAATAAGATCATTGAACTAACCTGTGAATGAGGATGTTAAAAAGAATATTACTTTTGTGTTTGTGGATGTTCTCGTTATGGTAGTTATATAATTGATCATTAGATTTTAGATTA
>JANSVA010000001.1:22321718-22333076 GCA_025504915.1 Erythroxylum reticulatum
TAAAAAGAATATTACTTTTGTGTTTGTGGATGTTCTCGTTATGGTAGTTATATAATTGATCATTAGATTTTAGATTAACAAAACATCTCATCTATGAATTAGTATGTTTTAATAATACTTATGACATATTATATTAAAGGTAGCTCGATCAATACTACTTGTATGTAATATGAGTTGTATAGAGATAGTTAATTAAATAAATAAAGGATTAATCATTTTTAAGTAATTAGGAAAAATGTTATACTATTCTTAACCAGTAATGGTTTTTTTTTTATTTACCAGAGTGAATTGAGAGTTGGAAATATTATGTTTAAATATCAATTATAAATCAATTATTAATTACTAAGAACAAAATTGAATATATTTAAATAGAATAAATAATAATTTCGTGCTTTATGTGTTATTAAACATTGAATGATAAAAAGATTGAATTATATATTATAACCATGCATGAATATGCTAATTCAAACTATTTTGATATTTGTAATATTTGAATTGTCATGATATATTACTAGTGGTTGAAATTTGATTTATGAATATAATTATTTAATTAGAGAAATCAGGATGAATTAAATGAAATTTAATTTATTAAATTCTAATTATGAATTAGAATTTATAATTATTAGCAACATATTAGGAACCTAATATGTCATGTACAAAGAGCAATTAAAGAAAACTTTTAACTTAAATAAGTTAGTCTTAATTATGAAGTTTAAAGATCAAATATGAGAAATCAAATTATAATTATAATTAGGGTCATAATTTAATTATATTTAATATTTTTATTTTAATTACATTTGAAAATGAACCTAGTCTTTCTCTATAAAAGGGAAATATTTAAAGGAACTAACACTCTTGTCAATCTCTCTCAAATTGTTGAGCTTTTTAAACCCCCCCTCCCCCCCAAAAAAAATTTGTGAATAGCGTTAAAGGCTAAACATTCAAATAGTTTGTGGTTGATGACTAATAAAAAAAGAAACATTTTTGTGTCATACCAAATAATAT
The DNA here is from genome assembly GCA_025504915.1 of Erythroxylum reticulatum. Taxonomy (NCBI): domain Eukaryota; kingdom Viridiplantae; phylum Streptophyta; class Magnoliopsida; order Malpighiales; family Erythroxylaceae; genus Erythroxylum; species Erythroxylum reticulatum. The sequence goes on from JANSVA010000001.1 coordinate 22,322,724, forward strand.
TTGTCTTTAACCCATTAATTTCCTAATTCTTGTTTTAAGATACTATATTAAAGACATCCAACAGAAAATTGTAAAATATATTTTTCTTGTCTCTAAGTGAATTTTAGAATAATGTTACCAACCTTCCTTTAATTATTTAAATTGATGGTTAATAATTTAATAAATGATAAAGTTATTTACCCTTGCATTCGGCATCCAATAGGTAATAGAGCTAAGACGTGTCTCTGGTTTGACAATTGGCTGGACATAAGCCCTCTTTCCTAAGTCTCAAAGCTCCAACCTTTAAAAAATTGACTACTTCTCAACTCTAGAGTTTCTTCCCGGATTACCAGTGGTGAATGACATGGAAAATTTAGGAGATTTCATACCTTACTGAACTATCTTCCCAAATAAATGTTGTTGTCTATAAAGATGCTATCTACTGGAAATTGAATCTGAATGGACTGTTCTTGACTCAATCTTGTCACCAGCTATTTACTGCTCGATCTTATGTGGAGGTTCCTTGGTTTAAAATCTTGTGGAAAAACTCTATCAACACCAAGGCTTCCTTCATAAGATGGCTAGCTATCAAGAATCAACTTTAAATAAAGAGTCAATGGTACGGACATGAAGATACCACATGTTTCCTTTGTAATATTGTTGTTGGGGATTGAGACCATCTTTTGTTTCAATGCCATTATTCCAAGGCTATATGGAGTTGGATATTACATTTGCTGCCTGTCAGTAATAGTAGTTTCAACTGGGAACACACATTGAATTGTATTGTTTGTAATTTGGAACCTGGGAAAATCAATGCTCCTCTATTCAAAGCTACATTCACGATCACAAGATATACCATTTGGAAAGAAAGGAATAGTCGTAGAGCTACAGGTAAGAAGGCGGAGAAACACAAAATTGCATATCAGATAGTCAACCTCATTAGAGCTCATCTCTAGGCAAAAAATGTTCAACATTCACTTTCTTTAAACATACAACAAGCTTGGTGTATATAGTCTCACCTTAGCTATTACAATTACATACATGTCATGTATTTCATTAGTCTATTTCCTATCATTGTAATTATTAGTAAACTCTCAGCATGAGAGTAGGTAGTAGGCCAAGACCTCTTGTATATTTTTGTATAGTTTTATCTATAGATAATACACCTTTTAAATTTCAAAAAAAGTTGCATGTTTATAATTATTATTTATCTTTATTTTTTTAGAAACGTTAGTGGTTTATTATTGTTATTTACTATGTTAGTTTTCTATTTCTAAAAGCTTAAAAGGTAATATACTGATATTGTTAAACAAGAGGGAGTATGAGAACAAGGGTGCTCTTATTATAATATTATATCTTAATAAGTTGGTTTGATGTACAAAGAGTGGTGGGAAGGTATGAGACTTTTATGACCTTATTTTAATGCAAAATGGTAGAAGGATATTTAGTAAAATTATACATATTAAAGATGGGTAATTATATTTAAAAATTGTATTAATTAAGTTTTGTCATAAACTATGAGTTGAGAATTGATTTGTTGCTTCATTCTCTTATTTTAAGGTTTTAATAGTTTGTTATCAATTATTACATAAGATAAAAGAATATGTCATCATCTAAACTATTGAATATGCTTAGACTATAAAATATTGCTTAATTACATTCTTGTTATGAAATTTTTAGGAGGCAGAAAAATAGTTCTAAGAAAAATAAGAATATGAAATAAAAGGTTTCTGTTAAGATAGTAAAGCTAATTGGTGGCCCTCAAGAAGAACAATGACAATATCACTTATTTTTATCGGAGCTAATGGACACTAAAAGTTTAAGAAAGCTACAGCTTTATGTATATTTATGATTGAGACCAATCTTTCTACTTTTATATTATAACCTTAGGTATTAGATTTTGATTGTATTTTTCATATTTGTAATAATATATGGGTGCTAATAAGGAGCATATCATTGAAGAAAGACAAAGTAGACTTATAAGTTAGCAATTGAGCAAGGGTTTTTTACATTAGTTATAGAAACTTGTATTTTAGCATTACCTTCTGACCTTGTATTAGAAATAAATAATTGTCGTTATGTTTTAATCATTATAAGAAACATTATTTCTATTTATTATAAAGATTTTAATGGATTATCCTTATAATTAAGAATAAAATAATGTTTGTTATATATCTGGATTACTTAGAAATAGTTTGTATAAATTAGAAATCTAAAATGACAATCTTTAACATAAATAACAGAAAAGAAAAATTAAGTGACCAAAATCAATCTTATTTATAGAATTGTAGGTTAGGAAATATTAATGGAACTATAATCATAAAGTTATATAAAGAAGGGTATTAGGATCTTTTTGATTATTAATCATGTAAAACTTGTGAATCCTTTTTAATGTGTAAGATGATCAATGACTCTTTAGTGGAAAGAGATTATGTGTCAATGTGTTACTAGAACTAATATATTCTGATCTATGTGGTTATACATTTACTTACACTAGAGGTGGGTACTCAAATTTTATTGCATTCATAGTTAATCAATTTAGATATGATTATGTTTATTTAATGAAACCAAAGTTTGAATTATTTGAAAGGTTCAAAGAATTTAGACTTAAGATTGAGAAACAATCTAGTAAAATTATTAAGACACTTAGGTCCAAGCAAGGTGGTGAGTATTTATACATAAGTTTCTTTGTTGCTTAAAAGATAGAGATTCTCTCACAATAGACTCCACCTAGAACTTTGGAATTCAATTGAGTATCCAAGAGGAGAAATCATATTCTATTAGAAATGGTACATTCCATGATTCATTCATAACTTCTTATCTCCTTTTGGGAATATGTCATTGAAACAATTATGAACCTTCTAAATAGAGTTCCACTCAAATTGTTTAACAAGGCATTATATGAGATATAGACTGGTAGCAAATTAAAGTTGAATATTTAAAGATTTAGGGATGTGATGTTTATATGGAGTGTGTAAATTTGATAAAATTTAAGGTAAATCAGATAAGTGCCAATTTGAGGAATATCTAAAAGAGAGTATTAAATATCAATTTTACCATCCCTTTAAGCAAAAGGTGTTTATCTCAAGACATGATACATTCCAGAAAGAGAATTTATTTCTAAAGAAAGTAGTAGGACTAAGGTAAAGTTTAAATAAGTTCAAAAAACAAAAATCCATATCTAGATGGAGCAACAACTTCAAGTTGATATATATAATGTACAACCAAGGGTCTAAGAGACATATAGTTTGTGATGCATTAGCAAAATACATAGTTGCCCATTTAATTTCATCTCGAAAAGGAAAAGATGATGTATTACTCATAGACAATGATCCTACTACTTTTAAAGAATAAACGTTTGGCATTGAATTTTTAAAATTACATGTATCCATAAGATTTGAAATATACATTAATCAAGTATGGACTTTAGTGGATGCATCTAATTGAATTTTACATATAGGAAGTAAGTAGACTTTTAAGAGAAAAACTAATATGGATGATAATGTACACGTGTACAAAGCAAGGTTAATGGTCAAAGCTTACAAAAATAATAATAAGTTGATTTTGATGAAATATTTTTGCCAATAGCAATGCTTAAGTTCATAAGAATTTTATTGACTATAGTTGTCTACCATGATTATGAAATTTGAAAAATAGATTTCAAGACAATATTTCCTAATCAAGTATACAAATCGCAAAAGTCTATTTATAGGCTTAAGCAACATCACGAATTTGGAACATATATTTTAATAAGATAGTTAAAGAGTTTGATTTTATAAAGAATGAATCTTGTCTATAATAAGGTTTATAGGGGTACAATCATCATTTAAGTGATATAAATAGATGATGTATTACCAATTGGAAATGACATAGTGATGCTTCCATCTATAAAGATTTAGTTGTCCAAGAAATTTTGTTTGAAAAATATAAGAGAGTACCTTTTATTCCAGACATAAAAATCTATAAAGATAAATTAAAAAGATTGCTTGGTTTATCCTAGTCCATATACATAAATAAAGTGCTAAAGAAATTTAGTATAAAGAATTCCATAAGGGGATTTTTACTCATATTGTACAAGATTTCTCTCTCAATGAGTTTATATCCAAATTCCTATACAAAGAGAAATAAAATGGATTATGTTCCATTTGCTTTGGCTATTAGATTAATCATGTATATCGTTTTATGTATAAAACTAAATGTATTTTAAGCTTTGGGCATAATAAATAGATTTCAATTCAATTCTGGTGATAGTCACTGGATGGATATAAAAAATATCTTATAGTACTTTAGAAGAAATAATGATGCTTTCTTACTTATGGAGGAATTAAACTAAGAGTTTAAGGACATTCAATTATGATTTTTCAATATAATTATAATGATAACATATCATAGTGAGGGTACACCTTTGCTCTAAATGATTAAGCAATAAGTTAAAAATAACTCCAAACAACCAACCATTACTAGTTCTATGATTGAGGTATAGTATGTTTCAATGTATGAGGTGAAAACTGAATTTATTTAGATCAAGGAGTTTATCATTAAACTTGGTGTATCTGAGTTGATAGTATTGTATTATGACAACAATGATACTTTTGTACAGATAATAGAATCAAGGTGTCATCAATGGTATAAGGAAGTGCTCAAAAAGTTCACTTGATTGAAGATATAACATAGCAAAAGTACGTTACATTGGAGTGAGTGCTCACTGAAAAGAATCTTTTAGATCCTTTCACTAAGAAGTTATCTTAAAATAGACATGATCGACATGTGATAGTAAATTGTATTAAATATATAGGTGATTGATTATAGTGCAAGTAAGAGATTGTTAGTTTATGCCCCTACTTCTAATTGGTTAGCTACAATTAATGTACGACATTATTAATCGATTTAATAAAGGAATTCTTTATCTTTATGATTATTTTAATTAATGTTTAATATAAAAATAAAATCTTCATAATAGTTACCTCGTAAGTAAAATTATGAAATTCAAATTATATTTAGGTGATATTTCTAAAGTATTCCTAGTTATAACTTTATCAAGACAAGATATTGATGGAATGGTAAAACTAGAACATGTTATGTTTCTTTTTTATGAAGAAAATAATTAATCTCATAAATTAAAGAATGAAAATACTTAAATAAATGTATGAGTCCTTATTAGAGAATAATGTTATTGAACTGGTCTATTTATAAGGTTCCAAAATGAAATATTACTTACGTATTTGTGGATGTCTACATTATGATGGTTAGATAATTGATCCTTAGACTTAAGATTATCAAAGTATCTTACATTACAATTATTATGTTTTGATATTGTTTACGACCTATTTTATTAAGGATAGTTTACTCAGTAGTACTTGAATATAATATAAATTATATATAAATGGCTAAATATATTAATAAATAATTCGTCATTCTAAAGTAATTATGAAGAATTTTATAATATTCTTGATTAATAATGATTTAAAAAGTTCTCTGGTGAAAATAAATTGAGATTTGAAAATGTTGTCTTTAAATATTAACTATAAATCAATTACTAATTAGTGAAAACAAACATGACTAAAATTAGATAGAATAAACAATAATTCATACTTTTTAACTAATTGGAATATTGGATTATGAAAGAATTAAATTATACATTATAATCATGTATAAACGTGTTAAGTCAAATTAGTTTGATATTCTTAATATTTGGATGACTATAACAAGTTGCTATGATTATAATTTTTTCTTGGAAAATTAAATATGAACTAAAATGAGTTTAATTTAATTTAATTATAACTATAATTTATAATTTATAATTATTGCAAACATATTAGAAATTTAATGAGTTACACATAAAGAGTAATTGAAGAAAGAAAATTTAATTTAATCGAATTGGAGTTAAATATAAAATTTAAGAAATTTTGGCAATCATATATTCGATTCATTAAAATAAAAATTTAACTAGAATTAGAATTAAAGTTAGCTTTAATTATAATTAAGAGTTTAATTTGAATTTCATTTGAAAAAGAACTTTAGTCTTTCTCTATAAAAGGAAAAGGCTAGGAAAGACTTAAAGGAACTAAGCGCTCATATCAATCTCTCTTAATGAGTTTTTTTTTCTTTGCTTTATGAATATTATTAAATGCTGAACAATTAATCATCCTATGGTTTACGGTTTCAAACGAGAAAAAAAAGTTTTTATAAGAAACTAACGCAAAATTTCTCTTTAATCCTTTAAGTATATGATTCATCTTACAAGTTATTTTATTAGAGATTATATGAAAATTAATTAAAAAATTATTCCATTATACCCTTGATATGTTCCTAATTGATTTCACAATAGCAATATTATGTTTCTTGCTTGAGCAATACAAATTCTATTATTGCCAATCGAATTATCCAACACAAATGTAGCCAATTGAACTAAGTTAAAAACTACAAACTGTGCGATGATCTTTTTTCACACTTTAGGAGCCAGGGGAATTATGTGTGACTTATAAAAATTTTGCAAGTTCTTCCAATTCGTATAATAAACATATCCTAGTTAACAAATAAAAACAATAGGAGCCTATCAGAAGATAAAGCCTTTTAAATGACATGAGCCTATTAAGCAATATGAGCTTTTTATGGGATAGGATCCTGCTTAAACGAAAGAAGCCTACTAAATGATGAATTATGTTTAAATAGTTTTAAAACATAAAGCGCATGTTAAAATTGAAAGGAATCGTCATAAAGTTGAAAATAGAAAGGACCTATTATAAAAGCGAAGGAAACTCTTACTGAAATGAACACACTCATAATATAATTCAGAAATATAAAAGATAATGAGAGGGAAAGAAGAAGGATATAGTTGATTTATATTGGTTTGGCTTACAACTCAAGCCTACATTTGGTCCATAAGTATCTAACTTGAGTGTTTCACTATAAAAATTTGAGTAATAAATTTGAAGAGGCTCTCTAAGCTCAAGAGTACATATTTTTCAAGGTTCTCCAACCTTCCACACTCAAAGTTGATAACAAGCTTCTAAAAGCGCACAGAAAAATATAAAACCAAAAATAAGTTCTTAAATAACAATTTCTCTTTTGATAGAGTGATTTCACTTTCTAAGGCACAATAAGAATGATATGATTCTTAAGAATATAGATGCTGCTTAAAAGTTTCGAAAGTCTAAGTATGTTCATTACTTCACAAGTGTTATTGCTTTTTCTTAAATAGTCAATTTCTTTAACTACCCGTTGCTTCATCTTACATCTTTAGTCAACTGGATAGATTTAAATCTAAATAACTTCAATGTCATTTTTACCAAAAATCTTCCAGTAATCATGGGACTAATATATAACATTAATAATTTGTAGGCTTCTTTCGGATAAACCACTTCTAATAAGGTAAGTTTATAATGAAGGTTCCTACAAGAAAGAAAGTGTATTTCTTATGATTTTATTTCCTTTTGGGAATAAGATCGTTAATTATACAAGGAAATAAATCCAATTTGAATTTTGAAATATTATACAGTTATCATCAAAATCGTTAATTATAAACCTTAAGCTAACAATCTCCCCCTTTTTGATGATGACAATTAATAATAGATATATTTTTGAAAATTCAAAGAAATAGTAGATGATTTCTTACACATAATTAGAAGGAGCCCGTCTCCTAAGAAAGGAACCTATTGTTTATATACCACAGATTTTCACAAGTTTAATATTATAATCAATCACATATATAATCGGGTCAGCTTTGAGAAATATATCATCATATATACAGCAATATGCAAAAAAAATATCCACATAACCTTCCCCTTTTGTCATTATAAAAAAAGTATAGGGAGGAAGTGAAATAAAAAGAATGAAATAAAGGGAAAGAGTAAATACTGCATCAAATAAAATCATTAGTATAAATAAGCCAAGCATAAAGCAAATAACAATAAAGTTATTGAAGAGATTCAAGGATTCTTTTGAGCAAAATCTGCATATCAAGAAGTTGATTATGCATGCTATTTATTTGTTCTTGATTGGCTTGAATATCCTTCAGCTGTTGTTGAAGATATGAACTATTTTCATCCTGAGGAGGGTCAAGAGATTGTTGGTCTGGAGCAAGATCTAAGTTTTCTGGTACTCATTCAGATCTTTTGTCTACCTAAACATTGTTTTGTAATCTGTATCTAAATTGATAGGGAATGAAAAGGTGAAACTTAGTCAGTGCATACCAATTCAGATTTGCAAAAGAAACCCCATAATGGTTGAAAATCTTGGTAAGCAACATTCCATAAGGTAGGCACCTAATTGTATTCTTATTATTCCTCTTATCTACCATGAACCTCAAGACCATAGCTGGAAGATTCATTATATTCCCTTTTAGCAAATTATACACCACATAAGTGTCTAGCAGGCTGCACCTTTCAACTAAGCTACTCCTGGGAAAAATTGAAGTAGCTGAAAGCGATGTAAGACATCGTGGTATTAAGTCCAATTTTCTGCTCCAAGGTCTCCCATCTTGGGTGTTTTCAACATAAAGGTAGATAGATTTGACTCCTACTTATGATAGGAAAAATTAGTTCTCCCCATAAGAGCTACTTCTAGTATATTTCCTAAGATTTTCTCAGAAATTAAAATTTCACATTCATGCACCCATGAGACAATGACTAGTTTTCCATTAATTTCTTCCTTTCTGATATGTGTGTAGAATATCCTGACTAGTTCATTACATACTGTCTCATTTAATTTCAGACAATTTTTCCAACCAATGACAACAAAGTAAGGAGAGATAGTTATACCTATGTCATCAAACATCATGGGAGGCAAGATCTACCCAACAACCACCTTTCTTTTCTTGTACTTCATTTTATAGCGAATTTCAACTTCCGTTGATTGAAAATTTTTTGTGGTATTGATGTCACAACTATTTTTATCTTCTTTGCCCTTTTTTCTTTAGGAATTATCTCTTTATGAAACAACTTATTTCTATCAATAGTTTCTTTAGTCATATGCGCTTTTCCCCTTTTATTTCTTCCTTTTTTTCTTTTTCTGGATTCTTCTTCTTTTTTCTTTTTAGCAGCAGGATTTTCTTTTTGTTCAAAAATTTTCTTTGCTTATTTTGTAAGACTTCCTTTGGTGTTTAATCAACTGAGAATGTTCTTCATTTGAATCATCATCACTTATAACCTAGTGCACTTCTGATAATTGGGGCTTAGAGGAGAAAGGTTACATGAGCTTCACCATAAATATTAGTAGAAGTTATACTTTTTCTGTTCGTTTGATTTGGCTCGTGCCATAGTAAGAGCAATGGATGAGGTTTAGAAGATTTAAGATGAAAACAAAGAATTTGAATGTAAAGAATTAAGAGTGGTGCTTCGAATAACAATGAGGGTGAGTAGAGGAGAGAAGTCTGTTTTTGGTATATTAGGTAATTCTTGAGCATTGATCTTGTGTGAAGATGAATGATCGTACGCTAATACAGGAAGTGTGATCGTTTGTGATGGACCCCATTTCCGAAGTCCAACTATCGTATCTGATACCAAAAGATGTTTAACTTAGGTCTTGTGACGAATTCTGAGGCAACCATTCGGGATGGTCACGTGAGGGTGGTGCAAAACAAAAGTGGAAAGCATTGAATTTGAAAAAAAAAATAGCGTGGCAGTGAAGAAGGGTTCACCATGATGAAACCATGGAGTTATCTCTATGGACCCTTCAGGAGAAGTGCATCACCGCGAACTTTTGGCTTCGTTACGGCGAAGTCCCCGAATTAAAGCTAAGTACTCTCGAGACAATTTCACCGTAGTGAAAGTCAGGCCTTATCGTGGCGAAATCACAAGGTTCCACATAAAATCACCCTTCTGAAGAGGTTAGCTGCGACAAAACCTTCAATTCCGAAACTCAGAAACCCAATCTTTCAACACAACATCCTATTACAACACTAACATACATACAATCTCAACAAAGAATATAAACATAAACATACACAAAAGAAACTTCTTTTCTTCATTTCATTAATAAATCCGAAAGAGTTTATACAAGCTTCACTTATGTATCATCATACATATAAAAGTTTAAAACAAAATACGAAAGGATGCTCAATTTTGATATGCCTATAAAGCTATCGAAATAGTCATTAACTTAGTACAAAAGTCTCTAACTATTTTGGAGTTTTCGATGCCTTACAAGGATAGCTAACCTTCTCGTTCTGCACTTAAGGAGGGAATAGTGGGGTGAGCTGTACAGCTCAGTGGCTAATATATTTATAATCACTAATAACGAGCCACACATTCAAGCATAAGTATATCTATATATATATATATATATCTAGCAGTTCAATACTCAACAATTCAAACTCACAACTCATAGTTAACAAGATGTCATCACCTAGAACATATCATGTAATTATTCATCAAA
>JANSVA010000001.1:22346880-22383761 GCA_025504915.1 Erythroxylum reticulatum
ACTCATAGTTAACAAGATGTCATCACCTAGAACATATCATGTAATTATCCATCAAAACATAACACTCAATTATGCATTATGCTTGACAAACCAATGATAAAATGCACAACAAATGGTTCGAGAGTTTTGTGGAATAAAATAGATAAACTGAAGTTTATACCGTGAGTAAAATGAGCTTGATTTCTCACGATCTCATGGCCTCAAGTGGGAAGCCGGGAGAAGGCTATGGGTCAACGTGTACGTGACGAATGAAACGTTTCTCTCCTGCCCAAACACAATCAAATTTCAATGATTAACTCATTTGACACACATTCATACTTTTTATGCTCATCATGCTTTTTCCTCTTTTCATTTATACAAAATGCCATGACATTTTTCAAGGCATAACATGATCATAATCACAATGCATTTTCAACAATTTCCATAATTCAAAACAAGCAATTTAACACACAATATACAAGCAAGACAATTTGCCTATATTACACAACAACTATAAGTATATTACCCACCTAATTTTGCTTGAAAATCCAAGTTCAAGTCTTTGCTCTTCCTCTTGGATAGGGTTTTCTTGGTTTCTTATAACACAACAATTTCCCATTCAATCCAGATTCAATAAAGTCATAAAGCTTCAATAATCAAAAATGCTAAAATTGAACTATAACCTTTTCAAAATCCAGACCTTCGGGTCAATTTCACATGATCATTCTAATCAGTTAAATGAAGAAATTTAGAAATGTTTCCTCCTATAAAAATGTTCCTCATTGTCTTAAGTTTCTAATGACACTAAAATCATTCAATTTGGCTTAGAAATATGAAAGTTATACCCCAAACATTTTGAATTGTTCTTATGCTGAAACAATATTTTGGGCTCATCTTCCATCCACAATTGAGTTTCTTAGAGACTGAATTAAAACTTGATTGCTTATATAAAATGTAATCCTATCTCTCTAGGTTACTCCAAATAAAAAATCACTCCATTTAGATAACTACAAAACAAGATATCATCAAAATACCAAGACATGTTCATGTAGAAAAGTTGATTTCGCTGCGGTGAACTGAACTTGTCCAAAAGCCTATGAAATTTCCAGCTCTCATCCCATTTTCCAAAATTTTCACATCCAAAATCTACACCTAACACATCTTATACAAAAATCATCCTTTTCTACTTCATTTCAAGTCAATATCACCCATAAACAAATTATAGTCCATGATTGATCATGAACACTAATGATAGAACATACATATGTATACACATTCATCAACTTCCTACACACATTCACTCCATTATCACTTTCATTTCACTTCTAACTATCACTAAATATGCTTCATTCCCAACAAAAACCCTAGTATTTATTAAATCCCCTTTTTGTATCTAAGCAAGAAGAAAGACGACGACTTACCTTTAACAAGTTAATTTCCTCTTCTTTTTCTTCTTTTTTCTTCCTTACAAGCTTCTCTTGCACACTCTCACGAACTCTCTCTCTCTTCTCCTCTCTCCTTTCACATTTTTCTTCTCTCTTTGGCTTCTCACGACACTTCACACTCTTCTTCTAATTCAAGACCATTTTAAATGGTTTTTTTCCCCATTTTACTCTTCATTTACCTTGTCCTTCCCATTTTGCCCCCTTTTTTCACTTAACCTAAATCCTTTTAAATCTAACACTTTAACTATACTCTAATTTCATTCTAACATTTCCATTCGAATTTCTAATTTCTACTTTTTCTCACTAAATTAATGGACCTAGTTCTAAAAATAAATAAATAATTTAATAGATAAATAACGAATAAATAATTAATAACATGAATAAATAATTGAAAAATTTTTGGGGTCCAACAATTTACGTATCTTTTGATAGATTCGTACGACCACTTGTTAGAACTTCACAAGTGTCTTTAAATGTTGAAACGACAAAATAAAGAAAATTACCTTTTTAGTACATATGTAATCTTGCTCTATTAAACCGAGAGGAGCCCTCTAAAATGAAGGGGCCTTCTAAACTCTAAGGCCCTACCAAACCAAGAGAGAGTTTCTAAGGAATCGGAATAGAAGGAGCGTATTAAATGAAATGCATAGACAAGTAGAAAAGAATATTTATACATAAATAATATCAGAGAGTTTGCACATATCAAACTCTTTTCTTAAGACGCAAAATCTACCTTCAGAGAGTGGCAACTACTTGATTCTTAGTATTAAGATGCAAAAAATTAGTAGTTCCTTCTAAAACATGATCTCTAAGAAAATGATGTTTGATTTCTATATGCTTAGTCCTAGAATGATGCAAAGGATTTTTAGAAAGATTTATAACACTTTTATTATCACATAATATAAAAATATGAGAAAAGTTTAGAGAAAAATCCTATAGTTTATGCTTCATCCATAAGATTTAAGCATAACAGTTGGCAATTGCTATGTATTCCACTTCAGTCGTCGAAAGTGTTATGCAATTTTGCTTCTTATAAGACCAAGATACTAGACATCCTCTAAGAAATTGACAGTGACCACTTGTGCTTTTTCGATCGACTTTATCACCTGCATAATTTTCATAACAATAGCCTACTATGTTAAATGAATAAGCTTTTGGATACCATAGTCTAAAATCCATAGTTCTGTGGATATATCGAAAGATTCTTTTAACAGTTTGAAGATGACTTTCTTTTGGATTTGATTGAAAGTGTGCCCAAAGACACACATTAAGCATAATGTCTAGTCTTGAGCTTGTAATATAGAGTAGTGATCCAATTATTCCTCTATACTTTCTTTCATCCATAGCTTTGCCTTCTTCGTCTTTATCGAGCTTAGTTCTAGTATACATTGGAGTAACAATCGGTTTGGTATTCTTAAAATGATATTTCTTGATGAGTTCCTTTGTGTATTTGTTTTTGGCTAATGAAGATTCCTTTTTATGTTTTTCTGATTTGTAATCCTAGAAATAATGATAATTCTCCCATCATGCTCATTTCAAACTCCCCCTGCATTAATGCTAAGAATTCTTTATAAAAGGATAGATTAGTAGCACCAAATATTAAGTCATCAACATATATTTGCACTATGAGTAAATCATTATCCTTTCTCTTAATAAATAAGGTTTTATCGACCTTTCCTCTTTTAAAGTTATTCTCAAGTAGAAAGTTACTTAACCTCTTATATCATGCTTGAGAAGCCTAGCTTTGGATAACTTCATCACGTATTCCAAATGGTTTTCATCTTCAAAACATGTGAGTTGTTTAACAAATATTTCTTCGTTAATGTAACCATTTAAGAATGCACTTTTAACATCCATTTGGAACAACTTGAAGTTTCTATAGCATGGAAAGGTAAGTAAAATTCTAATCGATTCCAATCTAGCAATAAGTGCATAAGTTTCATCAAAATCAATGCCTCCCTATTAATTATAACCTTGATCTACAAGTCTAGCTTTGTTTCTTACCACCTTACCATTTTCGTTAAGTTTGTTTTGAAATACCCACCGAGTCTCAATAATTGACTTGTGTTGAGGACGAGGTACCAAATTCTAGACTTTAATTTTGTCAAATTAATTCAATTTTTCTTTCATAACCGAAACCCAGTTTTATTTAGTAAGGTCCTCTTCAATGATCTTTGGTTCTATTTGTGAGATGAGAGCCATAAATTTGTTCTTGAACAATGATCTTGTTTTTAGACTTTTAGAGGGATCTCCAATAATATATTGATGTGTATCAAGACCTCTCTATTCTCTCGGTATTTTTCCTTGTATAGGCTACTATTGAGATGAAGGAGCCTGCTTTGTTTTAACTTCAGAGGGGCCTTCTTGATTTTGTGATTTCGAAAGTATTATAGGAGTGATTATGTATTTTTAGGAATTAAAGGATGCTCTTCATCATCTTAGTTAGTTGTTGTTGTCAAATGTAGTGCTTCATCAAATGCCTCATATATCAATTCTTTTATCTTCTTTGTTCTTTTATTATAAACTCCGAATCCTTTACTAGTGTTACTGTATCCAAAGAAAATACCTTTGTCTGATCTCACATTGAACTTTCCAAGGTTGTCTTTGCCATTGTTTACCACGAAACATTTGCAGCCAAATGGTCGAAAGTAAGCAACATTTAGTTTTGTTCCTTTCCACAGCTCATAAGGTTCATAATAGGTCTTGTAAGACATCTGTTAAGTACATAACATTATGTGGATACTACTTTTGCCCAGTATATATGAGGTAGTCCACTTTCACATAGTATGGTCCTAGTCATATCAACCAAAGTTCTGTTCTCTCTCTACAACTCCATTTTACTGAGGCGTTCTTGGAACCATTGCTGTCATGGAATTCTTCAAACTTTTTTTATATCAAATTCTCCTTTAAGTTCTCTCTGAATTAAGTGATGCAGTTGTATATGAAAATTTCCACAAAACTTCTTAAACACTTCAAAAGCATCATCCTTATTTGATAAGAAATAAACCTATGTAAATCTGGAGTAATCATCTACTAGAACAAAACTGTAATGTTTACCACCAAAACTTTGAGTCCTAATGGAACCGAATAAATCTATATGCATAAGTTCAAGTGGTTGGTTAGGAAACAAAATATTTTTAGGAGGAAAGCTGAGAACTTGCTTACCTTTTAAATAAGCCTCACAAACTTGATTGCTTTTGAACTTTAAGGTCAGTAGTCCTCTTACTAACTCATTTTTGGACAATTTTAATAGAATGCTCATGCTGGCATGTCCAAATCTTCTATGCTAGATAAACGAATCCTTTTTAAAGAGACAAAACACTTAACACTTTGTGAGGACATGTCTTCTAATTGAGCACAATATATATTCTGATTTCTATGACTAAAACAATTTATCATTATTAATATCGACAATTTCACAATGAGATGTATAGCAAATGACTTTGTAACCCTTGTCACATAGCTAACTCACACTCAACAGGTTATATTTCAAACCACTCATAACAAGTTGCTTTATTTTCTTTCTGCAAAGACAACATTATCTCCGTCTTTTCTTTCAATGTAGTTGAAGTGTGATATTTCACTTATCATATGTCTCTAACAACCACTATCAACTATCCATTGATTCTCTTTTATCTCTGTTTTGAAACATATCTGCAGAAAACAATATCTCATTTTGGGTATCCAAATTTTTCTGAGTCCTTTCGGGTTAGTAGTTTGACCTTTCTGTCTCCAAACATACATCTGAGATAATTTCTTTTTACGAAAATTACAGGAATCACTAATGTGACCATGTTTACCACACATTAATCACATAAAATAGATGAATGATAGTTATTATGATTTTTGTCACTTAGCAGGTTCGTGCTATTGTTGCTATAGCTGTAACTAGATTTAAGAAAAAAGTTTTTGTATGGCCTAATATTATTATTTTCATTGGATCCTATTTTGACCTTACCAAAATGCATTTACCACTACCAAGTAATGCATCAAGATTCTTTCTTCGATCAATGAAATTTTCCAGATCCTTTTCTAAAGATAAGATTTTTCTAGCACTTTTCTCCTTTTCAAGTTTTAGGGTGGTAACTTTTTCTTCTAATTGTCTTACCTTACTAGAATCATTTTTTAGCAGTGTATTTTCCAACTTAGCTACTTTTTCTTCTAGAACTTCTTTTTCATATACCTTTTGCTTATAGTCAACCTCAAGAGACATATTCTTGGTCGCCAAATTCTCATTTGTAGAGTCTAATAATTTAATCTTACTCTTTAAAGATACATCATTGCTCTTGGACTTCTTAACTTCTTTGAAATACTTCACTGTCAACCTTTTGTACTGATCATACAATTTATGATATACATTTGCAATTCATCAACTTCAATATTAGAGTCAGAATAATATATCTCATCATCTCGAATTTGGCCATGAAGCAAATTTTGCTGATTTCTTCTAGTTCTTCTTAATCAAAGTTTTTAGAATCCTCATATGACCAGGCTATAGTCATCACTTGCTTTTTGGATTTTCTATTCTCTGACATGTCCTTTTAAAGAAGAGGACATTCTGGTCTTATATGTACAGGCTTCTTGTAATGATAGCATATAATTTGATTGTTTTGTATGTTGATATTGCTGCTACTGCCTTTTGATAGGAATTTGTGTTTTCTAGTTTTTTGTTTACTTCTCTTTTCTTCATCAGCTTCTTTTTATAGAAGCGGGCATATTTTTTTACCATAAATTTGAACTCATCATCTCCGTCTATTTGTAACTCAGTGTCCCTTTCATCACCATTTGATTTGTCAATTGCTTTCAGTGCCATTCCTTTTCTGTAGGAGGATCCTTCATCTCGTCTAAGCTCGGTTTCATGGATCATCAGATTTCCTCATAGCCAGTCAAATGAAATAGTGTTTAGATCATTTGTCATTTCTAGAGTTATCACCTTAGGCCTCCATTCCTTTGGTAGTGACCTCAAAATCTTCGTTACGAGCTCATCATTGGGATGTATCTTTCCTAAGTTCTTTAAGGTCGTGATGATGTTGTTGAAGTGTTCGAAGAATTCATCTATAGTCTTTCCCTGTTTCATGCCAAAATTTTTGTATGGATGCACTAAAAGACTTATTCTATGATTCTTTACCTCATTTGTTCCTCCAAACCTGACTTGTAGTTTGTCCCACATTTCTTTTGCTATAGAACAATAGGATATCTTTTCATATTCTTTTCGAGACAATGCACATATCAAGTGATGTTTTGCCTTAGTGTTCAAATATGCATTTCTCCTGTCAGCATCATTTCATATGTCTACATTTCAGAAGTGGGAATTGTAGCTCTAACTCTAGTTGCTTGCCATACTTCGATATCTATATATTAGAGATATAGTCATTCTCTCTTCCCAGTATAAGTAGTTGTTTTTATTAAAATAAGGAGGCTTTGAGATGAATTATCGTTCAAAATTTGTCAAGGTGTTTGCCATGATCTATCACGTGCTGTAAAACACAAAAGTGTGAAACATGTCTTTGATACCAAATGATAAAGGAAACACACGCAAGAGCGGGGTGAATTGTGTGTGACTTATAAAATTTTTGTAAGTTCTTTAAATTTGTATCATAAATAGATCCTAGTTAACGAATAAAAATAATAGGAGCCTGTCAGAGGATAAAATCTTTTAAACAATAGGAGTCTGTTAGGAGATAGGAGTTGTTTGTGGGATAGGACCCTGCTTAAATGAAAGGAGCCTACTGAATGATGAATTTTGTTAAAACAGTTTAAAAATAGAAGGCGCCTATTAAACTGAAACGAACCACCAGCAAGTTGAAAACAAAAGGGACTTATTATAAAAGTGAAGGAGCCTCTTGCTAAAATGAACACACACACAATATAATGCAAAAATATAAAAGATAATGAGAGAGATAGAAGAAAGATGCAGTTGATTTATACTAATTCTCTTACAATTCAGCCTACGTTTACTCCCTAAGTATCCAACTTGAGTGTTTCACTATAAAAATTCGAGTATTAAATTTAACGAGCCTCTCCAAGCTCAAGAGTACATATTTTTCAAGGTTCTTTAACCTTCCACACTTGAAGTGTATAACAAGTTTCTAAAAGCTCACAGAAAAATATAAAATCAAAAATAAATTCTCAAATAACAATTTCTCTCTTGATAGAGTGATTTCACTTTCTAAGGCAAAATAAGAATGATATGATTCTTAAGAATATAGATGTTGCTCAAAAGTTTTGAAAGTCTGAGTATATTTGTTACTTCACAAGTATCGTTGCTCTTTTTTAAATAGTCAATTTCTTTAACTACTAGTTGCTTCATCTTACATCCTTAGTCAACTGGATAGATTTAAATCTGAATAACTTTGATGCCATCTTTGCTAAAAATTTTCTAGTAATCACAGGGCTAATATATGACCTTTATAATTTATAAGATTCTTTTGAATAAATCATTTCTAATAAGATAAGTTCATTATGAAGGTTCTTGTAAGAAAGAAAGCGTATTTCTTATGATTTTATTTCCTTTTGAGAATAAGACCATTAATTATACAAGAAAATAAATCCAATTCAAATTTTGAAATATTATACAGTTATCATCAAAATTGTTAATCATAAACCTTAAGCTAATGATATGTGTTTAAATTTTGATTCATTTAATATGCTACATTTAGTGATTAATGCCTTAGAAATGCTTAAGATACTCACTTTAACTCATATATGATTTTAGGCATAATTTGGAAGCAAAGAAGTTAAAGTGAATCGAAAGCACAATATTTGGGTCATTTTTCGAAGATTAATATTCACTTGTCTTCATAGAGCAAAAAGAAGAAAATTCAAAGACAAGAGGAAGATAAGAAAATTGGAATATAAAGAAGTAGAATAATAGAAAGCAATGTAGCACGTGCATGTTTTTCTATGCAAAAATGTCAATCTAATGGAGCAAAAATCCTAAGCAAATTGAGTATGAAACAACAGCAGCTAGTGTGGGGCAAAAGGGCTAAAACAACGTTAGTGAGGAGAATAAAACACATGTAGGTCAGACGTTTGTGTTTAATGTAAACGTTTTGTGTTAAATGTAGACTGTGGCATAGGAAATGTTTTACTTAAAACGCACAGTAACAAATGAGTGAGTGAACAGTAGGGTGGACCAAAAACTAAATAGAAAGAGAGAGTAGCATAAAGAAAAGGTGTGGAGACACTACGGTTCTTTCTTCATTTCTTTCACCACCGAAGTGACTATGGAGAAGATGGTTGACACTTGGAGCATAAAAATGGTGATTGAAGGCTAGCTTTCCAAAGTCGGTTCAACAGGAATATCGATGTCAAGTCACAGTTAATCTATTCGATTATTTTAAGGTTGAAATTTCTTTTCAGATGTTTGTGTTGTTGGTGTTGATTTGATCAAGTTTTGGGATGAATGATCTTAATACGTTATTTGATTGTTCTATTTCAAACCTATTGCTAAAACATTGAATGTAATTCGTAATTGTTACTTTTGATGTTTGTGAGTAGCATATAATGATCCTATATCGTTAGGAACAACATAACGTAGGTTAGATAACCCAAATGTGTGAGGTTACTACTTGTATTGATCATTTTCTACATCATAATATGAGCTGTCAAATTAAATTTAGAGATTATATCCTAGGTTATTCGGTAGTTAGGTTTACTTAATAATCGTATCTTGATTAAACAAAACTTAAAGGAAAATTGGGATTAGTAAAGCATTCTATTATTCTTAGATTGATAGTTTGAAGAGAGTTGTAAAGACGTTAGGATGATGAAAATATGGTTGATCGTGTTTAGGACAAGATTGAACCTAGAACCAGACCTTATGTATATTCGATAGTTTAATCATTTTCAATTACTTGTTTTAATTTGTTTTTGCTGTTTTGCTTTATTTATGTTCTAAATTGCTAAACATCTAAAAACCCTCTTTTTCTATTTTCCTTGCATCAATTAATTTTGTTATGGAAATTAACTGAACATTCCCTATAGATTTGATCTCGACTCACCATAACTACAAATTTTAGTACACAGAGTCAGGTAAATTTTGCAGTGCACTTGACACGTATTGTCAGCTAACAATATAAAATGCCCTTCAACTACCAAACCAATCAGTAGTTACAAATTGCAGTAATGTAACTCACTAGAGCAGAATACTGTAGACCAACAATCATGTAGTCATATAGATCACTAGAAGATCTAGAATGATGTTGAGGGCAAGGCTAGGTGAAGGTATATTTAGAAAGTAATAACAAATTTGATTATGTCTCAGTGGTTCACTTATGTTTCAAGTGTTCAGTTTCTGTTTCATGTTTACAATACATCGTTGAAAGGTATCTCCGATGCCTAAGTTTGTCTCAAATTTGTCAAATTAGACAGGACATGAACGATGAATCTTTAATTTTTTTGGTAAAAGGGAAAAAGATATGTGTCTTAATCTCATATTATTATCATAAACAAAACAAGATTCATCGAGTAAAACAAGTAGGAGCTTAGGGACTTTACGAATGATTCAAAAATTGAACCAGTTCAAATGGTTCAATCATAAAATTTTAAAACGATTAACTTTTTGTTCGATCTTTAACTTTCTGAGTCAGTTTTTAACTTTATTATTCAATTTACTTTAATAACATTTGTTTGTTAAAATCTGATCAGTTTATTAATTAATATGTAAATTTTTGAAAACTAGTCAGTTTTTATAAACCAAAATAAACTAACTAATTTTTATTTAACAGTCTTTTTTAATTAAACTTTAAATTAAGGACAATTTCTTTCAACCATATTTCAATTTCTTCAATTTTATTCAATTTTTAATTGAATTTATAAAATTTTAATACCGATTGAACATTTTAAACCTTAAACTTTTTATCTTACTGGTTTAAATTTTAGTTTAGTTTTTAAAACATTGTAATTTTTACACTATTAGTTTGTCTAAATTACTAAAGAATTTTAATGTAGGAATTTTTGAATCCATTAAAAGGTAATTTTAAGTAAATAATATAATTTAACATTTAATTGTAATTGTAATTAAAAAAGAATACTTTGAAGAAGTTAAGATTCTTCCAAAATATTTAAAGTTCTTTTTTTTTTTATTAAATACTATTAGAGATTGGATATTTGAATAGTTTTATAGTTGATTCTTTCATAAAAAAGAAAATATTTTATAAATTAAATTTATTTTCTCTTTTATTGTTTATTATTATTTTAAATTATTTATTAAAATAATCAAAATAAAATATAATAATTATTTTATTATTCCTCTGATTTAATCATAATTAATTTTTCTACAATAATTTGTTTGTTAATGATGAATTGGAGAAAAATTAAAATGTAATAATGCTTAAGAGAGTTGATCATGCCTTTTTATGATAACATAGTTTATAAGTCAATTGTACTTTCATTATTTTATTTAATAAGCACCTCTTCTTAACTATGGGTATGTTTTGTTGGGGGTTATATTAATAGAATGAAATGAAATGTAATATTATTCCATTGTTTGGGAGGAGAGTTAATATTGGAATGGAATGGAAGAAGAGGGTTTTATATTACATCTCATTCCATCATAAATAGTAAAAATGAAAAACCTCCGATTTGGGAGGTTTATGATGAAATGTAAAATGATAAACAACTTTATATTATGTTACATTATAAACCTTTCATCTAAACAATATTTCACTAAATTACATTATGAACCTTTTTATCCCTCCTAAACAACAATTTTCTAATATTACATCTATTTACATTCTATTCCATTATAAACCATTCCATTCCATTTTATTCCATTAAAAACTTTACGTCTAAACTTTATGTCTAACCAAACATACGCTATACAATAAAATTGTTTTTCCCCCTCAAATTTGGTTAAGACTAAGTTTCATCACATACTATGTTAGAGGTGCCTTGCTAGAAAACAAATGTATCAAGAAATTCTTTTGGCATCTCAACAATCATTGATCATCTCTGAAATTTAAAATTTGATGCAGGGATCCTTTATTGTTTTTACTTCGAAGCACTTACTCAAAAATCACGATTCATGGAACATGTAATACTCAATGCAAAAAAAAGTTACTACCCTATCAAATGCCCTGGGTTCCAAATTAAGTCATCAAAGTAGTTAGTGGTTCACATTGTTAAAGGGAAAACTTCCCTAATTCACTGAATTGATCCATTTTGTATCATTAGTCCATTTTGTTTTTCAATTTTATTGTAACTATCTCCAGCTCACTCCTATGCAACCATCAACCACCATACTTCCCTAATTCACTTCCATTGCCATCTCCATGTCCACCATACTACTACAAATAAAAGAGTTTTTTTTGTTATTATTTATGAACATGTATTTTCATAACTACAAATTCTTTTGAAATCCTCAATCTCTAGATTTTATTTTCAAAAGTGTAACAAAAGGAGTGTAGATATCGAACTCCTTATGTAGGATTTCTTTTTTTCAAATGAAAAAGAATGTTAATTATAGTAAAAACCAAATCTAAGTTATAATGAGTTCATGACTTTAAGCCTACCATCATATTGCAATATGACCGAAAACAAAAACTCCCTAAGTAAGATAGTATAACTGTCTACAAGATAGACAACAATAAGAAACAACTGTAGGCACCATTGATGTTTCATCCTCATAAAAAAGCTCATTCATCATTTCTAGTTTATGAGGGTTCTTTAACCCCCTTAATGTTCCATTATTTGGGGGAAGCCCTTTGATATTTGAAATTTGACTTTCTCTTCCTTGCATATTTCCTTTTTGTAGGTTTAGATTGCACACAAAAATCTCCAGAGGTTTTAAGGAAATGGGCCATCGCTAATGGAGTATTATAGTCCTCTACTTGGTTTTAAGAGATGATCCCTATCCCCTAATTCTTAGTTTGTCCAATTGTTGCTAATGGAGTCAAAATGTTAGCCCAATCTATCTGACAATACTCCAAATACTAGGAGGTGAAATCATTCTCTCTATTGTCTAGAATCTCCGCATTGTCTGCATTTGAGTTATCAAGAGTTGGCTGATCCTGAGAAATATTTGTAACAACTTGTTCAGACCTCAAACTAATTAAGTTATTGTCGTGGTTTACAACCTGATCCATTTATGCATCCTGAGCACCATTATCTACATCCAAAACATCATTAAGCACTCCCACATCAACAACACTAGTATTTTCATCTGCTGCAAGAAGGCTATCTTAATAGCCTCAACATGGGCTATATCAGAAACTACATCAATAACAGCAACCATTTCATATTCAATAGCATCGACCATACTATTAACAACTTTTACAACACCATTGATGTTATTATCTGCCTCTGCTAAGAGTGATTCGTAGACAGCTTCCCTATCTTCATTTACTGCTCCATTCTTGTCATCAACTATACCAGAATCTAGTAAATCATTATGCCATCCAGATTGAAACATCTTACTTGTAGGCTTCTATACTTTTCTATCATTCGTCGATTTCTAGGGATAGGAGATGGGTACGATAGTCTTCTCTAGTTCACCCTTGCCATTCAGTCAAAGAATGGGAAGTGAATCAGGTAAGGAGGCCTTTTTTTAATACTTCAACACACATTTTAGCATACTAAAGTAGTTCCATCGTTGCATTTTAGGAATCCATATAAAAGGGTTTACATAAGGAGCTAGCCATGTAGCTAAGACCCTCAATGGTCTAGAACTCCATTGGTACGTTATGAAACTATACCCATAGTGGCAAGGTGTCTATCTGACTTTTTTCCATTTCTAGTCCTGGCCTCCATTTTTTGGATGAAGAGGGGTTACCCTCTGATGTGCTATGGACCTACTCTATAATCTTGTTGAGGTTGGTGCTATCGACAAACTTGAATATGATTTAGTTGTCTTCCCCGAGCATTGCTTTCTCAAGTCCCTTCTTTCCCCATCTTGATTTTTCCCAAGCATTAACTGCTAAAAATGTAGGAAACTTAGACTAGAAGAAGCTTATTAAAGGCGTAGACCAAGCTTTAGCTTTTTCCATGAACAATTCGACCGGTGGAGGTAAAACTCCATCCTTGAGCACAATTTGATCATGCTTGAGTGTTCCCTTATAGTGGATGGTCTTTAATTTGTTCCTCCATTCTCAACTAGATTGGATATGGCTGGATCTTTGTCTATCATTTCACAGTGGCTAGGGATTTTACCATTGTAATCAGCTATCGAGTGAGATGCTACTGATTTTTGGTAAGCACAGGGAAATTGGCTTCTGATATAAAGGATTCTGCTCTGTCAATGCCAAAAAGGGAGGCCAAAAGGCCTAACACTAAGTTTATAGCCTTATAGGTAGGGAAGGTGGGTTAGAGATGGCGGCTATAGTAGGGTTCGAAAGGGGAAAAGGAAAGGTAAAGGGTAAGTTTGGGTGAAGAGAGAGGGTAGGGGTTTTGCGGCATAAGAGATTTGAAGTTCTTTAGATGGATTTGGTCACTTCAGATCTGGGGTATGAGAGATTTGAAGTTCTTCAGATGGATCTGATAGCTTTAGATCTGGAAAGACACATAGTGGGTTTGCCCCCTCTCACGCTGTTGACACTCCCAGACACACGCCTCTTTCTGGATTGCCTTTTGTTTTTCTTATCAACTCTAGAAATGTTGATGGTTGGGTCTTCTCTTTTCTGTGGCAGCTAGGTCTTCTGGGTCTTCTCTCTTTATGCTTAAGTATTCCTCTCCTCCACGTAATGCCTCACCCCTGTTTCATTTTGCTCGCACTTAGCATCGTAATTAGAACTTGAATCCAAAAGAGGATAACCAGAAGTCTTTATCTTGTTACCACTGTCATTAACCATTACCTCCTATACCATTTTAAGGATAGACATCCATATATTTTCCTCTTGAACACCTCACAATTCAAAGCAAAGTAAGAGAAAATGGAAAGGAAGCTTAGATAGGATTTGGAAGTGAATTGTTGACATATGTTATGGGTAAGCCACAAAGGAAGTTGGGTCCAACAAACTATAAAGAGCTTTGATTCAATAATATGCACTAAGACTCAATTAATTAGAATAAACGATGTGAAGATTACTTAAGTAGAAAAGAGATACGTAACATAAGTGTTATCTTATTAATATTTTTAGCGTCGTTTATATATTCTATGGAGAATAAATGGGAGCAAGAAATATTTGCTTGATAAAATTTTATTTTCCTTCCAAAAATAATCCCCTCTTAAAAGGGATTACTTATGTTATTACTATTAAGTGTCTAGCCTTATTTTAAAACTTTTGGTAATTGTAGACTCCTTTATGATTCGTGGGATGACGAATAAGTGAAGACAAGATGGATGAAGTTCTTTTAGGGTAGACAAAACTGTGTAGTTGCTACATGTTTGTGTCTTTAACTTGTACAGTTGAGTATATTAATTGTATAAGAACATAAGCTCGTGTCTTTACTTATAAGGCCATATGGATCAACGAAATAAGTATCTAGAATTATGTAAAGAAGGATATGAAGAGCAAAGAAATGCACAGTCTGGAAGCACCCGTGACGATCGTGTATCTCTATAACCATATAAATCTATGAGTGAGGTGGTTTTGAAGATACACAGTCACTTATACGGCCTTGTATGTGACTATGTATGGTGCAGAAAAACTTATTTCGTGATATAAAAAGAAAAATACATAGGTTTTGTAAGTGAATGCGGCCATAACATCCAAACGTGAGGAAAATCAGAGAGAGGACAAGTAGTTTTATATTCTCATCCATTTTTTATTTTTTTTGGGATTGATTAGAGTATTTGTTGATTGTTAAATCAACTTTGGTTTCAATCATGAAACTTTGTTACACAACTTGTTGTTATGGGGTGAGAGATTAATCTTTGTAAATCCTTATTTGAATTCAGTAGATTTACTTGTCAGTTTGTCCGTATTTTTTTCCTCTACACTGAAGGGTGGTTTTTTCATGTAAATCTTAGTATATGTTTCATTATTAAATTTCTTATTCTCTTACTGATTTGTTAGTGCAAGTTTAAGAGTTTCATTTTTTGACATTTGGTTGATTTTTTTAGAGATATGTGTTATTGTCTCTCAATAAGTGGTATCAAAGTCATCATGATAGAAGGTGACGAAGATCTATAGTCACGTTGACGTTGTCAAACTACTTTATTTGGAGGCCCATAATGGAGGGCCTTATGTATTACAAAGATCCCTTTGATCCTATTGATATGGATAAAGGTGTGAAGGATGATTTTCTTTTAAAACTTAAAAAGATTTCAGATAAAGAATGTTAAAAAAATAAAGTGAAAAAATTTGAGCTTGATTGGACAATGGATTGATATCAACATATTCAACCATATGTCTTATGAAACTAATCCTTTCGATATGTGAAAAAAGCTAGAAGGACTCTATAAAAGGAAGACCACCCATAATAAGGCTTCTCTAATTAAAATATTTGTGAGCTTAAAGCTTAAAGTTGAGAAATCTATGCCGAAACATCCAAGTGATTTCTAAGATATAATCAAAAAGCTTATTACAATGAAGATCATTCTTGATGATAAGCTTCAAGTCTTATTCTTGTTGAGTTCATTACCAGATAATAGGAGATGCTTGTAGTGACAATTAGTAACTCAACTCCTGAAGATATGTTCTCTTTGGATGTAATCAAAGAGAGTATGTTCAATGAAAAAATCAGAAGAAAGGAGATAAAAGTTGATAATGTGTAATGTTTCGTGATAGAAAGTAGGGGAATGAACAATAGAAGTCTAAGAATCAATCAAAGTCTAGAGGTGACAAAGATGTGAAGACATGCCACTATTGCAATAATTCATGACATATTAAGAGATTCTACTATAAGTGGAAGGGATCACAAAAAAGCAAGATCATTATAATGATGGAAATGATAGGAAGACAACTACAAAAACTTCAAGCACATATTATGATGTGTCCCTAGTTTGTGCAACTAGTGAATGATGCCATGTCAGTAATTCATGTTCTGAGTAGCTGATTGATATAGTAGCTTCTTATCATCGTGTTTACTTCTCAAACTACAAAAGTGAAGAGTTTGAGAACGTAAAAAATGAAAAATCAAAGTTCTTCCAAGATTTTCGATATGATATATACCTGAGTTTAGAAAAACGTTGAATTCTTACTCACCTTGAGAGATGTAAGACATATATCCAATAAGATAAATATATTATTGACTAATATGTTATATTAAGAAGGATTTTAGCACACTTTCGAGGATAGGAAGTGGAAATTATCTAAAGGAGCAATGTTTATTGCTCGAGGAGAGTTATTTTGCTCATTATACAAGACATACTTAAAGGTGTGTGGGGTTGGAGAAGTATACACAGTTAGGGAGAAAAATTCCTCAAACATGTGACATTGACAATTAGGACACATAAATAAAAAGGGATTAAATTTGCTAGCTAGTAAATGTAAGGCCCCAATATATACCCTAGAAGCATTATAGGATGTCTAGGGTGTATTAAAAAGTTAACATAAAGAATTAAGTGTATCTAAGCATTGAAAGGGACATAATGGTAATTAATTTAAAAGACAGTTGTAAATTGGTAATTTCTTCATTTAGGCATGAACATGACTAATTATATGTGAAATATGGATTAGAATCAAATCAATTGATGACTTTATATGCCAATTTGGGAACCAAAGGAAGAAGAAGAACCAAATGTGCAATTTTGCCAAAAATCAACAATTGGTATAATAGGATTGAAACATATGTCTAAGACTAGAAACTTCATGAAAAGGGAAGTAGAAGAGAGGGGAGAGGGGAGAGGGACGTGTATATAGGGTTTTAAATCCTGAATTTTGTCATCTTCTCTCCATTCCATCCCCTTAATCAGATCATTTTGCATAAGGAATCAAGCTAATCCTAGGTAAAAATCAAGGAAAAAGTTTGTGGTTTTTCTTCTCATATTCATCTTTCGTTCTTTGCTCATGAAGAGCTAGAACTATAAGGTAGGATATAGGATTAAGATATGTATTTGTGGTGTTTTACATGGTGAATTAAGACAAGCTAAAGGGGAAGAGAAGGAAGAGCACTAGAAGAAGAGCTAATTGACAAATTTAAAGGTTTGGCACTAGACTTTAATTTTTGTATGTGTGCATATTTGAATGTGTACTGAGATTGATTTAGTCATGGAATAGTTGATGTGATGATGTCTTGGTGTTACCTTACATGGAATTGGTTGAATATGATAAAAGAGTAACATTTAGTGGAATTCTGTAGAGGGTTTATTTGAACCAGTCCCATTGTTTTGGCCATAACTTGGTCTACAAACTCTGAATTGGGTGATTCTAATTTGAAATGAAACTTAAGACATATAAATAAAAATCTCTAGAAGAGACTCAAACTTAGCTCTAGCTTTATCATATTGGAAATTGGGATAAAAAATGGTGACTTGATGTTGCCCTAATATTGGAGTAGCTTGTGATGTTTGGTGCATATCTCATGGTTTAGAAGTCTAAACTGTTGTGTAACGTGTTTGCCTACTTTTAGACCCACCGTAGACTTACCCCAAATTGCACTATTTTGAGTTTTTTCACTTCCCTTTTTTTACCAAATCATATCCAAATTTGTTTGAATTTTGAAACTTTTCATACATCTATAGATAAATGAAATATGACTTACCATATATGAATTGGGGGATTAAACATTAGAATTTAAGATTGAGCATAATGCATGCTAAAGAAAATTTACATGTATATAAATGATTTATATGCATATTTATTTCTTATATGTGTGTAGTATGACTATACAAGTTCACATACTAATTTTATGAAGATAATTAAGTACAATTTAAATTGTTTTATATTTAAATAAGGTATAGGAATTTATATACTGGAATTATGTGCATGTACCTAGAGAAACACAACTACACAAAACATGTACAAAATAAATCATATGAGTACTTGTGATTCGAATACTATCCTAATGGTGATAAGTTATGACTTGCATGTATGAAATTAAAAACAGATTTTATGTTTTTAAATGAATATCATGTGATTTGTCAATATATTAATTATGAAATTGACAAATGATTAAAGGAAATGTTACAGTGTCTACTTCGTTGTCTTGGTGATAGATAGATAGGTATGCCTATAGGGTTATAACATAGTTGCTACAGTTTGACATCACTGGTGTCTTCATTTTGAGACTATAGTGTCTCTATAGTTACCTTCAGGTCTACACAGCTTGATACTTCCAGGTATCCATAGCTCGATTTCTTCAGGTATCAATAGTTTGATGCCTTCAAATATCCAAAGTTTGATATCTTCAGATATCCACAGCTCTTGTTATCTACACCAACAAGAATGTGCAGACCTAACAAAAAAAGAAAACTAAAAAGTTATAAATAAGAGATATAACATGACAATATGAATAATTTGTATTGATGAGCTTTGGAAATCAATATTTGGCTTATAAATGTGAACTTATGGCATATGGATAATCTATTGAAGCATATTTGCGTTATGTACTTTGCTTAATTATGTCATCATTGTTTATATGAGTTTATGATATTCATGAATGTTTGTGTGGTTAGTTGATGATTGTTGTGAGTTATCATCTAAACTAAATGTTTCACCACTAAACTTTCAAGCTTAGCATAAGTGTTAATCCATATAGGATTAAGTAACAAGAGTAAGGCATATGGATCATCTGCAAAGACCAAGGTCAACCGTTAGAAGCAAAAGTATCTTTGGATGTATCTTTTGATTAAAGAATGGTTATATATGTAATGAAGAAAATTATAGTTTCTTAACAGTTTGTAATTAATAATTTAAATTGTGTGTAATATCTCTTTTGGATTACCATATAAATGTAATGATGTAATACTACTTTTAAATGATAATATTAAAGGATATGAAATTTTGTAATATTTATATGTACAACGTTGAATAGACAAATGAATGATGACAATCCTTATAAATGAATAGAATTGTATGCTATGAATGTATGTACAAGAATTTGGGTGCCATGTATTTATGTATGTACAAGAATTTAGGTGCCATGTATGTAGGTGGTTAAAGGTTCTGTATAGGGGGTGTTATAATAAATCCCTTATACTAATTAAGAACACACTACCACTTAACCTTCGTGATCATTCTTTGGATGGAAAACAACATATAGTCTTTTTCAAGAGAAGATTTACAAGGAAGCTGAAGATATTAGAGTTGGTGCTTAGATATTTGTGGCCTTATTAAGGAGAAATCATTAGGAGACAACAAATATTTTGTTATATTTATTGATGATGGTTCGAGGAAGACTTGGGCCTATATGTTGAACTAAAAGAGTCAAGTATTAGAAACTTTCTAGAAGTTTCATGTCATAGTAGTAAGGGAAGTTGAGAGGAAGATGAAGTGCCTTCAAACATAAAATTAAGGTGAGTATACTTGCAAGGTGTTTAAAAACTATTGTACATTGCAACATTATACATGAAAACACTGAACCAAGGAATCCATAACATAATGGTGTTACTAAGAGGATGAATAGAACAATTATGGAAAAGGTTCGTTGTATGATCAAAATGTCCATATTGTTAAAGACATTTTATGGTGAAGCACACTAAACCAAGGAATCCATAACATAATGGTGTTACTAAGAGGATGAATAGAACAATTATGGAAAAGGTTCTTTGTATGATCAAAATGTCCATATTGTTAAAGACATTTTATGGTGAAGCTTTCAAAACTACAGTTTACTCGATTAATCAAGCTCCCTCAGTTCAATTAGATTTTGAGATTTTTGAGAGAGTGTGGACTGGTAAAGATCCCATCATCATCTAAGAGTTTTTGGCTACAAGGTTTTTAGACACGTACCCAAGGATTAGAGAAAGAAGCTTGACTCAAAGGCAATACCAACTTTAGACTCTATAACCTAGAGAAGTAAAAGGTGGTTAGGAGCAGGGATGTGGTATTCTAGAAGTATAAGCGATGAGTTGATCTTCTTAAAGGAGATAAGTCATCACATAGTATTTCATCATATGTCATTTTTAGTTCTTCCCCAATTTCTTCCACTATTATTAGCCTACAGGTGAAAGAGATGAAGTGTGTGATCAAACACATGTTGATGACGATCAAATACAACTTAATAATGATGAACTATAGGAACCACATCCAGATAATGCAAATGATGAACTTGTTGGGGATAATGAGCAGGGGTAACTAAATTCAACAGCTAGTGATAGATAGCTTTGAAGGGCAACAAGAGAGAAAAGGCCTTCTACACGATTTCCATGTTTAAAATACTTATTAGTTACTGTTCAGGGGGACCCTGAAAATATGCAAGAGGTTGTATCTTATGAAGACAAAGATCTCTGGCTTGCAGATATGGAGGAAGAGATGAATTATCTAAAGAAGAATGATACATATGAGGTGATGAAGCTTCCAAAAGGCAAAAAGGCAATAGAGAATAAGTGGGTGTTTAAGATAAAGAAAAATGGTGACAAGCTAGTATAGCATAAAGCAAGGCTAATGGTAAAAGGATTCAATCAAAAGAAGGGTCCAGATTTTGATGAAATCTTCTCACCAGTAGTCAAGAGGATCTTAATTCAAATAGTTTTGGGTCTGACTGCCTATTTAGATCTTGAACTCAAACAATTGGATGTTAAAATAGTTGATATGTTGATTGTGGGTTAACATATTGAAAGAATCCAAAAGTTAAAGGAGGAATTATCTAAATCTTTTAATATCGAGATAAATTAAGACAGGAAGAGTAGAGGATTGTGGTTATCTTAAGAGAGATATATGAAATGGATATTAGAAAGGTTCAATATGAAGCAATATGAAGCATGCCAAGCTAGCTAACAAGCCACTAACATCTTAATTCAAGCTAAATAAGCAGGGATGTCCCTCAATAGAAAAGGAGAAAGATGATATGTCCTTTATTCCTTATCTGCAATAGGGACTTTAATGTATGCAATAGTGTGTACAACCTTAGATATTGCTTAAGTTATTGGGATGGTGAGCAGATTCTTGTCAAATCTAGGGAAGGTTTATTAGGAAGGAGAAAAGTGGATTCTGAGAGGCTTGTCAAAGTGGAGTTTACATTTTGGTGATGATGATCTAACTCTAGAAGGTTTTACAAATGCAGATACGGTTAGAGATCTTGATTGAAGAAAATTCACTTCAAGTTCTTTTTCAAGGGGAGTTATCTCATGACAATCCAAGCTACAAAAATATGGCTTTATCTACGAATGAAGCAGAGTATATAGCTATAGTAAAAGCTTGTAAGGCGATGCTCTAATTGAAAAGGTTCTTTTAAGAGTTAGATATAAAACAAAAAGACTATTTAGTATTTTGTGAGTCAAAGCACTATTGACTTGAGTGAAAATACCAATTCTCGTGTAAAGACATATAGATGTCATATGCCATTAGTTGAGGTCTATAAATGAGGAGCAATAATTAATGTTGAAGAAGATTCATATAGGTGTGAATGGTGCTCATATGTTGAATAAAGCTATTCATGAAAGTAGTAAAGTTGAGCTATATAATAAACTTGTTGATTGAAAATATTTTACTTATAAAGATTTATAAAATTTAACTGTAAGCGCACAATGTAGCTATAACTAGCACTGCTAAGTACAAGTCGATCCTATAAGGATTGTAAGTACTATTATTAACCCTTTTTGTATTATCTAACCACCGAGTCATTATGAATTTACTTGAAAATTAAAGAAAACAAATTAAATTGAAATTTAGATAGGGAAAATATTACAAAAGTCAATAGTAAATAAGTAGTACCTAGGTGATGAATCCCCATAAGAATTCTTAAATACTAACATTTTATCATGTAATTAAACTATTTATATTGGCCCGTGAAAATTTCTATATTATGTTAACATCTTTCTCAATACTATTAACAACTAACCCTCAGTTAATTAACCAAAATCTCTTTCTAATTAAAACCTCTAAGATTGTATTATTGATTCGTGAATTTTACTATTAGGTTTAACCCTAATCTAGAGGATTTATGTCAACTTATCTCTAAGTTTTCATGTAACTCCTTCCAATTATGGTAGATCTATTCTCACAAAATAATTTCTCGATCTCATTCATATGAAATCAAATAATAGACTAACACTATAGACATATTAGTTTAAGAATGTAACACATAATTGAATCACAATAAATCAATGAATAAAATTGCATTAAATAAAAGATTAAATCGTATTGTCATCATAACTAAGGGTTCATCACACCGAGGCACTAAACAATTTAGTTCCTACACATGGAAAACAAAACCAATAACAAATATTTATAAGAACAAATAGAAATAAAAGAATTCATATTATAAATCCCCTTTTTGTCCCTAATGAATCTTCTCCCAATTTGGATTGAATGATGCCCTTTATTGAATCTTGTGATGTAATTTTTGTGTTTTCCTTGTCCTTTGTTGAGAATTGCCTCTTCTTTGTGCTTCTTATAACTCAAAAATACTTCAAAACTTGCCCCTCCCTAATCTACCTCTGATAATATCCTTTTATAGTAAAAAATAGGGTTTTAGGATATATATAATCACCTACTCAGCTGTGTAAGTTATGTGTATCACCAAAAACACCTAAATTTGCGATTTTACATGGGCACAATGACTTACATGGGCATCATACATGGCCGTGTATGTCAAAATATAAGGCCACGTATCTTAACGCGGCTAGAAACAATATTTTAGAATTTCTTTGTTTTATACTGCGGTTTCATCCGAATTCTCCTCTTTTTGGTCCAAGTAGGCAATTATCACCTAAAAATATATTTGAAGAAAATTAAGTGCCAAAAATACTATAAAACTATTAAATAACAAGCAAAACTCACTAATATGAGTATATAAATATAGTCAAATATTCATTTATCAAATATCCCTACACTTAAGCTTGTGCTTATCCTCAAGCAAGTCATAGCTAAATCATCAATCTTACAAGCATTCATCCTTTATTAACCTTAACATGCCTATCCACACTCTAACTCATCATATCGTATTAATCAAATTAACATAAAATTATAGCAAGTCATTGTAGAGAAAACCTTCATAAGTCAATATCAAAAGTAACTGCATAGATAATCTTTTTTAAATAACAAACACAAATTTTTACACTCTCACTAAGGATTCACTGCACTTAAAATGTTTAGGATGAAAACTGTAAGAACTCTCAAATCAATGCATAGAAGGACTCTTAAAGCTTGCAATAAAATCGTATCTCCACCACTTATAAGTAAACTAGAAACAAAAATCAAAAGGTCTTATTACAAGGTTTTAATAAAGTCTAGGTTAGGGTATAATATGAATAATAAAAAGAGAGATAATTTTGAAGGAAATTTACAAAAGCAAAATTACAAGAAAGTTATTTCCTTACTATATAACTTCTTCACACCACAAGGCCATTGATGCCATAATTTTAATGCTTTTTTTTCACTTATTATGCTCCCAACACATATTATTGTTTTTTTAGCATTCATCATGTACCAATAATTAAAGAAATATTAGACCTTCAAATTTTGAAATTTAAATTTTCAAGCAATCAAGTAAATGTAAATAACCTTCAGGGTTCAAAACAATAAAAAAGCTTTAAGAAAGATAATGTAAAGGCTAATAATGTGGTTATAATCAATGATAAGGTTAGGTCTCAAAATTGGTTCTCCTAAGGGATAACATACGGTGGGATAATTATCAAGAAAATAAGTTAAAAAAGGTTAAATATAAATGCCTTTATCATTTCAATATTTCTAATTTAATAAATGTAGTCTCAATATGAATAATAAAAGCAAGATCTAGAATTATCCATCTATGCATAATAACATATATGAAATAACAAAAGAGGTTTAAATAAAGATGTATTTGCTCTTAGGCATAAAAGCTCAGAAAACATTCTTGTGTGTATAAATAATATGCAATTTTCATTCAAATTAATTATCTCAATGATTACTAAAAATATGACTTATAAAAATAGGTATATTCTAACTTTCATCCTTTTGCATACAAATTCAATTCAATAATAAATAAAAATATAAAGTATTTTGGACATATTTTAACTAATTCAAGATCTTAGTTAACAAAATTTAATAAAAAAGATTATATTAAACTTAAGAAATCCCTTCCCCACACTTAAAATTATGCATTGTCTTCAATGTACACAATAAAAGCACAAATAAATAAAATATCAATAAAACACAAAAAGTGGAAAAGGTATGACTTAGTACTTTCATGAATAATAAGAATCACAGAGTTTTGAATTTAATAAAGGGTCCATCTGATATTAGATACAATCATTCTTGCAAAAAATAAACAAAAAGGGATAAAAAGATAAAAGAAAATAAAAATAAAGAAAATAAATAAGAAACATGGAAAGAAAAATAACATAAGTGGAAATAACATTTCACTAATGTTTAGACAAAATAAAATAACATAACAAAGAAAATAAGAAAAATACACAAATAATAAGCAAAAGAAAAGAGAAGACCAAAATTAGCATCCCTGGATCCTATTGTGATGTCATTGTCATGCCGAAATATCTGTCAATGAATGGTCTTTGGGTCATAAAACCTCAAATTGGTGTGCAGTTAAAGACAATGCAGCCACTCCAAAGAGTGCAGGTGGAAAAGTCATTCCAAGATGGCCTGCCATTTGCATCAATAAGTCCACCATCATCTATCATAGGTTGATCTACATTTACCTTGAGCTTTGAGTTGCTCTATCCACACTATAATCTCCACCCGCTGTAAGTGAATAGGATATTGAATACTAAGCATACGTCCCATATGTTTCTCTAGTTGAGCTATTTTCTACTAGTTCAGGTGTGATGTTGGCGTCTTGTACTCTAAATACCTAGGATTTGACCCTAATTTAGAGAACTTATATCAACCTATCTCTAAGTTTGCATGTAACTCATTCCAATTATGGTAGATCTATTCACACAAAAGGATATCTTAGTGATATGAAATCAAATAATGGACTAATATTCTGGATATATTAATTTAAGACCATATAACTTAATTAAATCAATGAATAAAACTGCATTAAATAAAAGATTAAATTATATTGTCATCACAACTTACGATTTATCACACTTAGGCACTAAACAATTTAGTTCCTACATATAGCAAACAAAACTAATGACATATATTTAGAAAAATATATAGAAACAAAAGAATTCATATTCTAAAATTTTCTTTTGTCTCTAATGAATCTTCTTGCAATTTGGATTAAATGATGCTCTCTATCAAATCTTGTGAAGTAATCTTCGTGTTTTCCTCATCCTCTATTCAGAATTGTCTCTTCTTTATGTTTTTTACGACTAAAAAATTCTTCTAAACTTGCCTCTTCCTAATCTACCTCCAATAATGTCCTTTTATAGTAAAAAATAGGGTTTTTGGAATATATATAGTCATTTACACAGTTGTGTAGTGGTCGTATATGTCAACATACACAAGTGTGTATCTTCACAAGACCAGAAACAATATTTTAAATTTCCACATATTTATAGTGACTTACATGGTTACTGTACATGGTCGTGGATCTCCAAGTTGCTTCAAATCTTCAATTTATTTCACAAATTCATCTGAATTCTTCTCTTTTTGGTTCAAGAAGGCAATTTTCACCTATAAACACATTTAAAGCAAATTAAGTACTAAAAATCTTATAAAAATATTAAATAACATGCAAAACACATTAAATATGGGTATATAAATATAATCAAATAATCATTTATCAATTTCTAGGACGTCTCTCAAGTAGATATTAGAGAATAATGTGTTTTCCCCATAATTGGACTATAGGGGAATATTGTTGAATGTCTAACACTATTTTGAGACTTTTGGTGATCATTGAAACCTTTATGACATTCCTAAAAGATGGATAAAGTTCTTTTGGTGGGAGACATGGTCGTATAGAAGCTACATACCCATATCCTTCACTCTCACAATTGTGCATATTAATCATGTAAGTACACATACTTGTATAGAGTGACAAATGCTCATTTCTTCACTTACATGGCTGTATGAATCAACTGAGTAAGTCTCTAGAATCATATAAAGAAGGACGTGAAGAGCGTAAACATATAAGATTGTGAACATGCCCGTGTTCATAATATACACGGTCATGTGTGATGATAATGTATCTGTCTATGACCATGTACATCTGCAAGTGAGGTGGTGCTGAAGAGACACAATCACTTACGCGATTATGTATATGTGATTGTGTACAGAGCAAAAAAAAACTATTTGTGACATAAAAGAGAAAAATATGTAGGTTCTGTATGTGAGTGCAACCATAACATCCAAAAGTGAGGAAAATTATAGACAAAGCAAGTAATATTGTATTATGATCCTTTTTTATTGTTTTTAGGATTTGCTAGAGTGTTTGTTGATTGTTACATCAACTTTAATTTCAATCTTGAAGTTTTATAAGACAATTTATTGTTGTGAGATGAGATATCAATCTTTGTAAATCCTTATTTGATTTTAGTGGATTTACTTGTCAGTTTGGCCAGTGGTTTTTTGTTTTACACTAGAGGGTTTTTCACATAAATCTTGGTGATTGTTTCATTATTAAGTTTCTTATTCTCATACCGATTTGTTAGTGCAAGTTGAAGAGTATTTTTGTTGTTAATATTTTATTAATCTTTTTGAAAGTTATGCTATTTCCTCTTAACTTTAACATTAGTATTTTCATCTTACAACTCATGTTGATAAGCCTAACCAAAGACTTGAAGATGTAGTAGCTATTCATTGAGGTCGATGATATGCTTTCCACTCAGTTTAGTGATTGTCAAGTTAAACATTCTGGAAATTTTGAATCATTCTATTTTTCACTCGGTTGAGGCCATTTTTAATTATTCTGTTTTAGGTCTAATACATGATATTCAACAAGAGATGGCACTTTTATAGCCCTATTCTATTTCATAAGCCATACGTTTAGTTATTGAAGGTAAGTTTAACGACACTCGTCTCCCTCTTTTAGCACCACCTAACCTTCCTCTATTCCCACAACACCTCTTTTACCTGCACCTTTTTCTACCCTCCTTTTTCCTTATTGCAAACTATCAACTTCTAAAATGTAAGATAAAAGGGCTTAGGGAATTTGTTATAATTACGAAGAAAAGTTTGATATTGGTCACAAGTGCAAAAATCATCAACTCGTACTCTTTATGCCCGACAATCAATTCAAAGCTTCCAATTTTGAATCCTAAAACACATACCCCAAAACCTCCAGGTCACTGTCCACCTATGCCTATTCTTCCTCTTACTCTTCGTATCCCTCATTCTACCGTTAAGCATTTCCAGTTATTTCCTAGTGCAATTTTGGTGAACCAACACGTAAAACAATATGATTACGTAAAACAATCCATGGCCATTTTGTCTCTGTCTTGATTCTGTTATAATATTCTCTAACCTTATGTAGTAGAATTTATGACGCTTCTCTTTTTTTTTGTTCATTATTCTTGGTCTGTCTAAATATCCCCCTTCCTTTCCAAGACTATAAGTTTTCTATACCCTTTTATGTTTTACTTATTTGAGGTGTTGACATTGTTTTGGGCATACAATGGCTGAGTACACCTTGAGTTAGTCCTTTCATTGCTATGTGCCTATAACATCCTTTTATCATAATAATTTTCTTATTTCCCTTACTGATGATTCATCTCTTTCTTCTTATTTGATTACTTTTAATCAATTATGCCAAATCATTGACACTGATGAAGTTGTTGAGACATATTCTATTTTGATTTTTTCTTGGGATTTTTACCATACTAAACTTATATTTTCCTCAATTGAGGCCCTTCCTAATTTTAGTTCTTCTACTTTTAGCTCTTGATTTGTATGTGGTCCTTCACCGATTGAAGTTTTTGCCTTATCTCAAAACCTTCTTCCCTAACAACTCCATCACCATCATATCCACCTATTACCTAATTCTACCCCCATTGATGTAAAACCATATTGATTTCCTTAATGCTGAAATGAAGCAATAACCAATCTAATTTTAGAGATGCTCCTTGAATGTTTGGTTAAACTAAGCACTAGTTCTTATTCGTCTCACGTTCTATTGGTAGAAAAAAACGATGATTCATGGCGCTTTTGTGTGGATTACTAAGACCTGAACTCTATTAATATACTAGATCACTACCTTATTGCCATAGTTGATGACTTGTTGGATGAATTGCACAATGCTATTATATTTTCTCACATCAATTTTGATCTTGGTATGACCAAATTAGACTAGCCAATTAGGAATGGGCATTTCGAATTTCTAGTTATGCAAAATGGATTAATGAATGAGCTTTCAAGTTTTCAGTACATTATCAATGACCTGTTAAGGAAACATCTTAAGAGGTTCATTTTGGTGGTTTGATGATAAATTAGTTTATAATCCAAATTGATTCACACATCTTTTTGGAATTGCAACAGGTAGAGATGAAATTTTTTGACTCATAGGCCTAAATTTAGTTATTTCTAATAGACTGATCCATGGGTTAGGCCTAGGCCCATACTGAATCAAGATACAATTATTGTAATCAAAACAATGTCATTTACTTACAAGAGTTAAGTCTTGGGTAAGCTTGGGATTAGACAACTCAAACCTGGACCAATTAAAAAATTTACATTGTTCTATATTTTTAATTTTTAAAAATTAGCCCATTCTCATCCCTAGCCACAAGAGCTATTATCTATTAACGGTTTTTATGCCAAATTTTCCAAGTGTGCCTTTGAAGTGTCTTTTGATGCTTATCTTGGACATATTATATAGGCAAATGTTGTTCAAGTTGATCTACCTAAGATCCAGGCTTTTGTTGACTAACCTTAAGCATTTACTACTTTACATCGCTTTTTGGATCTGACTAGATATTACCGCTGATTGTGATGGCAATAAGCCTCTTTAGCTAGCCCATTTATTAATTTGCTTAAGAATATAACTTTTTCAAGGACAATTGAGGCATCTAAAGCTTTTTATACACTGAAACTTACCCTCACCTCTACCTTAATTGTATATATACCAGATTTCGACCAACCATTTAATATTAAATATGAAGCTTCATCTTAAGCTGTTGATGTTGTATTGTCGCTTCGACTTATACTCGGGAAATTTTCACTATAATTGAAGTTGTCAAGAAATGGCGATACTACTTACTTAGCTAAAAATTCTGAACTTTCATTGACTAAAAAAGCCTAAAAGGTCTCCTCAGTAAACTATTCAAACCCTAAACCAATATAAATGGTTGACTAAGTTACTTATATTTGATTATGACATTGTATACAAACCTAAAAATGTAATAGAGATGTAGATACATTTTCTAGATGGTACTATAATGATTTTCTCCTCTTTTCTGTAGTTTCCTCTCTTACCCCAACCATTTTTAACCAACTCAGTATGACACAACATACAGTACTCTAATCCAATAGTACAGAAAATGCATATCTAATCCAAGATCTACAAAGAACTCAAAAGGTAGACGAAAACCGTAAGAGAAATATATTATTTTGATTGAAAATAGGCAAAGGTCCTTCCACAATACAATAAAGAAGTATTTATATGATTTATAATGACCTAGAACCTAATGATAAGGATAAAAACATCCTCGTAGTCCTAATAAAAGTAAAAGACAATAAATAGATTTTCTAATCTAAAGCTTCGCGTCAGTCCCCTTCATTTGTAAAGAACTCGACCTCAAGTTATGATCTGGATAACCTTACTTACACTCCAATAAGTAGGGGTAAATATCCACAACATTAAAGGTTAGGTTGATATTACCCATCCACGAAGGTAATTGAATGACATATGCATTGTCATTAATTTTCTTCACGATCTTGAATGGACTATACTTTTTGGCCTTCAACTTGTGGTGATGTTCAGTAATCCACCTCTTGTTCATAAACACCATTACTTCATCTCCCACCTCAAACACTTGATTCTTCCTATATGGGTCCATATTAGCCTTATACTTCGCATTATCTTTTTCAAGTTGTTCCTTCACCTTGACTTTTATTTCTTGGGTTTCTTTAGTAAACTTGGTTGCACTGGCATGGATGTTAACATTTTTAGGTAACTGAATAAGGTCTAGTACATGATTTGGTACCTTAGTGTAAACCATGGAGAATGAAGATCGATCGATAGAGTTATGGACAGCATTGTTGTAGGCAAACTCAGCTTGTGAAATAAGAAAATCCTAATTTTTTTGCTTATCACGAAAAATACATTACATTAAATTACCCAAAGTACTATTCACCAGTTTAGTCTGTCCATCGGTTTGTGGGTGAGTTGTGCTACTATACTTCAAAGATGAATCAAATATACCCTATAAAGTTCTTCAGAAATGACTCAGAAACTTAGTGTCTCTATCAGAGGTAATTGATTTTGGAACCCCATGGAGCCTCACCACCTCTTGGAAGAACAATTTAGCAATGGTTGTCGCATCCACTGTCTTCTTGCATGGTAAAAGGTACATCATCTTAGAGAATCTATCGACCACCACAAAAACTAAATCCATGCCTATTTGCATTCTTGGTAAACCCAGTATAAAGTACATGGAAAGGTCTTCCTAAATATTGTCAGGCATAGGCAATGGCATGTAAAAACCCGTGTTTGATGCATGACCTTTATAAGTTTGGCAAATTTGGCACCTAGAAACAATATAAACAACTTCTCTCCTCAATTTAAGCCAAAATACCTTATATATGTACCTCCTCAAGTGTCTTGTCTCGGCCCAAATGTCCAGCTAACTCTCCTTCGTGTAAGTCCCTAATTATGTTCTCTCTTACTGATGTCCGTGGGAGGCACAGTTAGTTACCTCTTATAAGGAACCCATTATGAATATGGTAGTCTTTATATGGCTTATCTCCTTGACAAGCTTGCCATATACCTTTGAAGTCTTCATCATCAATATATAAGTCTTTCAAGTATTCAAAACCTTCAATCTCAACTATTAAAGTTCTGATCATGACTACTCGTCGACTCAACGTGTCTGCCACCACATTATTTCTCCCAGCTTTATGGATAAGTTTATAGGGAAACTTGTCAATATAAGTTGACCATCTAGCATGCATCTTGGTGCTCAACTACTTCTGACTTCCCAAATACTTCAAGGCTTGGTGATCAGTATAAAGAATAAACTCCTTTCCAATTAAGTAGTATTCCCATATCTTTAAAGCCCTCACAATGGTGTAGAACTCCTTATCATAGGTAGCCCATTTTTACCTTACCTCACTTAGTTTCTCACTGAACTATGCCACAGGCCTTTTCTCTTAGGATAATACTGCCGTGATACCTATCCCACTCCCGAGTATGGCCTTTACTTATCAACTCCTCTACTTTCTTTAGTAAAATCTCATTCTCTTTTGGGCTCATCTTGTAATGAGGTAGATTAGGTAAGCTGGCTCCTGGAACCAAGTCAATATGGTGCTGGATATCGCACATAGGCGGTAACCCCTCTGGTAAGTCCTTTAGAGTCACATCTGCAAACTCCTCCAATATAAATTGCACTTCTTAAGGTACCACAGGATCAGGCTTGCTTTCTACTAGCTCTTCCCCTTTAACCAATAACAGATGCACCTCTTTTTTTCCTTTATCTCACCAATAAATTTGTCTCGATTATTCTCTACCTGTAACAAAGTCTTTTGGATCTTTCCTTGAGACTTCACTCTACTAATAGGTACTAAAGTATACTTTACGCCATCTTTTACAAAATGGTATGTATTTTTCCATCCCGAATGCATCGCATCTACATCAAACTGCCATGGTCTTTTCAACAAGATCTGGCATGCATCCATCTCTATTACGTCACAGTAGTGCTCATCCTAATACTTTACAATAGAAAAAGTCACTTTACACTGTTCTTTAACCAAAATTTGTTCAACCTCCTTAATCCACCCAATGCTATAAAGATCTGGATGTGGCTCGATAGTCAACTTTAACTTCTTCACAATAGCTACACTTATAATATTTTCCTTACTCCCTCTATCAATGATCAATTCACACAAATTCCCTAGCACTAAACACCTCGTACGAAAGGTTCTTATGTCTTTCCAAATCACCATGCTCCTTGTGGGATATCATTAGTCTTCTGACGACACACACATATGTCTCCTCATCCTCTTCTCCCTGTTGTTCCCAATCATCACCTTCAGGCCCGCACACTTTCTCTTCACCATCTTCTTCTTGTTGTTACACCATGTTTACTTCTCTCCTTTTTAGACACTTATTAGATTTGTGTCCTGGCACGCTCTCCTGTAACACTTTGATGGAGCTGGTGGAAGTTGTTGGAGCTACTTTGTTTGAGCTTCCGCCATTAGTGCTTCCCTTGTCAACACTACTCCTTATAGGGGTTGTAGTAACTACCTCATTTCCTTTATCACCTAGACTATTCTCACCTGTATAGTGCTTAAACTCCCATTGCTCCTCATTTAGTATAGATTCAACTTTCATAGCTAAATTTCTCACATCTTGCACTATAAGCACCATCTGGATTCCTATCTTCTGCCTTATATTCAATCTCAACCCTCTCAATTAGCGTGAGACTTGTTGAGGTTGAGATTGAGATTTAGATAACTGGTTATGGGCTGCCAACCTAAAAAACTTTGTTGTATATTCACTGATGCTACATTCGCCTTGATGACACTACTGATACGCGTCGAAAATATACTGCTTATAATCTAGTAGTAAGAATCTCCCTCTAAGTAACTGCTTCATCCTCCTCCACGAAGAAACCGGATTCCACCCTTCTCTCCTTCTTGACTCTTGCAATTATTCCCATCATATGGAAGTTCCTCCTTTTAGACGATAGGCCACCAACTTCACTTTCCTATCCACTAAAATCTCTGTATAATCGAAGAATCTCTCTACCTCCGCTAACCAATCAAGAAAGCCTTCAATATCTAGATCTCTACTAAAAGATGGGATATCTACCTTAAGTTTATATTCATAGTCTCCTCATCGTCTTGGCTTGATGACTTCTTCCTCATCATTGGAACTATTTTCACGATTCCATGACACGAGATTTTGAATCTGAGGATGTCTTGCAGTGTCACCTTCCCTAACAACTGGTTCCTCAATTCTTCTTATGTTGTCTCCTTGCAACAATGCTTGCAATTGGTCCTAAATTAATGCCACCTGCCGTTCCATATTGCAAATTGACTCCCAAATTTTAGGTAACCCATGAACATCATCGTTGGTGTTAGCCCATTGTTGGACAAACAAACCTTAGGTTTTCAAGGCTCTAATACCACGTGACGCATCACGAAAATGCAATACTCTAATCCAAGAGTATAGAAAATGTAGATCTAATCCAAGATCTACAAAGAACTCAAAAGGTAGACGAAAACCTAAAAACGCAAATTTAATCCAAGATCTATAAAGAACTCAAAAGGTAGATGAAAACCTTAAGAGAAATAGAGCATTTTAATTGAAAATAGGCAAAGTTTCTTCTACAACACAATAAAGAAGTATTTATATGAGTTATAATAACCTATAACCAAATAACAAGGATAAAAACATTCTCGTAATCCTAATAAAAGTCATCATCATTAGCACATCCAGTTCGAAGTCCCGTGGTGAAGCAAGGTCAAGGGAGGTCTGATAGTACGCAGCCTTACCCCTATATAG
The DNA here is from genome assembly GCA_025504915.1 of Erythroxylum reticulatum. Taxonomy (NCBI): domain Eukaryota; kingdom Viridiplantae; phylum Streptophyta; class Magnoliopsida; order Malpighiales; family Erythroxylaceae; genus Erythroxylum; species Erythroxylum reticulatum. Next base: position 22,380,840 of record JANSVA010000001.1, read on the forward strand.
TAGAGAGGTTGTTTTTGGTAGATCCACATGTAGATGCAACAAGAAAATAGTGATGCACGTTAACAGATAAATAAGTAAAAACTGGCACACAGAAAATTTAAGTAAATAGAATTAGAAGACATTACATAAGGACATACCTGATGGTTGACCATATTTGCTAGTACCTTACACCCTGTAAAGATCATCTCTTTTCGTCGTTAGTCGTGCTAAGAGTCTTCACTGAGCGACCCACTTGCAAAGGCATAAAGGCCATTTGGGTTGGACTTCTTATGTGGTACATATAAGGTGCGAGGACTCTAAAGGGTATCGTTTACCGTTATCCTATCACGCCAGACTTTCCTAATTCTAGCAATTGCCTCAGTGAGGGCCAACTCTAACAAATCTTTCTACATCACTTCCCTCCAGGTCTTATAAGGCCTTCCTTTCCTCCTTTTGTAGCCACTAAGGATTATTATCTCATAACATTGTACTGGAGCATCAGAGGGCATCCTACACACATGCCCAAACCACCTAAGCCTTTTCTCTCTCAACTTGTCTACAATGCTAGCCACCTGTAGTCTGGCTCTCACTACCCGATTCTGTACCCTATCTCTTATGGTAATGTCACACATCCACCTAAGTATACACATTTCTGCTACCAACAATTGTCGCGTATGTCTACGTTTAATAGGCCAACACTCTGTCTCATAGAATATGGTTGGCCGAATCACCATTTATAGAACTTCCCTTTGAGTTTTATAGGGACCTTTTTATCATATAAAAGACTTGATGCACTTCGCCATTTAATCCACCCAGATCTAATACGATGCAATATATCTTCATCAATATTATATCTCTCTGAATGATGGATCTGAGATATTTAAAACTCAATTTCTACGGTATGATGTCAGTGTCAAACGCTACTACCACCTCTTGTGCCATTTGGCTACTTGAAAAGTTGCATTTTAGATACTCCGTCTTAGACCTGCTCATTCTAAAACCTTTTGATTTTAACGTTTCTCTCCAATGTTCTAACTTGGCATTGGCCCCCTCCTTGGTCTCATCCACCAGGACAATAAATAAAAGTAAAACATAATAAATAAATAAATAAAATTTCTAATCTAAAACTTCTCATTACAATATCTACAATTTAGAGAGCCATTTGTTAAAGCATAAGTTCCATAACGGTCTTAAATTTTAATAAGCTTTGGTTTACCATAATGGCACTTATTATACTTTCAATCTTGTATACATATTTTAAAAGCTTCTAAATAACAACTGTTGGTTATTTCTGAGATCTATGATAAACCTTTTGCTGGCCACTCGGGTTTCAAAGACATGGTGGTGTTAGATTTATGTTCTAAAAGTTATCTAAGATGATTCCTTTTATATGTTATACTTATGAATTGAATGTTATTTATATTTTGTTCCATGAGTTTTATATTTATTTAGAAGTGTTCAAGAAGATGCAATTGGTCTTGAACTGAAGAACTCTAAATAATATGAATATACAATTCTAAAATGTTCAGAGGTCTTGGATATTATCAGGAACACTAATATGCCATATAAGACTGTCGTGTTGATTAAAAGTATGTTGTAGTTCTATAAACGTTGATAAAGGATTATCAATTAAGAATGCGAATATATGAAAGATTTCATATATTGAACAGACCTAAAAAATAAAACATATTTGGATTGTGTTTGTGTCATTAATTTTTTATCATGTCTTTGATTCCAAGATTGATACATATATTTTTTCATATGAGGAATGTATAACGTAATTATTATTAAAAGCTGATTATAACAAGTGGTGATAAAAAAATAGTTCGTTATATATAACTTGTGCGGGAAAAGGTACATGTAATTAGCATCATTGCCACTCATTAATAATGAGTAATGATATTTTATAGGCCTTTGGTAAAGTAGAATTATAAATGGATCCAATATGATTGAGGTACAATTATAATTTATAATTTACTTAATGAAGATCAATAAACTATTATAATACAAAGATGACACAACCCTACTTTATATATTAATCATAATATCATAAGGCAAGGAATGGACACAAGTAATGTTAATGATAACATTACTCGAAGGATCGTGTTATGTAAAAGGTTTACTAAACATCTATGTTATTTAGGTAGCTGTAATGTATAGCTAGAATACCACTTACAGTCTATGAAATAAAATGTTGTATTTCATTGCCAACACAACACAGATCCTCGATATAGGTCATACCAACTGAACGGGAAACAAGAAAATACATTTTCAGTGTATAAGATTTGATGTTGATGAAATAAAGGTACATGTTAAAATATTTGTCACATGACAAGATAGCCTAGACGAGAAATAAATTTATTTGAAATACATATTATGAGGATAATATAAATTTATTTATAGCCCAAGCCTAAAAGAATTTATTTTAACAAATGAAGAGAGAGAATAGATGTATTATTATAGCCATCAAATTCGCAACAAATTTTAAGGTGATTTTGAACAAAAATTTGAAAGGGCAAACAATAACCATTCTAGACAAATGATCTATCAATTTTGTAGCCCTTGAAGTGTAGAATCTAATGGTGAAGTATGCTGTTTCAAAACTATTCTTGATTTAATTGCCATAAATGTTGTGGGAATTTAAAGAATATTTTGAGGCTATACGAATTTTTTACATCTGATCAGACTTGGATATATGTTTTGTTCTTGTTAGCCATTTTTCTCTCTCATAACTTGTTAAAACAATTATCGATTGAGTAATCGATTAAGAAACAGGTCACAAAGCTAGGCGTAGACGAAGAGAACACTAGCATAAACTCGGCGTCCTTCTTGTTTCAGATTCAAGGTAAACCAAAGAGGAATCCAACTTCGTTAGAGACCAAAGGTATGGTTTAACAATTCCTCTTGTAGGAATATAAACTTGATTGTGATGCAAACAAAATA
>JANSVA010000001.1:22393997-22404660 GCA_025504915.1 Erythroxylum reticulatum
GAAGACAGAATCGTAAAATTTTTTGCTGCTAATTTTTGAGTTGGAGTACTTTAAATACATATATTGATGAAAATAAAAAAAATTAGAAGATAAAAGTACACTTAACTATTTCAAGACTATTTATAAGCATGAGGACCACAAAATTACCTTTACTTAAAAAAATGTTATAACGTCAAAGTCATTTAAAGCACTTTAACGTTATAAGTTAACGTTAAAGTCATTGAAAACACTTTAACGTTATAAGCAGAGTTAAAACTTAAAAAATCAGTGTTTTAAAGCAAAGTAATGTTATAACGTTAAGCTTGTTTGGTAACAACAACTTAGAGAGGGGGTTGATGAAGTGGGGCCCCTCTTATAATGGGCCCTGATTATCATTCAAATTTAATGCACCAAATGATATGTCAATACTTTCCCATCCAAGATTATTTTCCAAATCTAAATCATTTACATCAGGTAAATTGGGTACTTCAGAAACTTAATTCGCTAAAACATCAATATGATCAATAACAATCGGATCAGTTGAATTACTTATGCTATTAAGACTCCTAGTAAACAATTAAATTTAATTATTAGAAATTATAAGAAATTATATCGAAATTAATAATGATAATAATGAAAATAACATACCTTTTTCCGAAGCTTTAAATTGTAACGAACAAAAACCAAGTTATTCAACCTCTTATGCTCCAATCTAGTCCTTTTCTTTGAGTGGATAAATTCAAATGTGCTTCAGTTTCATTCACAAGCAATTGCACTCACACATTGACTTAAAATCTGAATCGCAAACCTTTTTAATTATGAAACTCTATTTTCGAATTGATCCCACAAAGAAACTGCAAATTATAAGATAACAATAGTAGTGTTATAAACAAAATAAAGTGATAATTAATTTTCAACAAATAAGAAATAGAAAATAACTAATACCTGGAGAAAGTTTTCCTTTCTGTCAAATAGCAATCGGCATTCCAAAATCCCCGTAAGACAACTTGTAAAGCTCCATTTGTGAGCTTAAAAGATCTTGCATCGCATCAAGAGGAACAATTGTTGTAATTGTTAAAAGCATTCCTTCACTAACTTTAGCTTATTTTGTAAGATCCAGTCTAAAATACATACTAGGATTAAAAAATGCTCCAGTTGCAAACAATGAAGAAGAAAGTTATCCTTCCCTTCTCTCATTAATGATTAAGAGATATAGTGTATATAAAGAAAGCCTATTTTTTAGATTGGCTTTGATTGCTTCCGTCGCTCTCTCCATAGCATCAAAATTATAACCCATTGTTGGCTTTTCTTCACTATCAGCCAAACGAAGCACCCTTATCAAAGGCTCACAAACTCGGATAATAAATTGACATTGCGACCAAAATTCTCTATCTTCTAATATAGTACTACAAACCTCTACTCTAACATTAGACCTAGCATACTAAGATGCAACCCACTTATCACTTGTAAACATTTTCCTTAACTCTTTATTCATCGAAACAAAAGATTGAAGTGATAAGAAATTTGTTGCAAATCTTGTCACAACAGGGCAACATAAATTTCTACCATCGGTAAATTTCTTTCTCATCAAATTCAAAACTCATGCACGATTATAAATGAATTTTGTCATCTTTTTAGTCTTCTGCATAGTCTCATCAATAACAGGAAAATACCTAGGATCCCCTATATTCTCTAGCATTAAGTTAATGCAATGTGCAACATAAGGAGTCCAAGAAAATGAATTATAGTTATTCTGTAACTTTTTCCCTGTTGCTTTATAAGCGAAATCATTGTCAGTAATAAACTGAACAATGTTATCCGACCTTACTTCATTTACAACTTCATCAAATATCCCAAACAAGGTCTCAACATTTCTAATAAGGCCAGATGCATCAATACATTTAAAAAACATAGAGCCATTTGAAGAATAAACCAAAAAAATTATAATAAGCTCTTGTCTCCTATTTGTCCAATCATCACACTTAATTGAACAACCATAAGTACTCCAGCTCACTCTTCTTTCATCCAAATAATTTCTAATTTCAGAAACAACACAACTTAAAAGTTCACTCTTCTTTAAGTCATCAATCGACGGCCCTTTGTATCCTGGACCATAAGAGGCTATTGCATCCATCATAGGTTGATAATAATAAGACCAAGAAGCATTGAATGATGAACCTATATCATACCACCATCTAGCTACTGCCATATCGACATTGTGAGTCGCATCTCCTAATTACATTACTCTACGAATTGTAGGTTAGGCTCTAGGAGTTGTTCATGGTGCAAAGAAACTAGTCACCTGCCTTCTTCTCTTCCTCACATCAGATTCTTTATGATCTTGAGATGGAACACTACCAGTACCAGTACCACTACCATTACCACTTTCACCTTCAACATTTCTATAATCACCACAGAAACCAGAAAACGAACTTCCACTACCCATTTCAAAATTCAATCTTCCTCTTCAATCTTTCTCAAATTGATGTTCATTAAGTAATGTTTTCATTTGCCACTTCACATCATGACTCACTTTTTTACATGCTTCCACATCTCCTTTAACCCTAGCTAAATGCCTTTTCAATCGAGTGATTCCTCCAACTTTCAAATGCTTGTTACAAAACAAGCAAATGGTATGATTATTTTGACCGAGAATCGTACCAGTGTGAGTCCAAGCTGGATCACTGTATCTTCTTGAAATAGGTTGAACGGGAGCATTTGAACTTCCTTCCATTTATGTGTACACAAAAATAAATAACACATAATTTCAGTACACAATGACAATTTGCATATGCATCTTATATAATATAACTCATTCCGTATGATTACATTACACACAATTCAATTTCATGGAACACAATTCACTATAAGTCAAAAGCTAACAATTCAAAACATTCAACATATTTAATAACACAAAACAAAACATACTCTAACAATTTTCATTCCTAACAATTTCCTACAATTTCCAATCCCAACAACCACAAAACATTCATAATTCTATTTCTATTTACAACAATTTGCAATTTCAACAATTACAAAACAATCATAATTCCATTTCCATTCCATCCTATTTACAACATTTTCCAATTACAATAATCACAAAACATTCATAATTTCATTTCCATTCCTAACAATTTTCAACAATTTCCAACCCTAACAATCACAAAACACTCATAATTCTATTTATATTTCCAGCAATTTGCAATTTCAACAATTACAAAACCATCATAATTTCATTTCCCTTCCATCCCATTTACAACAATTTCCAATTACAACAATCACAAAACATTCATAATTTCATTTCCATTCCTAACAATTTCCAACAATTTTCAATCCCAACAATCCCAACACATTCATAATTCCATTTCTATTTCCAACAATTTGCAATTTCAACAATTACAAAACAATCATAACTCCATTTCCATTCCATCCCATTTACATCAATTTCCAATTACAGCAATCACAAAACATTCATAATTTCATTTCCATTCCTAATAATTTCCAACAATTTCTAATCCCAACAATCACAAAACATCCATAATTCCATTTCTATATCTAAGAATTTGCAATTTCAACAATTATAAAACAATCATAATTCCATTTCCATTCCATTTCATTTCCAACAATTTCCAATCCTAACAATCACAAAACATTCATAATTCCATTTCTAACAAACCATAATATTATATACACCATTTTATATTTCGTTCTTAGATATATATGTTGCTTTTACAATTCTTAATCGACATTAATAACTGTAAGTATAAATGATTGGAATCTACAAGTGTACAACATATTCACAAATCACAATTTGATAATAAATAATTTTTCGGAAATATTTATGACATCACTACTTTGTAGTTTGTACTTTTACACATTACCAATTATAAATATTTATGATACCTTAGAAATATATATTACCATTCCATTAAAGTTCAACATTTTTATAGTCAATTAATTATTTACCTAACTAAAACTAATACTTAAATAGGCAAATACTATCATAACTACAATCGAATTATTATTAATTTCTAACTATATAATTTTATACTCAACTAATTATTTACCTAAATTCAATACCCACATATTAAAAATAAATTACCATTTCACAAATATTAAGAATGTGTCAATTAATGATTTAAGCTTTTTCAATTTTACCAATTTTGATTATCAATTTTACAATTTCACATTTAATTATTAATTTCACATTTGATTATCAATTTTACATTTAGGTTTACATGTTGATTATCAACTTTTCATTTTAACAATCAATTAATCAACATCCACACTTTAATTTTAACAACTCACTCACCCCCTCCCCCCCACCTCACCTCACGACCCTAACCGAATTACCATTAAATAAAATACATGAACAATTGAATTGAACATCTTAAATTCTCAACTCAAGCTCCAGTGCTTAACTCAATCTCATTCATCAATAATTCAATATCATTGTAAATCACAAACCAAAAAATTTATACATGTCAACAATTCACAAAACCCATTCATGATTCAACATTTCAACTTCAATATGCATTCCCAAAATCTAACATCCACGCAAAATTTCCTACCCAAAATCCACCATCCAACACCGAACATACATAACACAAATCCATTATCCAATGGACCAACATAATCAAAGATTCTAAATGCAATGAAAAATGAAAAAAATAAAAAAACATACACCCAAACAATCGAGTCTTCGGGTTAACGTTGGGTTGGTAAGGGGTTGGTATCTTGGTGGTGTGCCTGAGGTGCGACGGATAGTGTGGGTGCGATGTGGCTATGACAGACAGTGACGATGTGTTGCGGTGTGGAGGAAGACGAAGACGTGGCCTCTTCAATTTCAAGACTTCAACTAACGCCAAGGCTCCAACCCAGGTCAAAGGAAGATGAATCTGTATAGGGGACATCGACGGCAAGACGACAAGATGGCTAAGGAGGAGACGGTGAGAGGGAGAGTTGTAAGGGAGAGAGATAGATCGCGATAGCAGACAGAAGCAATCAGAGGGGGTAAGTTTTAGGTAAGTTTTGGAAATTGCAATTTAGTCCTTGCAATTTTTGAAACTTACGGTACCAGCCTAAATTTTTTGTTTAAGCCCGTACCGACCGGTATTTACTACTAGTACCGACGTTTACTTATTTCGTATCGTTTTCCAGCCGGTACGGTACGAAATCTATAACATTAGAACCATCAGTATTATTTAAGGCACTAAATCCTTTTTTGTCAATTTTAATAAGATATTTATGTGTAAAAGAATAAAATAGCAACAAAAGATTTGTTTCATTATTTAGTAGTTATAGAGTTTACAAAATACTTCTAGGGAAGCAAGTAAGGAAGCTACTGATCACCAAACCCCTGGTTGAGAGAGAAAGCGGGCCTCATTTGAGTTGGTAATCTTCTTTTGCTAATGTTAACTTGGAATCTTGACAACATGGATAAATAACCCATCAGCTCCTTTAAAGTGTTCAATGAACTAGCATTAACTCCATAAAGCAAGAGTAAATCATCTACAAAATACATATTGAAATTCCTAAGCTCTTGCAATGTTGATTATAAGCGAAACTATTTTTTGAAGAGACCTCTTTGATTGCAAATTGTGAATAAATAGGAAGAGATTATATCTCTTTAATATAGTCCTCTAACTCCCTTAAATGATCGTTTTAATTAAGATGGAATATGAGGATATGCATAAACACTCCTTGATCTAGAGAATGAGTTGGTTAAGGAAACTAAAAGCTATAAGAGCATTGAGAATAAACTCTCACCTAACTAAATCAAATGCCTTGAAAAGTCAATTTTTATAAAATAGCGTTTATAGGCTTTCTTAATTTGTAAACTTTAGACAACTCTTGAGCCAATAAGAGGTTATCACCTATGCTCCTCCCTTTGATGCATACATTTAGGCTGGCATTTATGAATGGTCCTACAACCTCTATCATTCTTGTTGCCAATAGTATAGAGATGATTTTGTATATATTATTGCAACAAGATATAGATCGATGGTCATTTAAGAAGTTAGGATTTGAAACTTTAGGAACAACATAAAATAAGCACTATTAAATTCACCAAACATTTAACCTAAGGATAAAAATTCCAAGATTGCCTTTATTCCTAATTATTTAATAAAATTCCAAGATTTTTGGAAAATATAAGAACTAAACCAATTAGGCCCTGGGGCTATATTAGGATCAATAATGAAGTGAGCTTCTTTTGATCTCTAATATGGTGAATTGCTTTGAAAGGCTTGACTTTTATTAACAATAAAGAAACTTGGGAATGAAAGTTTAAAATTCTTGCAGAGATAAGTGAGCATAACCAAGACTACAAGCCCAGAGTAATGTATTAACCTTTGTTGGACCCCGATTTCAGAGCCCAACATCGAACCCATAAGATGTGAGTTTATACCAATGAAATCTCCTTAACCATCATCAATTCATCTTCTTGCTCTGATACCAAACAATGCTCGATCCTGCTTTCAGAGCCCAACATTCGGAGTCATTAAACTGATTATATTATCTTATAGGGTTATTTCAATAAGCCCTCATTAGTCACCATCCCATAAAGATAGCGTGCCCACATCAGTCAAACATCAAAACAAACCCAATTTTCCTATTTCAGAACAGATTTGGGAAGCCTCAAACCAGAATTACAAATCGACTTCTTCAGAACATTTGTTCCCCCTTATTTTAAGTTTCTAATGATACTAAAATCATTCAATTTGGTTCAGAAATTTGAAAGTTAGGGCCCAAACATTTTCAGATTGTTATTAAACTGAAATAGTACACTATACCCAACTTCCATCCAGAAATTGACAGTCTTATAAACTAAATTAAAATTCTATTCCTTCAGATCATTTGCAGCTCTATGTCTCTAGTTTATTTAGAAATATGAATTATCTCATTCAGAGCTATACTGATCAAGATACTATCAAAATACTTAAATATGTTCAGTAAAATGTCCGATTCATACTCTTCCATCCGATACCCTTAATTTGATTAAATCAATCTTTTCAATTCAGTATCAAAAGCTATAAAATTTTTTGGAGAGGTAGGAAAATGTGTTAGGAATCTTTTGGTATAAGAATCACTTCATTTGGAGGTCGGATAACAACGTTATGGGTTGAAGAATCAAACAAGATTTTGTCCTCAATCACATTGAACCTGTTTCGGGACAATTGAAATAACTTTCTCTATATACGTCAAATTAAGGTCAGTCTTAGACGGTTTGAAATAGGACTTATAGATTTACAATTTTTATGGAGACATCAAAGTGAGATTTTGTCATCTAAAGGGTCAAAACTGGACCAGACAATAGGTCAGACGATTCAGTCTACAGTGGATAAGAAGATTAAGACCGTCAACATAAGAAGATACACAGTCAACATAAGAAGATACAGAAGGTCAACATGAGAAGATATAGAAGGTCAACATAAGAAGATACGAAAGGTCAACCTAAGAAGACATAGAGGTCAACATAAGAAGATACATAGAAGGTCAACATAAGAAGATTCCATCTACAGTGCATAAGAAGGAGGGTTTCAACAGTGCATAAGAAGGAAGGTTTCAACAATGCATAAGAAGAAAGGTATCTACGGGGTCTTCCTCCCATCACCAAAAGTTCTGAATCACTAACTATACTCTCCAGAGCACCTCCAATTACAATGATCATAACTTTCGACTCCGATGTCCAAAAATTTCATACTATATATCGTTGGAAAGCTAGAAAGATAAGATACAACTTTCTAGAAGACAACTTGGTCTAATTTAGCCTAAATTAATATAGTTTTTCTCCTAAAGTCAGAACATGAAATTTACCTCTATGGAAGACTTGAAATTTTGCACTATGCAAACTTGGAATGTCCTAAGCATAACCATTTAGCTACCAAATTGACTTTATTAAACTCTCAAATATCAACTCATTTGATTCATCACATTCAACTACATTTGATCAGTCATAATTCCCATATTTCTTTTCCATAACATCTCACTTATGTGATTATATATATATATATAAACAATTTATGGTCAAAATTATCAACTCAAGTTGATAACTTCTTCACGTATGTATAATTTCAACTCACATCATCCATACACCATTCATATTTCATTAACACCAAATATAAGAGTTTACAAAACTTTAATGGCATTCCAAGTCATATTACATCATCAATATCAAAATCCAAAATAGATAAGATACAAATCCCAATAATTCTCGAAATGTGTCTAAAGTCTTGCTTTTACAAAATCTAGCTTAATTTACAAAAAAATTTCAAAAGAAATGTGATTCCTCGACTCTTGGTTACTTGATCTTTTTTTCTTCACCTGAAGATGGTATAAAAAGGAGGTGAGCTTGAAAACTCATGGGTAACAAGTTTATAATGAAGAATAAGCAAAATCATTGAAAACTTCATTTGTTATAGAAAATTCATATTGAATTCATAAGACGCATAGTTCTCAAATTCTCAAGTCTAGCTCAAAACGCATAAGTACACATCATAACATAAACATAACATGTACATTTCACAATCAAGCATAACACTCAATTATGCACCATTCTTGACAATTCAAAGATGCAATGCACAATAAATGGCTCGAGAGTTCCATGGAACAAAACAAGGAAACTTAGGTTTACACCGTGAACAAAACGAGTCCGGTTTTTCAATATCTCGTGGCCTCAAGTGGGCAGCCGGGAGAAGGCTATAGGTCAACATTCACGTGAATAACGAAATGGGTTCCTCTCTTGGCCAAACAAAAGTACATATTCATGCTCAAATCATTTCATCATATGCTCATACTTTCATATTCTTTTCATTTATACAAAATGCCATGACATTTTTCAAGGTATAACATAAATATTTCAAAATCATTTTCCATTTCATCATCAAAATTCATACCCTAACAGGTAGCAATTTCTCAAATCACTCAAAAGCATTAAAAGCAACATTTATGAAAGTAATTAAAATCATTTTATTTTCTTGATTTGGAAAAGCATTAGTGGCTCATAACTCTATTATAAACATGTAACCCACCTTGATTTCCTTACTTAAAGACTTGATCAAAATACCTCTTCTCTTGCTCCTCTTGCCTCTTTTGATCCCCTTATGTAATAACAAAAATTCAACTCAATAGGGTTTTCAATTGAAAATCCCACAAAGCACAATCACTAAAATTGGTTCTAAAATACTTAAACCCATGCATTTTCTAAACTCCACGAACTAAAATCCTTCAAAAAATCCAAAAGATTCAAAATGATCTTGCCTTGATTCTTCACCAAATGAAGAGATGTTTAGCTCAAATGGAAGCTCTTCTCTTCCTCTACAACCTCAAAATCTCCCTTAAAACCAAGAAATGATGAAACCCTAGCTCAACTCTCTTATATTCTCTCAAACCATCGAAATTCTCTTCTCTTTCTTTCTTATTTTCTCTTCTTCTCTCCCAGTTCACGTTTTTCCTTCTCTTAAATGAAAGATTACATTTCTTTCTTACATTTCGACCCTTAATGAGCCCAAAAAGTCCATTTTATCCTTCCTTATAGGCTTATGTTTTTTAACCTTAAGTGTCCTGCCAAAATACCCTTAAGCATTCTTATAACCTTAACACTTTAATTCCATTTACCCATTTTATAAATCCTACAAACTTTGACATAATTAAATAATTTCAAAATGATTAATCTATCAAAACCTTAAAATTATTTAAATCATACTTATTCATCAAGAAGAAAAATTTGGGGGCCAACATTTCTCCCCCTCTTAAAAGAATTTCATCCTTGAAATTCTTATCTAACTAATCAAGAGACAGAGATATATTTCCTCTTATGCTTCTCCATTCTTCATTTAAATTTATCACTCAAATAATTTCTTTCAAATGACCTTAGTTAACGGATTCGATCAATCCTTTAGTGACTTATTCAGATATCACACTATCTTAATTGTTCTGTCAATATATTTCAGATTACTCATAATTTTCCACTTCTTGAGTCGATAACACCAATATCATATCATATCATATCATATCAATATTTCTTAACATACTTACATATATCACATTACGAATCTAAGGCATCTTTCATTAGTAGCTCTTCTCATAATTATTTCATACAATCCAATTCATGTCGGGCTTAGCTAATCCTTTTTCCTAACCTGAGCACATCTTAACATGGTGATACTCTCAGAGATAACTTATCTTTCACTTAATAATCCACATCAGTGTAGTGTTAATACACTTAACTCTTATGTCTATCTCATTATATTCCATACCCTTAGTGTTAATCCTTTTAACTCATTTATCTTTCTTTAATCACTTAATTTCTAATGTAGATCAATTTCACTTGTTAGTAACCTCTCAATCAATCCTGGCCTTCAATGTAACACCTCACTCCTGCAAGACACATACCTGACATCTTGAGAGACATCCAAGTCCATGCCCCATGAGGATGGCATGCTAGAGCACTCAATCATTCAAAACTCAGTATAATTTTTTTTGAAACCATGAACATATAGTGCGGAAATCGATAACCTCACTTTATTTCATAAACATTTTCAATCATAGTAATACAATCATTAGAAATTTCAATAGCCATTTGTGTCCATTACAAATACAAAATTCTTGTCAAAATTTCATTACATTACAAAAACCATATACAAACATTTCCGATTTGGAAATTTATTTCAAAACAGAAATA
>JANSVA010000001.1:22408508-22442702 GCA_025504915.1 Erythroxylum reticulatum
GCAGCCCAGATCGTGCATACTCGTGTGGATACCGGTAGAGGACATTCGCGTGTAGCAGTGTCTACGAATCCAAAAAAGCAACCACTAATCCGCGTCAAAAAGGTATTTTGCGCATCCTATATGTTTTCGGTTATACATCATGTTGTGTTATGGTATTTTTCGCAGCGTATTATGAATACTCGGGCCATAGGCGATCCAACACCAAGGATCTGCATTAAGTCCTTTGTTCACATTAGTGTTAGATGAAATTACCAAATATATTTAAGGAAAGGTACCTTGGTGTATGTTATTTGCGAACGATATTGTCCTAGTGGATGAGACCAAGGAGTGGGTCAATGATAAGTTAGACTACTAGAGAGATGTGTTAGAGTCGAAAGTTTTAAAATGAGCAAGTCTAAGACGAAGTATTTAGCATGCAACTTTTTTGGAAACCAGATGGCACATGAAGTGGTGGTAGCAATTGGTACCGTCGTCATACCATTGCGGACGAGTTTTAAGTATCTCGGGTCTATCATTCAGAGTGATGTAATGTCAATGCCGATATAGTACATTGTATTAGATCAGGCTGGGCCAAATGGAGGAGTGCACCAGGGGTTCTATGTGATAGGAAGGTTCCTTTCAAACCCAAGGGGAAGTTTTATAAAACGGTGATTTGTCCAACCATGTTATATGGGACAGAGTGTTGGCCTGCCAAGCGTAGGTATATAAGACAGTTATTGGTAGCAAAAATGCGTATGCTTCGGTGGATATATGACATTACAAGGAGAAATAAGGTCCAAATTTGGGTGGTGAGAGATAAACTACAGGTAGCCAGCTTTGCCGACAAGTTGAGAGATACTAGGCTTAGGTGGTATGGGCATGTGCGTAGGAGGCCCTCCGACGCTCCGGTACAAAGTTGTGAGGAAATAACACTTAGTGAATATAAGAGGAGAAGAGGGAGGCCTTACAAAAACTGACGGGAAGTGATCAAGGAGGATATGTCAGAGTTGGCCCTTAATAAGGTAATAGCTAGAAATAGAAAAGTTTGGCGTGATCGAATAAGGGTAAAGGATTAACCATGTAAAGGATTAACCGTCCCAGATACCCAAAATCAGTATAACAATTACTAGGAGGTGCTGGGTCACAAGGCACTGATTGCACAACAGGTGCGGGGGGACAGTAGGGGGTCATCCCAGTAGGGTCTCTGAGGAAGGTCCCCTTAAGTACTTAGAGACAAGAAGGGATGGACTTTGTAGCCTATTAGGTTCTCCCATATCTAACCTCCTTCAGGTATTCCCCATTACTTGTATTTTCATTTATTTTCTGTTTTTAATGAATTGTTTCTGTAACCTATATCATTTGTATATTGTCTCATTTGCATGTGGGTCCACCAGAATTATCCTCTCTACTATGTAGAGGTAAGGCCGCGTACTATTGGACCTCCCCAAATCCCGCTTCATTGAGAGATTTCGGACTGAGTGATGTTGATGATGATAATGATCTATAGGATTCTTAATAAAATTGTTCTTAATTTTATATTTATATGATGGTTAAATGGCCGTTTAGGGGTGGTCGAGTTGGAGGAGTGAAAAGACATAGAGTCAAAAGGTCCTGTGTTCGATTTCCCATACCTACGCTCTCTCAATCGAGCATGTCGTATTTGCTTAGTGCAGAGTATCCGGTTGACGTGATTTACAGGCTATTGTGTCAATCCAAAAGTTTAATCAGTGCACATCTAAAGAGTAGCATATGCGAGTTCCTCCGTTTAAAAAAAAAGATGATTAAATGATTTTTTCATATTATTTATATGAAAAATATGTGAAAAATAATATTAAAAAATAAAATCATTATTATTTTAAATTTATATTATTACGATTTTTTAGGGCAAGATTAATATAAAATTGTAAATTATACATTACAATATTTTGTAGGATTATTTTATAATTTAAAAAAATTTAGAGACTATTTTATAAATTAAAAAAGTATCTGAAGCATACCTAATACCAATACGGTCCAGGATTCATATCATTCATTTCGACTTCTTTATTATTAGTTACCAAAAAAGACCAAAGTGTTATCCCTAATTTGACCTTGATGATAAGGTTAATCTCCACGAGCCGTATAATGTTACAGGTAAACCACAAAATAAAGTTGAGCCAACAAATTATAGAGATCTCGTATTCATATTAGACCTGGATGAACGAGTTATTTTATCTCTGCAAAGAATATTCTCATTTAGCTAGCTAGAATAAAAAGACATGAGGAATACGACATCTATCTTTGTTTGGAAGTAATGAAAGAAAATGATCTTAAGCCCTAGTAAAATGATCCTTCAAAATATACAAATAAGTATAAAACACCTTAAGGTCGTTCATTTTATTAAAAGGGAAGATCAAGAATCTGTGTGGTGATATTTCAAATCAACGGTTGTATACGAGGGAGATTTTAATTTAAACTCGCTCAAGTCTAGAACCCTGATTCTTTGTTTCTTTGTTCCTAATGATTACGAGACCCATGTCTACGGAACGCTTCCAGCGTTGGGAAAAAGACTATCCTGTCTTGTCCGATGTTTGCCGCATCCCAATTTTGACTAAAGAATTCGAATTATGTTTTTTTTTTTTAAATCAAGAGTTTACTTTGAAAAGGAATAAAGAAAGTCTCTGAAGGAATAGACACTTCTCCTGCCTTTTCTATACTATACCTAAAAAGAAACAGAAAAGTAAAATTAAATAATTATAAATAATGATATCCTTCATTAACTGCGTTCAAGTTGGCTTGTCTTATTCTATTGGTTTCTTTCACTTTCGCCCCGAGCCGAGAGAGAGAGAGGAAAATAATAATACTATTAACAATAGACTACCGAACCAATTCTCCAAGACCCCAACCGCAACCCAAACACGACGCCACCACACTCTCTCTCTCTCTCTCTCTCTCTCTCTCTCTCTCTCTCTCTCTTGCTTAGCTGTAGTCGATCAATTATGTTTCATTCATTAATAAAAGGAAAAAGGTAAAAGGAAAAAGGAAAGACTCCCTTTAAAAAAAAAAACAATTTTCGGAGATTTCTTCGTCTCTCCCTCTTAACACACACACAACAGCGGCACCCATTTCCCAATTGTTCAGATCTCTTGGGCATTCAAATTTTCGATTAGGTTCGATCTTGTTTTCTAAATATTGGACTTGGCTTGATTTTATATTTCTTTCTATGCCTTTGGGATCGAATTCTGTTCTCGAAATTTCGATTTTTTTCTTGATTTTATTTTAACCTTGATGTCGCTCCACTGCATTCTTGCTAATTGTCTGTTTTTTTAATATTTTTTTTGGCCATCTGGGTTTGATCCGTTTTGCTTTTATGTTTTTTTTAGTATCTTCAAATTGGATTTTACGTTTTGGATTGGGGATTGAAAGTGAATTTTCGTGGTTTGGAGATTCAAGTTGATCTGTGAAAGTGTTGGTTTGGATTGATATTGATGTTTGATTGGGAAAAGTCAAAATGTTTATTTCTGTGAATGTTCATTTTTAGTAAAAATGCTTTTTTTTTTGTGTTATTAATTTTCTATCTAGTGTTTGCCATATTTGTTGGAGGTCAAATATGGTGTACAGCTTCGATTTGTTGGTTTAGATCCTTGCTTATTTGTTCACGGCCTGATCAAAGTTTACATATTTGTGATAAAGATTGGTCTTTTACTGTGATAATTTGTTCATTGTTCTTGGTTGCGCCTCATCCCGTCTTTCCTTTTTCTTGGTATAATTCATCAATGAACTTTACTTTTTTGCAGTTCATCAAAAGGGTTTCTGAAGTGACTTGTAACTCAGTTGGTGCCCTACGCTGCCTGCCTTGTAAATCCCTTGAGGATGAAGAAGGTCTTTGATCAAACTGTTAGGGACCTGTAAGTCTTGCTCATCGTTTAACCTTTTGTTTCTCTACGGTTTGAATCTTTATTACCTTGAAATTGCGTATAGTATGTGAAGTGGAATATATAGCTAGCAGCAAGGTTATGTGATATCACGGACTGTCAACTTTGGTGATATAACCTTGAGGGATATTTCTCACCTTTACATCATGAATTTCTTGCATTCTATATATGTAGACACCACCTTAACCTAAGTGGTCCATTTTACTTGTTGCAGTAAGAGAGAGGTCAACAAAAAAGTACTCAAAGTTCCTGGGATAGAACAGAAGGTAAAGTTGATTCTTTGGAAAGTTATTTTGGTTAATCCTTCTTTTTTAGCATTGGTTGTTGCGTGCCATCTGTCAAACTATAAACTATGTTCCAGACTTGGTAGAGGCATCACCGCCTTGCCGAAAAACTGTATTCTAATTTCTATGGTTTTCTTTCAGGTTCTTGATGCAACCAGTAATGAGCCTTGGGGTCCTCATGGCACCCTTTTGGCAGATATTGCTCAGGCAACAAGAAATTAGTAAGCTTGTTCAACTTGCTTCTGATGTTCTGCATCCATTGTTTTGTTACAAAGATTTTAACTTAGGAACTTTCTATTTTAGTCATGAGTTCCAGATAATCATGACGGTGCTTTGGAAACGGACTAATGATACTGGCAAGAACTGGCGGCATGTCTACAAGGTTTGAATTATGTTATGTTAGTTCCTCAATGATACAACTGATGCAACTGATTCATCATTTGTATGACTGCCTTTTTACTCTTTGATAATTTTATGGATGGACAATAAAAATCAATTCATTAGATGCATTTGTATTATTGGAGTATGGCCTTTTTCTTTCAAATATTGCAATATAAGCTTCTAACACACCAATTGTTGTCTTTTTCTGTCTCAGGCTTTGACTGTGTTGGAGTACCTTGTTGCTAACGGATCAGAGCGTGTAATAGATGAGATAAGGGAACATGGCTACCAAATATCTGTAATTTTCACAACTTAATGCCTTGGATGGCCAATTCATGGTCTTGGGATGGAAGTTTACAATAATATGATTCTTTTACATCGCTTTCTTTCCTGTATTGTAGACATTGTCAGATTTCCAGTATATAGATTCGAGTGGCAGGGATCAGGGTAATAACGTGAGAAGGAAATCTCAAGCTCTTTTAGTGCTGGTGAATGACAAGGAAAGGATAATTGAAGTTAGACAGAAGGCTGCTGCTAATAGAGATAAGTAAGTTATTTCTTCTGCCAAGTTGTCAAATAGTTTCAAGTGTCTGTAGCTAATACTGAACATTGATAATGAGCTCCAATTTGTCCATTTTGGATGCTATGGGTTATTTAGTTCACCATTAACTACTGTTAAGTGAAAATTTTGCATTTTGGAAGAAAACTCTTAACAAGAAATATAAAATGCATTTTTTTTCATAGGTTTCGAACTGCATCAACAGGAGGGATGTACAGACCTGGTTCTGGAGGGTATGGAGACAGATACGAGGATGACCACTATGAAGGCCGCTATGGAAGCAGGGATGATGATCGAAATGGCTATGGAAAAGATAGAGATTTCAACTACAGAGATGATGACCGATATGGAAGATATGGAGACTCATATGGTCGGGATGGAAACCAATATGGTAGAGAATATGAAGATCGCTACAGCAGAGATGGCTATAGAGATGACGATTATCGGGGAGGAAGTCAAAGTGATGATGGTTATGGTTCGCGGGGCAGGACTGCAGATAGAGACAGAGACCATGGTTATGAGGATGATGGTCAAGCATCATCATGGTACTGTTCCCTCTGTCTTTAAACTTTTTGTTTTGCCTATGGCTGGTGTGTCGGTGATTCAAGTTTTCTATCGAAGTAGAAACAATTAATTAGCATCCAATATGCATCCACTACCACTGAAGAAGTTAAGAAACTTCGCTGTATTTCCTTTTAAGCAAATGTTTGTGAAATTAATATGAGGCTTACTGCAAGAGGAAATATGTCAAATTCATGAGTTGGGAAAATATGTCTTATCTGTGAAGACAATTGTTAAGATGGGAGAAGCTGTTCAAATCATCTTCCTGAATTAATGTGTTTTAGTTGATGCACTTTAGCCTGTATGAATTAGATTATAAGGTGCATTAAGCAACCCAAATACTGACTGCATATCAAGTGTCAGATAGGAATGGCAAAATACATGAGATCCAACTAAAATTTGCTGAGATGTCTGCATGTTGTTGATTTGCAAACACCTAAACTGTCGTACTAAAAAATATGGTTAATTCTGCAGTGGTAGTGGTGCCAGAGCTGATGATAAATCCCATGATGGAAGGTAAAATGTTTTTGATAGTGTTTTGTTCTTGTTTGCTTTTTCATGGTTTCTGAACGTTGTTAATCTCAACTTATGACTGTTACTAGGAGGTTTGAGAGAAAATTATCTGAATCAAACGTCAGTGCTCCTCCTGGTTATGAAGAAGCTGTTTGTGAATCCCAAAGCCCTGTCCAAAGTGAAAGGTGCCACTTTGTACCTGTTTGTTGGACTAAGATCATGTTTGATTCCCTGATTTCTAGTTTTGCTTATTTTTCAATTACCTTTATAAAAGGAACAGGGAAACTTCAGCATCATGTGCTCCTGGAACTTCTTTGCCTATGGCTCCACAAACTTCTCCACCTGCTCCTAAAGTTCCTCCTCCTCATGCAAGTGTAAATTCAAGCCAAGCACCCATTATTTCTGCATCTCCTGAGGGCCAGGAAGTTGAGGCGGTGGATGAATTTGATCCACGTGGCCCTGTATCAGGTAGGAAAAGATTCATGCACCCTATACTGTAAGATTGTAGCATGCTGGTCACTGTTCATAATTATGTGCCTTAAAGACGTGAAAACCTATCTCTGTGGTGCTTTAAGTGTTATATTAACAGAGCAACTGAAATATTGTGGCCTCTGAGCTGAATAAATTTGGAGTATTGCATGGGGAAATGCTTAGGGACATTTTTGAACAAACATGACTGACTTTGGGCTTATTCTTTTCATATTTGCTTGTGGAAGCTTTTGCAGCTTCTAGTACGGCTCCAACTGTCTCAACAGTTCCGAGTACATCTATGACTGCTGAAATGGACCTATTTGGATCTTTGTCAGACTCATTTACGCCAAATCCACTAGCTATAATGCCGGTTACGTCTTCTTCAACTGCTGACCCTGAGGCTGATGTCCAGATGAACTTTTCAGGATCAACATCTGATGCAACTCAGTCTACTGTGATGAATCAGGTTAGTGTAGGATATCATATAGAATTTTAGTTGTGTGTATGAACTCCCAGTTCCTTGTTACACCCTCCACCTTCTTGCTTTCCTATTCCCAACACCAAGAGATCACTTGGTATCACTATAAATTTGGTCATGATCAATTGCTAAAATAGGAGAACCATTTTTACAATGTGGTATTTTGTCTTGCTTTTCAGTGGAATATATGTGCTCCAAAGAAACTATTCTCTGCTCTGAGTTCTGCTGAAAATACTCTTTAGGAATGATTACCAAGAAAGGAATCTTAAGCGCTTCATTTTCTTATCCCACATCATGGAGAGACTAGCATGCATGAGCCATACATATCCTAGTTAATCCACCTATGCCTCTTCAAAATGTTGAAAATGATGTTCTTGCATAATAACGTAAAGATGGGTGTGTTGTGCTAACCTGCTGGCTTATAAAATAAAGATGATCTCTGACGTCCTTAGATCCATCTAGCTGCTGCTGCTGTAGGTCTGCTGGTTGAAGATAATGCAATAATTTTAGATACTCACAAATTTAATTTCTACTTACAATGCTACCAAGTAGCCCAACAGTTATGTTGCTTTACATATATGGCCCTAATGTCAAAATTGCATTTATTGATGCAGTCTTTTGATAACCCATTTGATGATACTCCTTTCAAGGCTTTCCCATCATCAGATGCTATCTCTGCTCATCAACAGACTTATTCTCCACCCTCTTTCCAGCCCCACATTAATCCAAATGCTGAACTACTGCATAATGCTGCATTTAATGCTGAGTCTATAAATGACTTTGGTGCATCCTCTGGCATCTCTTATTCAACATCCAATGTTCAACCTCCACTTTCGAACTCACAGTATATACCTCAAGAATCGTCAATGCAAAACCAGGAAATTGACATTCTGGCAGACATACTCCCACCATCAGGACCTTCAGTTTCTGCTTCCCAGCCAGGTTTCTCCACTCCAACTGGTCAACCTGCACAAGCAGGCACTAGTGTTTATGTAAACTTCAATTCACAAGCAGAAACTATGGTGCCAGTGGCTTCCACTATTGGTCCTCAGGCTCCACATTTTGGTAGTGGAAACTATTACTCACAGGGAGAATCTACTGCTCCTATGGCTTCCAACATGGTTCCTCAGCCTCTGGTTGGACAAGCTTCACAGTTTAACAATGAAAACTTTCCCTATCAGGGAGGATCTACTGCACCTATCCCAGCAACCATGATTCCACAAACTCCTGGTGGACAATCTGCACAATCTAAAAATGGAAACTTTATTATGCATCCACCTTCTGCAGTTCCAGTGATGTCACCTTCTGCAGTTCCAGTGATGTCACAAACTGTAACTGGACCAACTCCTTCACAGCTCAATGATGGAAGTTCTTCCTTGCAGCAGGGTTCTGTGGCTCCAATTGCTTTGCAGGGAGGGCTTCAAACTGCAACTGGACCAGCTGCTCAACATAACAGTAATGGCTTTAGTAACTTATATTCTCAAGGGATGAGGACATTCGTGGCATCACATGCAACTCTTCCATCTTCAACAGGGTCACTAGCTATAGTTACTCAACCGGCCAAGGACAAATTTGAGACCAAGTCAACAGTTTGGGCAGATACACTTAGCAGAGGACTGGTCAATCTGAACATATCTGGATGTAAGTTTACTAATTTTTGAGCTAGAGCTGATTTTATCAAATCTTTGTGGTGAGTGGGTAGTGACTATCTTGTAGGAGAGATCTAACATTTTTGGTTATATATGCAGCTAAGATCAATCCCCTGTCAGACATTGGAATTGATTTTGATGCCCTTAATCGTAAGGAGAAAAGGATGGAGAAACAACCGCCTCCATCTGCTGTTACATCTACTATTACGATGGGCAAGGCTATGGGATCAGGGTCTGGAATTGGCCGTGCTGGTGCAAGTGTCATCAGGACTCCTTCAAATCCTATGATGGGTTCTGGGATGGGAATGAGTGGGGTTATGAACATGGGTAGTGCTCCAGGTTCAGGTATGGGTGTAGGAGGCTATGGAGGCATGAATCAGCAGGGAATGGGAATGGGGGTGAATATGGGGATGGGGGTGAATATGGGACAAAGGGGCCAAATGCAGCCTCCTGGATCAGCGATGTATGGTGGATATAATCCAATGATGGGTGGTGGTTACATGCCTCAACAGCCATATGGTGGTGGCTATCGGTGATTTTCAACCACATCGTTAGAATGAACTGGTGATACTATGTTTCTTTGAACATGAGAGGAGATGACGCAGGTCTCATCGTTGTTGTTGGACCTATTTATTCTGAAGTTGCAGTCCCGGTGGTGTGTGATCTAAAAATGTAATTTTTTTCAAAGCTGTAAGTTTCTGAGTGCAGGCTTTCATGTGATTGATTGGTATTCATCCTCCTTTCTGTACGCATAATTATTACTTGTTTTTGGGTAAGATGAGGGGCTCAAATTGGGTTGATTAGATGGAGTTTACTGACTTTAGCTGTTGTGAATTGTAATATGCTTAAAAGAGAAGCAACAACCTTCCTCGAGTTGCTGCCTTCTCCCAATTTTTTAAAACTTTGAATATATAGTTCATCTTGTATACTGAATGAGAAATAAATTTGGTTTTATTCCTTTGTATGCTTATTTCTAGGTATTGCCAATTGATGATAAGATCCTCAAACCAATTGAAATATCATTGCATAAGATCCAATTTGCTCCCTAATGTTTGGTAAAAAATTTAAGAACCAAAAGAGTATTTTGAGTCTTAACCATTATAATAGAATACAAAACATTTTTTAATGTTTTAATGGGCTTAAATTAAATCCTTTTTAAAAGCTTTTAAAATAAAGCTCAAGTAAATAAAAAAAATTAACAAGGTTAGTTAATTTTCCATCAACGATGATGTGGTTATTATTTTTTTATTTTTAACAAAAGGCAGGTTTCACAGTTATTTGGTAAATGGGACAAATTTTAAAATGAGCAAAATTGAACTTTACAGTGAGGTGACAAGTAAGATTCATAATCTAAAATATATAAATTTGAATCTCACTATCATATTGCTGCTGTATGGTCTACTTTTAATTAATTTAAAGAAAAACTAGTTAGTAGGGCCTACTCATAGGAAAAAAAAAACTAAAAGTAATGTTTCGTCAATGTTGACGTGACATTTACCTAACGGAAAGTTAACTCTATCAAATATTTCATCCATGTAGAATTTGTTTAAAACTTTTTAAAACATTAGAGTTTAATTTAAACATTTCAAAATATTAGCGTCCAAGTTGTATTCTATTATATTTCTTGCAGTTCAAAATACACTTTTAACTTAAATCTAAGATGAACATGTCATTATCTCTTATACTATTTTACCCTTTAACATTTTTAAAATGGAATACTTTGTCCCAACTTTGTTAAATAAACAATATATCTCTGTTAGTTTGTCAGCTACCAATATGACATTTGATGTGTATATAAATAATAATTTTTCATTTTTAAATTAACATGTCTCAAGTTTGACCACCTAAGGTCAGCTGCCAACATGACACTTGAAGCGTATATAAACAATAATTTCTCATCTTTAAATTATTTATTTATTTATTTATTTTTAAAAATTAAAATTAATTAATTTCTTATTTGTTTTCCCCTAAAACATTACCTGACTGAATACCTAATTTTATCTTAATTTACATATGTTTTCCTAACTTGATTGAATCCCTTCATAGTTCTTCTTACTTCTTCGTATCTTCTGCCTTCTATGGTCTCCACTCACTCCAAACGCTTCTTCGTTCTACAATTGCTTCAGTATAGGCATCTTTTTTCTTAAGTTGAGGTATTATCTTCTCCATTCATTCCAATCGTGGCTTCATTCTCTAGTCCAAGTATGATTTCGTTCTTTAGTCGCTCCAATTGAGATATCTTCGTTCTCCAATCAAGGTGGTCTTTAAACTTCCACTTTGGAGATTGTGTCTTATGGTTGGACATTTCTATTTATATGATAATGTGTTATGGGGGTTACCAAAGGTAGAAGCTTAGTTTAAAGGTATTTTGCTCACTTACTCATGCACAATTTCCTTTCTTTTCTTTTATATAATGTTCCTATATTGTCTCATATCATACATTCTTCCAATATTTTTCAGGGAATTGTGAGTGCTTCCACCATTGCAAAGCAACACTTTTTATAGTTATTCAAAGGAAAAGTATAACTTTATCATATTGTTCTAGTTAAAATTAGTGCTTTTCAATTATTGATATCTTTCAATTATGGATCTACAGATGTTGGAAATAAATCCCTAATATAATGAGAAAGTGTCAAGATCAAAAGATTGAATCAAGTTTGCCACTTGAGAGTTATGATATACTAAATGCTAGTCCGGTGAATGTGCCATATGTCTATGTTTGTTTTCTCCCAAACAAAGAAAATGGTTTCCTAATTTGTCTCCTTTACAATTTTTGAAAAATAGTTAATAATGTCATTGATAAAAGTTTGTGTTTCCATTATGAATAGGATATTAATTTGATAGTGATTAATGGTTATTTCTATATTGTTAATAGATGGTTATGTCTCTAGTTGTTACTTGGTTATGTTGTGGCATATAGTGGAAAAATGGAGCAGTCAAGATTGGAAATGTCACTTTACGGGTCTTCAACTAATAATGGTCAATGCTTATGCAGATTCAATGCTTGTTTAAGGACTTCATGGAGTAAAAAAAAAATCCTAGTTGTAGGTTTTATAGGTTCCCAAAATATCTGATTAGTAATATTTTGTTATGCTATTCAACATAGGAATAAAAATAGATTAATGAATGTTTGTTTTAGTTATGATTACAATATTGGGAGTTGTAAGTTCTTTCATTGGCATGACAATGCTAAGTTAAAGAACCAATTAGCATTGAGGTACAAAGAGACAATTGAAGACGAGGTGTGCGAGGGAGTTGTCAGAAGAACAAATAAGGAGGAATATAGGGAATAAATTGAGTTGGATGAAAAAAATAAAGCAAATAGAGTATAAATTAAAGGTTGTTATGAATGATAACAAGGAGTTTAAGAAAAATACTAATGACATATATTATTGTTATTTCCATGGCGATATGTTTTGTTGTTATATGTCTCTCATTATTGAAATCTTGTGGCTAATATGATTTGCTTTATAGGAATTCATATATTAAGCATGTTGTATATGAATGGAGATATACATGCATTGTACACATTTAATTACATTCAAAATGAAGTTGAAATTGTGACAATATGTTTAAAAAGACAATCATAAAAAGGATAATATGCAAAATTCCATTTGATAGCCATAAACTTATAAGTCTATAACTTTGACATTCATAAACTTGTAAATATAAGATTAATAAAATAAAATGTTGCAATTCTAAATCATAATAGATCCAACCAAAATGTTCCTAAGATACTTCAAGGTGGATCCAACTAGAATGTACANNNNGATCCATTTTGTATATTATATATATATATATATATATAATATACAAAATGGATCCAACTATAATTCTCTACAAATGAGAATTACCAAAGAAAATTATATACGAATTATAATTAAATCCAATCAGAATTACATACAATTTTTACAATTATGCACCCAAAAGATAATGGATCCAACTAGAATTCTCTAAACCAACTCATGCAACTATTTTTCATTTATGCTTTGTTGACTTCGAATTTGAAAGTTGAAAGCTTATTGGTTTGAATTTCTAATAGCTATTTATTTGGAAGCTTGCTCCAATAATTGTCGTGATGCTATACTTGGGGCTTCCTTTCACCTCAACCCTCTTTGTTGAAATGATAGTTGAAATGTGTTTGGATCAATTGATCAAAATGTTCTCTTTCTCCTCAATGATGGAGGTGAAGTTATAGGTGACTGTTACCAACAAAGTTAAAACAATAAATTATTTATTTAACCAACACATAGAATAAGAATAATATACATGAATAATAATATATGATAATTGAAAATTATGTTAAACTAACCTTAGCTCTACCAAATTTAGAAGGTTGTCTATAGGAAATTGTTGTTATTGTTGAAATTGCTCCTTCTGTAATAGCATATGACAATTCTTCACTTGTTTTAGTTGATCTTTATCATTTTACCTATTCATCTTAGGCTTACCAAGCATACATCTTTTCAAAGGTGGATGTATCTCCTCGTAGGTGTTTGGTAGCTAGAATTTTTTCCCCTCTAATTAGTTGCAAAACATTATTATAAAATTCCACGAACCTCCTTCTATAATAACGATCATCCATAGATGCCTCTAGTTGTTATTCAGTATAAAAAATGGCACTAATTGTATGACTACAAGGATACCTATAGAATTTTTATACCCTACAATTATAAGTTTGCTCCCTTCCTAATTAGACAACATGTGTGTAATCTCCATTAGTCACTTCATACTTTATATCCCCATTCCAAATAACTCTCAACCTCATTGTATCCTTTTATTTTTGTTCAGTTTTTTTATCACATCAGGTGTTATATCTCCCTTCCATCTTTTAGCTTGCTCTTAAAGTCATAATGCCTCTTCATTAACATGGTTCTAATTGTCTCCAACATGCTAATGATATGGTGATCTCTGGCTACTAAAACCTAAGAGTTGAATGTCTTACTCATGTTGTTGTCCATAATAAGATAGTTGGATTTATTGGTTTAAAAATTCCTACCCTGCTTACACATCCTAGTGCAAGATGGTTTAATTTAATGTGCCTGTCATTCCTGTATGAATGCTGCCAGGCATAATCCCATTACGCTTTCTTAAGATCCTTTCCCTTCCATTTCCCTACCTAGTTGTGATATATATGCTTGTAAACATCTTATATGTAGCAAAGGGCAATACATCATTCCTGGCTCACATAAGTTCCTATAAATTAAGAATAACCAGTTAAAAATGTTCATAGATGTAAATTTGTTAAAATAACTTTAATTTGGATGAATTACCTTTTGCATATCAGAAAACATAGTTATTCATTCACCATCTCCAAGCTTTAATTCAATGGCTAATTTTTCTATAAACTATGTCCATGTCTCAGTATTCTTAACCTAAACCACCCATGCAATTGGATAGAAGCATCAATTTCCATACTCTTATGATACGTAGAAGTTTTCCCTGGTACTTTGTTTTCAGAAAACATCCATCCATACTAATAATTGGTCGTAGCTTCTTCCACCCCTTCTCTATTGCATCAAAACACACATATATTCTCTTGACATCAATTTATCTTCATCCTTTCTAAGTTAAAGCTCTAATGTAGAACCTATATTTATTTCTTTCAATTAAAAAATATAACCATAAAACTTTTTGTATTTGTTATACTGCTATTTTGCTTTTGCCTTAAGTACCTTCCTCCTTGCTTACTTATTCATGTTGGAATTAACAGACAAATTTGATTTTTCTCTACATTCTTCAACTATTTTCTTTAATTTAATGCTTGACTTGTCTAAGATTTTTCCTTAAAGTGTCTCGTGATAAAGTTGGATGTAATCATCCTTTGCTTTTTTGTTAGATTTCAAGTATGCTTTAGATTATAAGCTTTCAAATTCAATCATTTATCTTTTCTATCATATGAACCATATAACTCAAGTGGATAGACATTATGTATTTTATCATTTTTGCTTCATTCCTCTTAAAACTCAAGTTAAATCCTATTGTCATTGCATAATTAGCGATTGTTTGAAGTTTTTAGCACTATCAAAACCATCTTAACATCTATTCACTTGCAACAACTCCAGGAACATGTCTATTACTTTCATTGGGTCGCCTTAAAACAACATCTAATTCTTCATCAATAGGATTCATCATTGACCAAAAGACTCTCAGGATTAGAAGAGTCAGTATACATTACATCATGATCTGCATCAATACTAATGTTGAAAATTGAGTTAAATTCACTTTTATCATAAACAACCAACTCATGTTTATCTTAAGCACCCATTTCACACCCTAAATCTTCACTACCCAAATCACTTCCATCTTGCGCACCCATAGCAAAATCATCATCGCTTGTTTCAACATCACCACCAAGATCTCCCAAATCACCTCCATCATCCACTCTAACATTATTATTACCTTCTACATCTAATCTAATTCTCTGTGACCTCTCAAATTAACTCCTACACCACTCTCACAACCTAAATCAACTCCTACGCCACTATTATAACTTATATCCACTCTACTATCAGCTCCCAATTCCATAATCATCTCATTTTCATGCCATTTATCATGCCACATTAACCTTGGTAAGCATGGTGTTGGTTTTTCTATATGCCCCAAAAGAAAATTCAACCATACCAAGTTCCTTTAACAATTTAATAAAATCTATTGCACTCTTATTAAATTTTAACCTCCTCAAACCTTCTTCTAACCCTTTATTAAGAATCAAATATCATGCACTAATAATATTTGTATATCTTAAAATAGCACCCATTTCACCTACCCCTCTCAAACTCGTATAATACAAGTCCATGTTGTCAAAATTTTCTCGCTGTTTATTAACATACTTAAGTTTACCCTCCTGAATAAAATTTCCACTATAAAATTTCCCCATACTAGCTCTTTTATTTACTATCATCCTATATAGATAAATTTGAAAAAGAAATAGTTATTATAGAGGCAACATGTGATTAAAAATTAACATATGAATATTTAAAGAACACGATAACTACTCATGTTGTATAAAAGCTAAAAAGTGACAACTACTTATGTTTTATAAAAGCTAAAAAAGCGAACAGTTATACTTTTATTAAACACAAACCAAGGCAGTCATAAATATACTGTAGCAAAGCTAAAACACAAAGCTCAAATAATATACATATTTGTAATTATTGAATATTTCAATTTATACATATAAACAACAAAAGTTCCAAATATAAAAAAAACAATATATAATATATAATAAAGTATGAAAATGAATTATTTATAAATAATATTTTAGAATCACTTAAACATTCAAGTTTTAAATTTTATTTACATCACAAGGTAAAGTGTTTAAAGATTTCAAGTTTTGGATAAGCCTAAAAGCAAACATAATTAATATGAAGGATTATGAATCAAAATGGTGGTTATATTCTAGTATTACCAAATCAACCAAATGACATGGTAAGTTTATCTATCTTTCTGGCAAGCCAACTCCCAACCTATTAATATATAATGAAATCAAAAAATGAGGGGAAATGGGAGTTTAATGAAAATATTTGGTCAAACATTTGATGATTACACTCAAGAATATACAAAACTAATCATGCATAAAGTAGATGGTTATGTCTCCCAATAAAAGTTCAGGTGGAAGATAAAGAATGTCCCTACTTTCCACAAAATGGTAAAAATCATATGCATGCTTGAAGCATTGACATTAATTATTCAGTATTGGGAATTGAATCTTTTGTTAATGAGATTTTTCAAAATTGTGCATAATAGTTACTAGTGGTTATGTATGAAACTTCTTAATTGTTTAGTTAAAATAACAATAAAGATGAAAATAGTCATTGCAAAGGAGATATTGGCTATGAAATCATATTTAAGGGAACAAAGTTGAGTGTTATATGAGTATTAACTCTAAAGTAGTAAAGGGTTATATACAAGAATCTTATTAAATAAATACTTAATGGAATTTGCTTTCAGTAATATTTAAATAAACAAAATTGACCTGGATTCTCTTAAACTTTCGCTCTGTGGACAAGTATATAAATCATTACTTATTTGATATTAATGCGATTAATCATTTGATAAGATTAAATTCAAGTTTTCAGTAAATAGGTGGTAAGAATGATAGGAAGAAAACATTTGTTAAATATTGATATAACATGAAGAGAAATTCATTGAAGCAAGCAATAAAAATGGATGTGAACTCAAGACATTGTAAGTATTTAGGTCACAGGCAAATGCAATCTTAGCTATATTTAAAAGTAATTATCTTAGTGTAATAACATTCTCATATTTTAAATACGTAAATGAATACAAGTCATTTAAACTTCTACAATGACGTTACAATAAGTATATGATAGACAAATGATGTAATTTTGCTAAGAATAGTGAACAACAGTAAGAGACAAAAATGAACTATATACATGCATTAAATAGATATGATGAATAGACAAAAAAATTCCAATTGCATAACCACTTTTAAATAAAAGATGTGTCATCCACCAAAAGTATATAATATCAAAGAATCTAAACAAGTATAGTGCATCTTCAGAAAAATGGGCACAATTGCATGTTACAAGATCATACCAATCTCAACAATTCAAATGCCTTCAAATGAATGTCTCATCCATAAGATTGAATCTAGAATATTAGAATTAGGGTTGTAAAAAGGTATTGAGAACATAATGTCAGCAAAATCCTTATGATTTCAAGTCCATTTATTTTGAAAAGAAAATTATATTAATTTAAGACCACAAGGTGAAAATGTTGGACTACTAACCTTCAATTTCATAATCGAAAACAAGAGGGACCACAAAAGGGACCACCAAGTTTAAATTTGTCAGGGGAATGTATAGACATTAAGTTGAATAGAAATTTTGAAATATATGATGTTGTTGTCAACACCATTGAAGGAGAGGGAAATACAGTGCCAACCCCACTTATACTAGTAATGGAACCATTAGCAACAATAAGTTGGTAAGAGTCAGGTATAGGGGTATTTTGATCAAAAAAATTTGGGTTACCTATAATATGTTCAGTGGCTCCTGAATCTATAACCAAAGATTTAATAGAGGGCAATATATAAGCTTTGTTATTACCTAGGTGAGCAAACATTGCAATGGGTGTGATTACTTGCTTGGCCATTTGATAGTGTAGAAAAGCTACATAATCTTCTTCATATACTAACTTTTTTCTACTTGTTAAGGCATAACCACTAAAAGCCTCCATAATATTAGCAGACTAGGAGGGCTTCAGGCGTAACGGGTGTATGACCCAAAAATAGTCCTAAACATGTCCATCCTCGCCACAATGGTCATGTTTCCTTTGGCCTCCTTTGCCTTTTCCTCCACAACCACCACGATGAATTCAGTTACTTCAACCTCCATTACCTCTTCCACTATTGTGAATAGCAAGAGTAGACTTATCACCATTTTCTTGTATTAGACCCATCAAGGATCAAGATATGTATGAATATATCTCAACAAATGATGGAAGTTTAGTGCCACCTAACATCTGGGCCCAAATTGGTTCAGATTCTAATTGAGATATACAATGATCACATTCTCCCAAACAACATAATTCATTCTATTCAATTTTGATTTGTGATTTGTTGAACCATAATGGGTGGTTATCTCTTAATATTGTCAGTTTTGAGTCACTTATAGCGTGTCTAACACACACACAAAATTAACAAGAAGACAAACTCCAAATGTCAACAACTTGTGTAACAACAAAAGAGGGACTACAACTATGATAAAATTATTAATGATGGTCAAACATACAAGCATAATTTTCAGCAATTAAAAGGTAGAAAAACCCATCATCGACTATGGTTAAACACATAAACCCAATTTCTAGCAATTAAAAGTAGAAAAATACATCACTAACAAGTTTTTGAAGTTGATACTACTTAGTTCATAAAAGTAGGGTCAACGGAGCATCACCAAAAGGTGGCACATAGGCTATATATGTTGGTTAGACAGCAGCTACCAACAGTGAGTGGGACATTCTATAAAGAAATTCAACCGTAGATTTTTCTATAATTAAAACCAAGCACATATAATCATTTGGGATTTGCTATTATAAACATGAATATGCTAAATTGATCAATCTTAGAAGAATAAAATAGATATTATTTCTAAAGTGAGTGCTTTTATCCTATAACATTAAATGTCATAACATCTTAAAGAACCGTAATTATCTACTTTGTAAACTATAAAGAAAGAATATCATAAGAAAGTTAGCCAGAAGAGTTCAGTCTTCTATTTGTTACTTAATCACTATGAATCAATACCATTGTAAAAATTTTCAATATAAGATGCAATTTTAGGTCAAGTTCCACGTAACCTTGATCAACTGATACCATGCAATCATGGCATCAAGAAACAACTCAATAACAAATAAAGTCAGAGTTTAAAATAGAATGTAAGTACTCAGTAGCAAGAATCAACCTTTGAAAAATTGTCAACTTAAAGAAAACTAACAAGCTGTTAAACTTCCATATTATTGGCATAAGTCAAATAATGCTTTAGTATAACCATAAAGATAAAACAAAAAGAGAAAGACAGGTTAGGAGAACTGAAAATCTGTAATAGAAAAAGAAAAAGAAAAGAGAGGAATGTAAACTACGTAACGATGTGAATGAAACCTAAATTAAGATGCACATAAGGTCAATTCTTTCCAGATATAATATATTTGAGCATTCACCAATCCTCATATTATCTTTCACCAATTGGTGTAGATCAATAGAAAGTAAAACACAAACCTTCACAAAAAACGAGACACACCGTATAGCGTCTATCAAGTAAACCACATAACCTGGTTTTGATCATAAAATCATAATTCATAAAAGAAATGCAAATAATATAGGGCCAATAACACATATCATTACAGAAACAATAAGCAAATCCATCTCTCCCCACAAGTCAGACCCTAGTGAAGAGTGTTAGAAATTCATAAGTGGAGTAATCTCATATTGGAAAGAGGCATATGGATAAAGTAAGTTATAGACAAAAATAGGACTTATAATCCATTATCTTAAAGTTTTAGGTTGAGATGTAATGTTTTAGTTGTATATAGGTTTACTTGAATCTAGTTCAATTTCTTCCTAGGCCTCCTCAAAACTCATCATTAGTAATAAAGCTTGATTATAATTTTGGAATTGAATAGCAAAAAGTTTGCAACTTAAATTTGAAAAAGTATAAAGTTAATACTATATAAATCCTAAAGAACAAAACAGAAATCGAGGTATGGATTATAGAAATTCACAGTATAAGGGATAAAACCCTCAAATATTCTGACTTGAATTGGGTTTAATGATTAAGGGTTTGTATTCTAAATTTTTGGTGGCTGTTGCACTTTTGGAAGCTGCTGCAAATGTCATTAGTGTTGAGTGATTAAAGGGTGAAAAAAAGAAGTTGCAACTCCATGAGATGAGATGTCGGCCATGGTTGGTTGGTTTATGGCTTTTGTGATTGCTGAAAAAGAAGCTCTTTGCATTGGTTGGCGATGGAGCATTGGCAATAAGAGGCTTAGACTTGGTAATGTTAGGAAATAGTTTATTGCATGGTTGTAGAGTGCTGGCTGACAGAGAAGATGGCAATAGCTTTACTTGACTAGAAGTGCATCTGGCCGGCTTGAAGAATTAGTTGATCGACATTTGGTCTTTAGTGACGTGCGATTCAAATGCTGCAGTTAGGAGTTATGGTAGCAAGAGCAGAGGAGACACCTCTCTTGGCTGGAGCTAACAGTAGTGGCTATAGTCTTAGAGAAAGAGATGGCTAGGGTTTCATTTTTTTGACATTAGGGCTTCTTAATAAAGAACATAGATGTTTGCTAATAAGGATAAGGGTATCCTAGCATCGAGATAAGCTTATTCTAAGGTGATAAAGGGTGTTTGGAAATATGAATAGAACTATCCTAAGGACAAAGTAAAAGTTGTTTAGTTACAAGAATATAAAATTTTAAGACCAAGAAAAAAACATGTTTGGAAACAAGAATAAGGTATTATTAGTGTCAAATATGAATTATTTGGAAGCTAGGGCAGTGTATCAAAACATAACAATCCTTATACAAAATAACTTTGCAGATCTTAAATCAAAGGATTACTTATACAATCATCATGATAAGAATTTCCATAGTATATAAGTAATGTTCTAAATAGAATTCTCATATAGGGTCAGTTCAGTGAACTTGCTCTCTAACATACATGAGCATATTTGTTTAAGTATCTCTACGCTTTATTCTATGAGATCGATTACTTTCTTCGTAAGGAAAAACATAACTTATATTAGTATTTTTACATTCTATTATTGTCTAGTCTAGGAAGAATTTAGAGATAATACATAAATGTAATATGAATCTCATAATTATAATCTCATCATAATTTCATTTGCAATGTTAATTATCCCATGAATTTTATTATATACACCTAAATATTTACGAGATAAAGAATGTCTTTAAATTATTTTATTACTAAACTACAACCAACTAATTGGCTATAGAGCATAAACCAATAATCTTCCAGTTACACTAAGTCAATCGTTTAAGTATGGTAACCATATCACCATATGACGATCATGCTATTAATGGGACAATGACTTAATGAAAGAATTCTACAAGATTCTTTATAGTGAGTACTTACTTTAATTATTGGCCCCTAAATTTTTCTTAAGGAATAAGCATGATTTAAATAAATTATGAGGTCCTTATGGGATTATTTTTGGAGTTAATTTGTTATGAAAAGGTTAGTAGGATTTTATTACATAGGTAAACTGATGGAATTAAAGTATTAATGTTGTAAGATTATATAAGGGCATTTTTTGGCAAAACACTTAAGGTTAAAAGGTTATAAGGCTTAAAATGAAGGGCAAAATTGGGAGAACAAGACTAATGAGGGGTATACTTGGAAGGCCAAGAAAATGTGTCTTGAACTAGAAGAAGAGGAAGAAAACGTGGAGAGAAGAAAATAGAGGAGAGGAAAACATAGAGAAGAAAGAAGAAGAGAAGATCGTGGGAGAAAAGAAGGAGAATAAGAAATGTTGTCTTGCTTTGAATAAGAGAGGAAACGTGTTTGAGGGAGAGTAGAAGAGAAAATAACAAAGAGAAGAAGAGAAGGAGAGAAAAGAAAATAAGATCAAGTTAGGGTTTTGAAAATCTCAAAAAAGTTTGAAGACTTTGAAGCTAAATCAAGTAAGTATAAGTATGATTCTTCTTGATTTGATGAATAATGCATGTTTGGTGATAGCTAGAAGTTAAATGAAAGTGAAAATGAAGTTGAATGTGTGTAGGAAATTGTTTATAAATGGTATATCAAAATATTTTAATCTTTTTGGTTAATGAAAAAGTATAGATTATGAATTGGTTTGTGAATGATATTGAGTTGAAATGAAGTAGAAAGGATGATTTTTGTATAAGATGTGCTAGGTGTAAGATTTTAGGAGCGAGAATTTGGAAAAAAATTTGAGAGAAGAGTCGAGTTTCTGCGAAAGTTCGCCGAGGCCAACTCTTTGGCTCACTGCTGCGAAGTCTCTATGGTTTGTTGCGGTCAACTTTGTGGTTCACCGTAGTCAACATTGAAGAAAATCAAAGTTTGCCGCGACCAACTTTTTGGTTCGTCGCAGTGAAATTTTTCCTACACAACTTGAACATGTTTTAGTATTTTAGGCATCACTTTTCTGTAGCTATCCAAATGGAGTGATTTTTATTTAGAGTAAACTAGAGACATAGGGCTACAAGATATATGAAGAAATCAAGTTCCAATTTAGTCTCTAGGAATTTCAATTTTTTGATGGAAGTTGAGCATATAATACT
This sequence comes from Erythroxylum reticulatum, assembly GCA_025504915.1. Taxonomy (NCBI): domain Eukaryota; kingdom Viridiplantae; phylum Streptophyta; class Magnoliopsida; order Malpighiales; family Erythroxylaceae; genus Erythroxylum; species Erythroxylum reticulatum. The sequence continues at coordinate 22,431,086 of JANSVA010000001.1, forward strand.
GTTTTAGTATAAGAATAGTCTGAAATTGTTTGGGGTATAACTTTTAGATTACTGAACCAAATTGAATGATTTTAGAGTCATTAGAAACTTAAGACAATGGGGAACATTTTTCTAGAAGAAAGTATTATCAAATTTCTTCATTTACCTGATCATAAATTGGAATTCCTATTGAATAGAATTTTTGGCTATTGTTAAAGGAAATCAAGGAAGGCAAGAGGAGCAAAGGGTGACACCTTTGAGCAAGTCTTTAAGCAAGGAAATCAACGTGGGTTACACGTTTATAATAGAGTAAATAAGCCACTAATGTTTTCTTTGAATTAAAGAAGTTTAATGTTTTCAATTGCATAATAAATGTTACATTTATTACTTTTGAATGATTTGAGAAAGTGCAATATGTTGTTATATGAGTTGTGTGATGATTTATGAAAAGACTTTGAAAGTGATTTTTGAAAAGATAATATGTTTATAAAACCATGGTTTCAACATATCTCATGTTTATGAAAAATCAAGTTTTGAAAATGTGCAATCTTGGACAACAAGTTTACAAGTCATGAATTACATGTTATATGGGTTTGTGGTGGTCTCCTAAGTTAAGTCAAGTGCACTTTGAAAAAGGCTTCTCCCGCCTGCCCGCTAATGGTATGGAGCTTCTTCATGGACTCCCATAAGTTTACGGTTACGTAAAACCATTATGTGGGATTGTGTTAGTATGTTCTGTTCACGGCTACACAGGAACCTTATGGGAAATGTGTAGTACGCTCTGTTTTGGATCCACCCAAACCATTCTGATGTGCTTTTGTGCTCATGATATGTTTGACAAGATGGATGCATACATGATTTGTACTATTGTGAATTGTTTGACAAATTGAGAATTTCATGAAATAAGTGTTTTATGATTTTTAAATGCGGAATTACTATAGTTATGAAAAGGTTCAATGAAAATGAGTTTTATAAAAGGGTTTTTGCTTGTTTCTCGATTATAAACTTGTTACCCACGAGCTTTAAGCTCACCCTCTTTATCCGTCCCATCTTCAGGTAAAGAACATGAGATCGAGTGATAGAAGGTCAAGGCATCGTTCCAAGTTGCACATTTTTGTATTTTAAGCTTGATTTTGTAATTATGAGGCTTTTAGTTGCATTTCAAGTATTATTAGTTCAAGTATCTTAGGTATTTTAGGATTATGAAACATTGATGTATTGTGGTTTGAAATGCCATTACGGATTTGTAAAAACTCTTATCTTTTGATGTTAATGAATTATGAATTATGTACGGATGCCATTGAGTGGAAATATGAATTTGCATATAGATAAGGTTGAGTTGAAATTACAGATACTTGAGGAAGTAATTGATTTGAGATAATGAATTTTTTAATAGGAATTGTGGTTACATATAAGTAAGATGTGTTATGGGAAAAGAAAGATAGGAAATTGTGAAGGATGAGAATTAGTTGTAGTAGTGAATAAAATGAGTAAAGATTTGAGAATTTGACAAAATAACATTAGTAGTTAAATTGTCATGAAATGATGTTACCTCAGAGGGAGTGAATTCGGGACAACTTAGAGTGAAAGTAAGGATAGGATAGATGTAGAGACCTAAGGAAGGTTATTGAGTGAACCCTTCCCGAAAGGTTTTATTATAGCTAATTGTGCATCTTCGCCACAGCGAAGTCAAGCTTCTCGCCGCGGCGTAATTATCCCAAGAGCTACTTGGGTCTAATATGGGAACTTCACCGTGGCGAAGTTAAGAGTTCGCCACGATAAACTTTTCTCAAAGGGTTTTTACAGAAGTGCTCGTCCGTTCACCGCAGCAAACTTCTAGATCCAGGACCCAATATTTAAGGTTTCATGACTCAAGAGTTGGACTCTGGAAACGAGGCCTACATGTTATGGTATCAAAGTATAAAGATGAATCGATAATGGTTAAGGTGTTTTTAATTGGAATAAGCTCACGTTTATGATATTTCAGATAGTTGGGCTCCGAAAATGGGGTCCAATAGTTGTGGTATCAGAGCGCCAGAATTAAGATCTTACATGGGCACATGTGTATGAGTTACACGCATGAACAATTGTTAAGAGTTTAAGTTGATGGAAACAGTGAGAAGAATAATGATTTGTCAGAAAGTGAGAAAGTGAAAGTTATGGATAAATAGAAATGGGAAATTGTATATGGTTAAATATGATGAATAATGATTCAATGCAATTGTATTGGAGGATGTATTATTGAATATGATACCAATATTATACTGTGATGATATATTTTTGAAGGTGATATAGATACGAATGTATTGTCATGGATTGTTTGAGGAATATAGGGATATCAGTATAAATGATGAGATTAGAGTGTACGAGCAGAATGCAAAGAAAACATAACCTTATTATGATCTTAAGAAGAGGAAATTGAAACCAAAGTGGTTGTTCGATTAATGTGACAAGAGTTATGATCCGCAGTAAGAAGATATTAGTGGAATTGAGATTAGAATTTCATAATGATTGTGCATCAATAATTCTGAATCGATTGAGGATATACATATGGAAGATGAAAAAAGTGATAATAGGAAAATGAGACAGAAATAGGGAAAGAGTAAAGAGAGAAATATTGTCTAGGATCAATTGAGATCAAAGTATCATTTGTGTAAGATATAAATTGTTGATTTTCAGGAATAAATATGTGGACAGAATGGTATGACTTTGATGATGCACACGTAAGCATATGCGACAGTAATTATGTTTATTACTTCATTGAGTTTTGGTGAATAAAACATTATGACCTTATAAAAACAATAGAAATTTGGTCTTCTTGAGGTACTAAGAATGGCTGATAATGTGATGATGATAACGGTTGATTGATAAAGATTGCATGAACAGTATAGATGATAGTAACAAGAAATCTTCTTTCGAAGAAAAATTTCATTAAATTAGGTTAAGCAGATCAGATAGTTTATAATAAGAATAATCAATGAAAGAACAAGCCAGAAATGAATATGTAATGCTTTGAAAGTGAGTATTGGAGTCCTATCTCTAACAGAGACTCAAGCATAAAATGTAGAATATGCTACAGAAAAAGTATGTATTTTGTTTGATGTAAAGTATCCAACTATATGAGCGGATTCCTAAATTTGAGGAGACTTTAATTGCTAATATGAGGTATATAGTTCTATGTTATATTATGTGCAAATATGTTCAGGAGATACAAATTTGACCGGATGAATGTGTTACACACACAGGAAGTTAAGATTGAGAATAACTTGAAATGTGTGGAGAAACTAGTATGAATGAGCAAACATTAGAATAAGTCAATGTGAAATATGAGGAAATCTAAAGAATAGAGAAAATCATTCGAGAAAGGTAAGTCCATTAGGAAATTTAAAATAACGTGAGATCATGTTACCTCATTGACGAATTAGTTACTTAAGGAATTACAAGAACTAATTAGGAGAACATGGAGTTTGATAATAATTGTTTGAGTTAACAATTGCCCATGACAGTACTATGGTATTGAAGATTAAAGCGATCCAAGCAAAAAAAAATTTTATGGCATGTTAAATGTATTCGAAAAGTTTAGAAGAATAGTATGAGTACTTGAGAGAAAACGTGTAAATCGTATGAGTGATGAAAGTAAAGAGAATTTTGAGGAATTGTAACACTGACAGAAGTTATATCATTTAGATTTGGAAGTGTGTAATATATATTGATGTTTCACACCAGAGATTAGGATGCAATCTAATGCAACAAGAAAAATTGATCTTGTATTCATAGAGACAATTAAACCTCATAAGATGATTATTTAATATATAAATTGGAACTTGCTGCAATAGTGATTGTTTGAAAGTTTGGAGACATTATAAGTACAGAAACATTTTGAAATATGCAGATCATTTAATTTTTAGGTAAATATTTAGTTTAAAGAATTGAATACGAGACTGAGACAATAGGTAGAGTTATTTATAGGATTATGACTGTACAAATGAGTATTATACTGGTAAAGATAGTGTTGTAATCAGATGCATTGAATAGAAAATTTAATAACAGTGTATCACATATTTGGATATTAAGGTTGTCAAATATAGTGCAATCAATAGCGTAGACTATTGAATTGAATTTTGGGCAAAATGAAGTACCATTAGTCACTGAAAATTTAAGATCAGTTTCACATGAACAAAGCCCAAATTGAGGATTTAGAAATTGTGAATCTTACTAAGAAATCGAAAATGAATACAAATTTTGAGTTTGAATAGGAAAAATGATACTTGTGATTGAAATAAGAAGTATGTGTAATCGATAAAGATGATGGAGCAAAGAGATTACTAGAAAAGTACAAATGGTAACTTAAGCTATACATCCTAATAGGAATACGCTAGAATATTATTTAGCAGCTAAGAATGTAGAATCAAGTGACTGAATGTTTCAATTGTCGACGGTCTTAACTGTCAGAGATATGCTTAAAGCTTATAGTTTGGAGTTCATAAGAACATGAAATCAAGGCATAGTTCTATTTGACTTTAAGCCTCACAATCATTATCATAGTGATTTCATTAGAATAATGTATGAGGAGTTAGATGACAGAAAGAGTCGTTCACTCTTACATTGTGATGATTAAGGACAAAAAAAATGGTTGAAGGCCAGATTGATCGGAGAGGTAGTTGATAAGTGAAATAGATCAACATTAGAAATTAAGTGATTTAAGAAAGATAAATGAATTAGATGGATCCACTTCAAAGACATGGAATACAGTGAGATAGACATAAGAGTTCAATGTACTTATACTAAAGAGAAGTGAACTATGAAGTAAAAGATAAAATGTTTCTGAGAGTATCACCTTCCTAAGGTATGCTTACATTGAGCACAAAGGGTGCTTAGGCTAGGATAAAGAATCAACTAAGCCAAAATTATATTAGTCCATATGAAGTTACTAAAAACCAAACCATTGACTTATGAGTTAGTATTACTAACAAAGATGTGTTATTATGGCTATGTTAAGAAATATTGATATGATATGATATTGGTGAGTGATCTAAAGCATAATAAGGAACTGAACTAATTAAGAAAGTGAATGACCAAATAAGGGATTGAAAGACCGAGTGAGTCTATTGACTATGGTCATTTGAAAGAAATTATTCAAGTAATGAAGTTAAATGGGAAACGGAGGAACATCATGCCTTCTCGATAAGCCAGATAAGAATTTCTAGGACGAGATTCTTTTAAGAGGGGGAGAAATGTTGGCCCCTAAATTTTTCTTGAGGAATAAGCATGACTTAAATAAATTATGAGGTCCTTATGGGATTATTTTTGGAGTTAATTTGTTATGACAAGGATAGTAGGATTTTATAACATGGGTAAATTGATGTAATTAAAGTATTAATGTTGTAAGATTGTATAAGGGCATTTTTAGCAAGACACTTAAGGTTAAAAGGCTATAAGGCTTAAAGTGAAGGGCAAAATTAGGAGAACAAGACTAATGAGGGGTATACTTGGAAGGTCAAGAAAATGTGTCTTAAACTAGAAGAAGAGGAAGAAAACGTGGAGAGAAGAAAAGAGAGGAGAGGAAAACATAGAGAAGAAAGAAGAAGAGAAGATCATGGGAGAAAAGAAGGAGAATAAGAAACGTTATCTTGCTTTGAATAAGAGAGGAAACGTGTTTAAGGAAGAGAAGAAGAGAAAATAATGAAGAGAAGGAGAGAAGGAGAGAAAAGAAAAGAAGATCAAGCTAGGGTTTTGAAGATCTCGAAAAAGTTTAAAGACTTTGAAGCTAAATCAAGTAAGTATAAGTATGATTCTTCTTAATTTGATGAATAATGCATATTTGGTGATAGTTAGAAGTTAAATGAAAGTGAAAATGAAGTTGAATGTGTGTAGGAAAATTTTGATGAATCGTATATGAAAATGTTTTAATCTTTTTGGTTAATGAACAAGTATAGATTATGAATTGGTTTGTAAATGATATTGAGTTGAAATGAAGTAGAAAGGATGATTTTTGTATAAGATGTGTTACGTGTAAGATGTTAGGAGCGAGAATCTGGAAAAAATTTGAGAGAAGAGTCGAGTTTCTGCGAAAGTTCGCAACGGCCAACTCTTTGGCTCGCCGTGGTGAAGTTTCCATGGTTCATCATGGCCAACTTTGTGGTTCGTCGAGCCCAACATTAAAGAAAATCAAAGTTCGCCGAGGTGAAGTTTTTCCTACACAGCTTGAAAATGCTTTGGTATTTTAGGCATAACTTTTCTGTAGTTATCCAAATGGAGTAATTTTTTATTTGGAGTAAACTAGAGACATAGGGCTACAAGTTGTATGAAGAAATCAAGTTCCAATTTAGTTTCTAAGTATTTCAATTTTTGGATGGAAGTTGAGCATAGAATACTGTTTCAGTATAAGAACAGTCCGAAATTGTTTAGGGTATAAATTTTATATTACTGAACCAAATTGAATGATTTTGGAGTCATTAGACAATGGAGAACATTGTTCTAGAAGAAAGTAGTATCAAATTTCTTCATTTACCTAATCATAAATTGGAATTCCTATTGAATGGAATTTTTGGCTATTGTTAAAGGAAATCAAGGAAGGCAAGAGGAGCAAAGGGTAAGGCACCTTTGAGCAAGTCTTTAAGCAAGGAAATCAATGCAGGTTATATGTTTATAATAGAGTAAATAAGTCACTAATGTTTTCTTTAAATCAAAGAAGTTCAATGTTTTCAATTGCATTATAAATGTTGCATTTATTGCTTTTGAATGATTTGAGAAAGTGCAACATGTTGTTATATGAGTTGTGTGATGATTTATGAAAAGACTTTGAAAGTGATTTATGAAAAGATAATATGTTTATGAAATCATGGTTTCAATATATCTCATGTTTATGAAAAATCAAGTTTCAAAAATTTGCCATCTTGGGCAACAAGTTTACATGTCATGAATTACATGTTATGTGGATTTGTGGCAGTCCCCTAAGTTAAGTCAAGTGCACTTTGACAAAAGGCTTCTCCCACCTACCTGCTAGTGGCATGGAGCTCCTTCATGGACTCCCATAAGTTCACGGCTACGCAAAACTATTATGTGGGATTGCGTTAGTACGTTCTGTTCACGGCTACACAGGACCCTTATGGGAAATGTGTAGTACGCTCTATTTTGGATCTACTCAAACCATTCTGATATGCTTATATGCTCATGATATGTTTGACAAGATGGGTGTATACATGATTTATACTATTGTGAATTGTTTCACAAATTGAGAATTTCATAAAATAAGTGTTTTATGATTTTTAAATGCGAAATTACTATGGTTATGAAAAGGTTCAATGAAAATGAGTTTTATAAAAGGATTTTTGCTTGTTTCTTGAGTATAAACTTGTTACCCACAAGCTTTAAGCTCACCCCCCTTATCCGTCCCATATTCAGGTAAAGAACATGAGATCAAGTGAAAGAGGGTCAAGGCATTGCTCCAAGTTGCATTTTTTGTATTTTAAGCTAGATTTTGTAACAATGAGGCTTTTAGTTGCATTTCAAGTATTATTAGTTCAAGTATTTTACGTATTTTGGGATTATGATACATTGATGTATTGTGGTTTGAAATGCCAGTACAGCTTTGTAAAAACTCTCATCTTTTGATGTTAATGAATTATGAATTATGAATTATGTATGGATGTCATTGAGTGGAAATATGAATTTGTGTATGGATAAGGTTGAGTTGAAATTAGGGATACTTGAGGAAGTAATTGATTTGAGATGATGAATTTTTGAACAGGAATTATGGTTACATATAAGTAAGATGTGTTATGGAAAAAGAAAGATAGGAAATTGTGAAGGATGAGAATTAGTTGTAATAGTGAATAAATTAAGTAGAAATTTGAGAATTTGACGAAATAACAATGGTAGTTGAATTGTCATAAAATGATGTTACCTTAGAGAGAGTGAATTTGGGACAACTTAGAGTGAAAGTAAGGATTGGATAGATATAGAGACCTAGGGAAGGCTATTGAGTGAACCCTTCCCGAATATGGCTAATTATGCATCTTCGCAGTGGCGAAGTCAAGCTTCTCGCCGCGGCATAATTATCCAGAGAGATGCTTGGGTCTAATGTGGGAACTTTGCCACGGCGAAGTCAAGAGTTCATCACGGCAAACTTTTCCTGAAGGGTTTTCACAAAAGTGCTCGTTCGTTCACCGCGACGAACTTCTGGACCCAGGACCCAACATTTAGGGTTTCATGACTCAAGAGTTAGACTCCGAAAACGAGGCCTACATGTTATGGTATCAAAGCATGAAGATGAATCAATAATGGTTAAGGTGTTTTTAATTGGAATAAGCTCACGTTTTATGATATTCCGGATAGTTGGGCTCCAGAAACGGGGTCCAATATAAATCTTACAAATTTCATCTTAATAATCATTATAATTAAGAAAAATTGCTTGAATACATCCTTGGATCTTTGATAACTCCTAAGCTCCTTATGTATACCCAATGGCTCTAATGTTCCATAGTACATCTTCAACAATGTAAGAAACTTTATTAAGTTCATTAAAGAACTTATTAATCCAATTAATAATTTCCACTAAATAAAATATATATTATAACTGTTACTACATTGGAACATTTCCAACCTTAAAAAGATATTGTTCTAAGTAAAATAGACCTCAATTAGTATTTACTTCTAAAGTTAATATCTATATAATCTTAAACTCAAATATCAATTCATACATATAATAATGAATTTCTTCTTCATAAGTTTTAGATATTTCAATTACTAAACATCTTTAATATATTATCTTTGTACTTAGGCTTATAATAGGTAAATAATTTCCAATCTATCTCTATAAATTTAATTCTTACAATTAAATTATTTCCTTTTTATATCCAATGTGAAATGTTTTTAGATAATTATATTTTTAACAATTGAAATATGAATTATTATTTTCTCTATGAGTTATATGTCTTTATAACTCCCACTAAAGAGGATAACTATACTTCTACTAACCTACTTGCAAGTATGATAAATTCACAATCATCTCTAAAATAAACTCTTTAAATACATCATGAAAGTGAATCTTTCAATTTCACATATCCTTTCAGCTATACATCAAATGTATCATCAATGGCTCTAGTCCTAATGGATGCATTGTCATAAGATTTGAACTTTTCAAGTTTCATCTTTCTACCACTGCTTATCTTGAGAACAATTCTCCTATTAATATACATTGAAACAAATAGTTTATTCAAAAGGTTTGTAAGATTATATCTGACCTTTTGGATATCTCATAGCCTTTTATTCTCTAGTTTAGTTCTAAACTTAGTGGATAATACATGTTTCAACTAAACATCACATCCTTAAATCATTAACTTTGATTCTTTCAAAGACTTAGCATTTCATATCTAATAAGAAATGTTACTAATTTGTTTAATTAGAACTATTAATGATAAGTCATTGTTCTAGACATAGCTATAGAAGAAATAACATTGCATCATACAATATCTCATATTGTATTTTTTTCCTCCTTATGTAAATCTATACTCTTGTGGAATTTTATTGTTAAGGTATTTATCAAAGAATCTCATTCCTTATAGATAACTAAAAATTTAAAACTCACAACATGATCTTATCGAAGTGCTTCAACATTCTTAATGTTTAATTTCTACTTAGATTTAAACAATTTGAACTTGTAAAATTTTTAAATCAATATTTCATTTAATAAATATGACTATATCATATAAAGTCAATAATAATATAATGAAATATAAGTATCTTCCTTTTATAAATTGTTATTCCATCTAATACATCACATGTATAAATTTAATAATTCAATACCATTATCATCCCTTCACCAAAAGTTGATTTGATTATTCTTCAACTTAAAAAGTTTTATAAGTTTCTTTTTTGATAAATTAAAAGAAAATTTATACATAAAATAAAATGTTATGTACATGGCCATATCTACCGAAACAACGACCTATTGTTACCAAAAGTTCCACACAACCTAACATCAAATGTAAAAATTTAATAATTCAATACCATTATCATCCTTTCACCAAAAGTTGATTTGATTATTCTTCAACTTAAAAAATTTTATAAGTTTCTTTTTTGATAAATTAAAAGAAAATTTATACATAAAATAAAATGTTATGTACATGGCCATATCTACCGAAACAACGACCTATTGTTACCAAAAGTTCCACACGACCTAACAATTCTACCTTTTTTGCCAAGATTCCTTGCTAACTAATTATCAATGTCATCATCTACATTCTCCAGTAAACCTACAATTAATCCACCATTATAACAAGCAAAATTTACATCACAACTTAAACTATCAGTCCAAATCCGTATAAGAAGAGTTGCAGCTTGAGTATGTATTGGTTTTTGTCAAGTTAGTGATCCTCGTGCATATCCTCATTTCTAAGAACTTTCGGGTGCAATCCAAGTAGTTTGTGTTATGTTGCTGTAAAACAGCAGTTAGCTCTTTTCCTTCTACTAAATCTCCCAGGCATGTCTTTTGATTTTCCTTCTGCATTTGTGAGGTTGGGGCCCACCTAGATGAAATATGAAAAAAGGCTCCTGCATAAAATTGTTAGAAAAATACAACCATCCCATTCTTACCTTCTCTCGGTGCTTAAACGAAGATGTTCCATAACTTGAAAGATTACTTTGGCTTTGATGTTTCCCACCTTCATGGCCTTATCTTTGAAGGTTCTAGTATTATGTTCACCCCATAGGTTGTAGATGGTAACCGAAAGGATAATGGATAAAAGGTTTGTGTTGTAGGTTCGGTTGTTTTGTGGTTGATTAAGCCAAATGGGAATGGAGTAAAGGTTTAAGAAGTGGGGAAAGTTGAGCTGAAAGTGGTTTAGTCAATTGTCTCACACAGCTTTAGAGAAGGAACATTGAAAAAACAGATGCTCTGTGGTCTCATTATTCGATATACATAGGGAGCAATGGTTTGGGGTTTGTAGGTATAAAAGCTTATCCTGAGTTAGCAATTTTTTAAGGAATGCTAACCATAAAATGAAGGAACACCGAGGGCTATTGTTTTTACATTAGACTAGGTTGTGCCAAGGGACCTTCTGCAAAGGGGGTCTCAGTAACTAGTAGGCTAAGGTATTTGTGTATTGTTTTGATTGGCTAGCCAACCGTTCCAAACAATCAGGAGTAGAACAGTTTGGAAGGTAAGGTAGAGGCTCAAGACGTCCGAGTAGGTTTATTTCTTGCCAACACCACTCATTAGGATGGATTATTACTAAAACTGTAGTTTACATAGGAAGCTCTGACCCATTGATCACTCTCAATGTGTATAAATTCTTTAATATTCAGTTACGATGCCAAGGATCTTTCCATAATAAAGTAGTATGCCCATTTCCTATCCTAAATCTAAATTAGTTCCCTAATTTGTCCCTCGTTTGTAAGATCTTTCTCCAACTCCAAGAACTATTATAACTAGGAAGAGTGATCCAGAAGCTTGGCCTTTTTAGGATGATTGTGTGAACCCACTTGACCTACATTGCCTCTTTATCATGAAATAGAAACCAAATTCTTTTCCCTAGCAACACTATATTCCAAGAAGAAAGATGTTACCTAAACCTCCCTCCCTCTTTGGCCTTTAAAGGTCACTCCACTTAACTAAATCTAAGACGGAAGCAGAAAG
>JANSVA010000001.1:22450088-22461169 GCA_025504915.1 Erythroxylum reticulatum
CCTAAACCTCCCTCCCTCTTTGGCCTTTAAAGGTCACTCCACTTAACTTTTGCATGAGAGTTTGTAGTGGATTTTCTAGCCCGCAAGAAATTTCTAAGTTTTGATTCTATTGCTTTCAGGATTGAGGAAGGAAGGATAAAGATTGAAGACCAATAAACTTGGAAGGTTAAGAGTATTGAAATCACTAATTGGAGCCTACCTGCATAAGAAAGGTGTTTATGAGTCCAATTATTAATCCTGAGATCTATTTTTTCCAATAAGGGTAAACACTCTCTTTTTGACAATCTTCCAATTACAAGAGGCACCCCCAAGTACCGAAAAGGGAGATTTCTTGGCTTAAGACCCGAGATACCTTCTATTTGAGGACTCAAAGACACTATATCAGGGGATTAAAAAAAACTTCCTCTTGGCTGGGTTCATGTGCATTCCATAAAACTTAGAAAAAGTCCCAATACAATCTAGCAGAATTTGCACAGAGTTCAAGTTAGCATAGCAAAACAAAAGAAGGTCATCTGCAAACAGTAAATGTGTAAGTTGAAGAATACATGTATCCTTGTACGTAACTTTATGATTCTCATCATGCTGATTTAATCAACATGGCATAAAAGGATAGTCTCAATTATCTAAATTTTTATTCTTACCACTTATATTAAGCATAAGTTTCCTTTGATTCAACATATGCAAACTATTTGCATAAACTTGGATTAACTACTTTTATTCAACAATTTATTTCTTATCATGCATTGAACATTATAATAATGGTGAATCTAAATTTGGTATCAAATACTTATAAGCATGAACTAGAAATATATATAATATCTATCCAATGTTATAAATATCGTATCGGTCCTGGTACCGAATTGGGTTTTGATTCGGTATTGTACCGGCATCGGTCGAGTACCATTTCAAGCAAATTTTAAATTTTATGAAATAGTCCCTCAATTTTTTAAAAATTGCAAAATAGTTTATTAGTATATTATACTGTATAGTTTATAATTTTATGTTAACCTTGTCTCCAAAAATCAAAATAATAAAATTTAAAATAAAATTTATTTATTTTATTGATTTTTAGATATTTCACATATAAATAATAACCATAACTAATATAAAAAAGATAATCATCATACAAATATAAAATTATTAAAAATAAAAAATTTAAAAATTTATCATATAATAAATAATAATTACATTAAATTTTCAAATAAAAAGAACAATAAATACCTTTAACCCTCTAACTATTATAATTTACAACAAGTGTTTGTGTTGAGGAGACAATCAAGTAGAAGTTAAACCTGAAACATACAAATTTACGATTACATTGCATAAATAGAATTTAACATATACATCAAATATTAGTAAAATTAAAAGAAGAGGAGAAACAAAAACTTAAACTTCCTTTAATCGTCTTGGGGGGATACCCACTATAACTACACTGACCTCATTATTTTTGGGTACAAAATTCTTATCATTGAGAGGAGCATCATCATCATCATCATTTAAATTCAATGCACCAAATGACATGTCAATGCTTTCCCATCCAAGATTATTTTCCAAGTCACTCACATCTACCAAACCCAGTTCCTTAGAAACTCAATCTACTAAAAGACTGATATTATAAATACAAATTGAATCTACTAAATTACTTGTTATATTAAAAGTCCTAGTAAACAATAAATTTTAATTATTAAAAAATTATAAGAAATTATATCTAAATTAATAATGATAATAACATACCTTTCTCAAAGCTTCAAATTGTAATGAATGAAGACCAAGTCATTCAATCTTTTGTTCTCCAATCTATTCATTTTCTTAGAATGGATGAATTCAAAAGTACTATAGATCCTTTCAGAGCTTGTTGCACTCATATATTTACTTAGAATTTGAATTGCAAACCATTACAATTCTAGAACATCAGTTTTGAATTGGTCCCACTAAGAAAACATAAGTAATAAGAGAAAAAATAGCGTTATAAACAAAACAAAATGATAATTAATTTTCAACAAGTAACAAAAGTGAATAAATATATACCAGGAGAAAGTTTTGCTCTTTTTCGAATAGTAATTGGTATCCTAAAACCCCCAAAAGACTGCTTAAAGCTCTATTTGTGAGCTCGGGAGATTTTGTATCATCTTATGGGCAATAACTATTATAATAGTTAATAGCATTCTCCTATTAACTTTAGCTTTCTTTATAAAACCTAGTTTTAAATTGACACTAGGATTCAAAATACCCCATTTGTAAATAACGGAGAGTAAAGTTACCTTTCTCATATGTCATTGATGACTACAAGAAAAGGTTTGTACAAAAAAGACCTATTTTTTATATTGACTTTGATTGCTTCCTTCGCCCTCTCAATGGCATAAAAAAAAACCCATTATTGCCTTTTCATCACTATCAGCCAAATGAAGCACCCATCAAAGGTTCACAAACTTGGATGACAAATTGGCATTGAGACTAAAATTTAGTATCTTCAAATATAATTCTAGAAACTTCCAATCCAAGATTAGACCTAGCATGCTAAGATACAACCCAATTTATCACTTGTAGACATTTGTTTCAACTATTTCTTCATCATAACAAAACACTGAAGTGATAAGAAATTCGTTGGAAATCTTGTAACAGTAGGATGACATCAATTCCTACCATTTAGTAAATTTCTTTCTCATTAAATTCAAGACCCATGCATGATTATAGATGAACTTGGTCACGTTTTTGTCTTTCTACAAAGTCCCATTAATAATAGGTAAAATATCTAGCATCCCTTATATTTTCTAGCATTAAGTTAATGTAATTTGCAGCATAAGGAGTCAAAAAAGAATTATACTTGCTTTGTAACCTTCTTCCTATCACTTTATAAGTAGAATCATTGTTAATAATGAATTGAACAATATTTTATGATCCTACTTCATTCACAAGTTTATGGAATATTGCAAATAAAGTATCAACATTCCTAATATGGTTAGATACATCAATAGACTTCAAAAACATTTAGCCCTTTACGTAATAAACCAAAAAAATTAATAATAGGCTCATATCTCCTATTTGTCCAACCATTACACATGATTGAAAACCCGTAAGTAGCTTAGTCCATTCTTCTTTATTTAAAATAACTTTTAATTTTAGAAACTAAGCAACTTAAAAGTTTACCTCTACAATCATCAATAGAAGGAGCTTTGTATCTTAGACCGTAAAAGGCTATAGCGCCCACCATAGGCTGATAATAATAAGATTGGGAAGCATTGAATGATGCATTGTATTATACCACCATCTAGCCATTGCCATATCTACATTGTGAGCCACTTATCTTGATTACATGGTACTACGAATTGAAGGCTGAGCTCCAAGAGTTGTTTTTGGTGTAAAAAAATTCTTCATCAGCCTTCTTCTTTTCTTAACATTAGGTCTAGATGCAACATTTACTTTTTGCTAGGAAGGAACACTACCATTACTCCTATGAACTTCAATATTTCTACTATCATCATGAACACCAGAAAACAAACCTCCACTACTAATTTCATAATTTAGTCTCTCCCTTCTATCTTTCTCGTGTTGATCTTCTTCAAGCAAAGTTTTCATTTGTCACTTCACATCACGGATTACTTTTTTACAGGGTTCCATATATTCTTTAACCCTAGCTAAGTGCTTCTTTAATCAGGTGATTCTTCCACCTTTCAAATGCTTATTACAAAACAAGCAAATAGTATGATTCTTCATACCAAAGATCAATACAGCATAAGCCTAAACTGGATCATTGTATCTTCATAAAGTGATGAAATAATCATGAGTACTTGAATTTTCTTCCATTTATCTGTAAAAATAAATGAAGATATATCTTAAAATAAAGAACACATAATTTCATGATCAACTATTATCACAAAATGCATTGTTTAACTCAAAAGTCCAAATTAACATAATTACACAATACACATATCCATCTTATATAATATAACTCATTTTCTATGATTATGTCATACACAATTCAATTTTATCCAACATAATTCACCAATAAGTCAAAAACCAACAATTCAAGTATTCAACATACAGAATTACACAATACACATATCCATCTTATATAATATAACTCATTTTGTATGATTACATCATACACAATTCAATTTTATCCAATACAATTCACCAATAAGTTAAACACCAACAATTTAAGTATTCAACACACAATTACACAATACGTATATCCATCTTATATAATATAACTCACTTTGTATGATTACATCATACACAATTCAATCTCATCCAACACAATTCACCCATAAGTCAAAAACTAACAATTCAAGTATTCAACATGCATAATTATATAATACATATGTCCATATTATATAATATAACTCATTTTTTATGATTACATCATACATAATTCAATTTCATCCAATACAATTCACGATAAGTCAAAAAGTACCAATTCAAGTATTCAACATACATAATAACACAATGTACTTAATAGTCATCAGCTTGAATATGTTTAAAGACAAATCTAAAAAATTACATGCATGATGTGAATTGAATTTAATAAATAAAGAATTTTTCTTCATTATGTATGACATAAATATGACATTAGTTTATATAGATGATATTTTGATATTTTCATCTTTGACGAAACAACATCTTGAACATATTAAGGCATTCATTTAAATTATCAAAAAAAGGTCTAATATTATCATAAATAAAAATTTAATCTTTTTTCAAAAAATAAATATATTTTTAGGACACTATATTTAATAAGTTGTGTTAAAAATTATGAAAAGAACTTTCAAATTCAAAAGTAAATTTCTTGTTCAATTTATTCTTGTTCAATTTATAAACAGAAAATGATTTCAAAAGTTTTTAAGATGCCTAACTTATGTAATCAAATATATTGTGTAAACTATTATATGTTATGATAAAAAAAAAAATAAACACGTTCCTTTTAGTTTGATACAATTGTCGCAATGTATATTGAATGTAGGTTGTGCAGTATAGTCTAAATACATTACATTAGGACATTAACTATGTCCTTCTAGTGCAAGTGAATCAATACAACATTTACAAGAAAAAAGTTGTTTTTCACCTTTAATTACAAATCCAAGAACTAATTTGGTTAAATATGTTTGGTTGCTCTTTACTAGTTTCATCACGTTAATTGATTAACTTCATCATATGAAGAAAATTTTTTCATTTAATTTTATTAGATTAAGAAATTGCTTGCATTGCATTTGGATTTAACCATCATCAAATATTTCTAACTTTCAAAATTGAAACTCAAATTTCTCAAATCTCAACTCCGACAATTCCAACCATTCTCAAGCATTCACAATTCAACATATTGAACACAACCATTCACATTTCAATTCCAACCATTCACAAATGTAATTTAGGAATAGAAAAAAAGCAATTGAAAATGCACCCAAAAAATCACAATTTCAATTTGATTCAGTGGGTTAGGTTAGGTTTTTAGATTGGGTTGTGTCAAAAACCATATCTAAAAAATTTGGTTTCACTTTCAAGCTGAGCAGCAGTAGCAATGGTGGTGGATTGGTGGAGGAGAGCAGTTGAGCAACAAGCGGAGGAGGGAGAGGTGGAAAGCAGCAAGTGGAGGAGGCTCGGTGGATGGGTGGAGAGGTAAACCAGTAAGTAGGGAGGCATTATGGAGAGGGAGGCAAACCAGTAGGGGAGTAAGGGCAATGGAGAGGGGTTCTGACATCATGGTGATGGCTGGAGGACGACGACGATAGTGAGAATGACAAGCAAGAATGGTGAGATGGGGAGAGAAAAACTGAGAGTGAGAGAGCTGAGAGGTACGTGCCACTATCGGGGGTGAGGGTTTTATTAAAAAAAATTCTAGATTTGTTACATTTTATAGTACTGACCAGTATTTAAAATATTTAGCTGATACCAGGTGAAACTTTCGGTACTGGCCAGTATTGAAGTAAGAAATTTGATTCCATGTTTTGGTCAGTACAACACCTTCTGACCAATACATAATGATATTCAGATCATTATATCTATCATATCATATATAGTCAAGGAAAAGTCATGCAATCATTTTCTTCTTATGATAACTATTATCATACTATAGCAAAGACGTTACTTGATGTCCATGTTTATGCTTTTAGTAGGCTAAATTGAGTGAAACAATTTTATCAGGGTATTATACCTTTCAACTCCACTTCATGCAACCTCTTACATTTTGCTATCATGGTGTTGACGTATGTCTTACATATTGTCATCAAAGTTTATATGATATTAGTTAACTCACAATGGCAATACATCTTGTCATCCATATGATTTTAAAATATCTCTAAAAATTTAATGCCAAATTCTCAATAAGGATTAATAACGAAATTGCATAATGGACATAAAAAAATTTCTATCAAACTTTGAGAACTCTTCTCAAACATAATATTTGTCTAAGAAGTTTGGTTAATTAAATTAGTATCAATTATACTAAAAAAAGATAAATTTCACTGAGAACAAAAATAAATATAAGAAAAGCAAGTAATTGATTATATGTCATGACTACCAAATAAAATTAAGGCTTCAATCATGTATTTGGTTACTCCCACTATTTTATTTGAAATAATAGCTCTTACTATTATTTGGAAAGATTACTCTAACCTTTCCTATGGGCTAGGATCTCATTCAAATTTTGTTGATCTTTAGTTTGCTCAACAAACTAACTAAACTTAAATTAGGTAGATAATAATTTTATCAATCATATCTCATGTGACTCGTAGATTCATTAGATGACAACTCTTGGCAAAACATATCTTATATGTTATTCATAGTCTTACCTCTAAATTCATGTGATTATGAGTTTGCTCATCTAAATCACAAAAATTTAGTTATGTAGAACTTATTATTATAAGACTAAATATGTTTGGGTTAAAGCAACCTTAAGTTTATTCAATAAGCTTAACAATAACTAGAACTCTAGTTCATTCTTATAACAATATAAGGCAACAATCATGTTCTCAACGCATACTTATTATTTTAACGAGAGATGTAATTTTGTTTGTTTCATTAAACAGAAAATTACATGTAAAATATCATACATATAAAACATATAATTCAATATGCATAATATATTAAACATATATTCAAATATACAACTTACGTACTCATAATCAAATTAAATACATAAGCATCAAGCTTCATTTGATTTTAGTTATTAATATTTACAATTTAAAATATTGTTTCCAAGTTTTTGAAAATATTAAATTACATTAAACTTGTTGATTTTTAACTAAATTAATTTCCTATTATCTTGACCCCTTTAATAAAATTTAATTGAAAACAATTATCAATAAATTATGCCTCTTATTTATTATAATTTTAGAAACTCCTTTTTTCAAAATTATGTAAATAACACCATTCTAATGCAATTAAAAACAATTTCTAATCTCACAAGAAATTTTTAATTAAAAATTTTATAATATTAAAAGAAGCTACTTTCAAAATTAAATAAAACACTTTAAATTTTAATAGAGAAAGTCCATTATATTATCTATTTAGAGATTTATTTCTTAATTAATTGGAAAATTTTTCATTTATTAAATTATAAAATATTTTCAAAAAAATAAAAAAGCTCATTTTTCTTAATTAATAAATGAAAACATTTTTCAAATTTTAGTCAAGAAACATATTGTTCATATATAAAGAAATAGTTTCTAAATAAATTGAATAATGAATATTTAAACAAATAAAACTATAAATTTAATTTATCTCAATCAAATTGAAATTAATAAATTTAATTAAGAAACACCTTTCTTAATTATTTAGAAAATACTTTTCTTAATTTTAAGGAATTTAATTAATTAATGTCCATCTAATTGAAACTGATTGATTCTAATTTTAGAAACTAATTTTTAAAAAATTAATTAAGAATCAATCTAATTATTAATTTTAATCATATTAAGCAAATAATTAATTTAATTTTGGAATTAATTTTTTACTTTAAAAATAATTTTAAAACTTATTTAGAATAAAATTATTCTAAATGAAGATTATCTTATTGTAATTATGAGTTTCAACAATCTCATTGCCAAGCACACATTACTTAAGAACTACAACACACTATCCTGGTTTTCAAATAAGCCATATTTCACAATAAGAATACCTTTTTCTTGTTTCCAAACATGTCTTGTTTTTAGTCTTAGAATACTATATTCTTGTAACCAAACAACTCTCGAGGAAAGATCCTTTATCCAATTTACTCTGGACCAATTCTATTCTGGTCCATTCCAACCATCTATTTATATGGATCCCACATAAATAGATAGTTGGGATAAATCGGGACAGGATAAATTGGACAGAGGATCCTTCCTCATAATAACTCTTGGTCTTAAGGAAAGTTATACTCATGTTGTCAAACACTTCTTATTATAACCCTAAAATAAGCTTGTCCAAACCCTTATCTTTGTTACCAAAAATCCATGTTCTTCATCAAGAAGCCCTATTGTTAAAAGAATGAAACCTAGCCGTCTCTTTCTCCAAGGATGTTGTTGCTGCTGCCAGCCTTCTCCAAGGATTTTATCGCCCCCAACTCTAGTGAGGAGACGCCTCTCCCCTTCTCGTGTCGTTGTAAGCTCCTAACCACAACATTCGAGTCGCACGTCATAGGAGACTAGCCACCATTCACCTGAATCTTCATACTAGCTAGATGCACCTCTAGTCGCATGAAGTCGTCGTCATAGCTCTAGTGAGGAGACGCCTCTCCCCTTCTCGTGTTGTTGTAAGCTCCCAGCCACAACATTTAAGTCGCACGTCATCGGAAACTAACCACCATTCACCTGAATCTTCATACTAGCTAGATGTTGTTGAGTATTGTCTCAAAGTTAGAAATCTAAACTTCTAAATGTTAGAAATCTCAGCTTCTCAAAGCTTCTCAAAGTCAAAAATTGTAGCTTGCTTTCGGTGATTGTTGAGTCATAAATGGTGGCTTGATTTTTTTATGGAGTTTAGTGCAGCTAGCTTTGACATTCACCCATGGAATTCTTTATAAAAGAGAAGCAACAACAATGAAGGAGGAGAGAGCACAAGATTTCTGGTGTGAGAAGAGAGAAGGAGTTGTTTAGAGTGAGAGACTAGAAAATTTCCGAAGGAGAAGAGAGAGAAGAATAGTGAGAGGGACAGAAGAAAAATATTTTTTTTTGTTTTTTTCTTTCTAGTAGGAGTGGGTAAGCTTGGTTAATTTGGGTTTTTGGGAAATTGAGTGATAAACACTATTGTATGCTCTCATAGATTATAGTGAAATACTCAGTCGTCTCCAAACTGGACGTAGGCATTGCCGAACTAGTCTAAAAATCTTGGTGTTCTTGTTGTTGTTTTATTTTTCACTCCAAAAATTTATTAACGTTTTCGCACAACAAGTGGTATCGAAGCTCCAGTTTTTCGACTAGGTTGTTGTAGGAGTGAAAATTTGTCGGTGAATAGTGCTAGTGAACAGTGTTGGTGGTACAGTTCCCATGAACAGTGCTGGTGCTATAGTCCAGTGCTACAATCCTGTGAATAGTATCAGTACGTATTTGTGAACAGTGACAAGTAAATGGTTGGAGATAAAGACGAGCCCGTTAAGAAGAAGTCGATATCGTCATCGTCGACACCTACATCCAATAGACATCCAATCGCTACTACAAGGTTAGAGGTTCATAAATTTAATGGCTCTAATAATTTTGGTATGTGGCAGTGTGAAGTTATGGATGTATTGTATCAACAAGAGTTGGATATGGTTCTGGAAGATAAACCTGAAGATATGGATAACAAGCAGTGGACGCGAATTAATCTCCATGCTTGTGCCTCTATTTGATCATTCCTTGATAAAGAGCTGAAATATCCTTATATGAAGGAAACTTCTGCTAAGGAGTTATGGACAAAATTGGAGGAAAAGTATATGACCAAGAGTGCAGAAAATTGGCTCTTCTTGAAAAAGAGACTCTTCTGATTTCAATATCGTCCAGGTATTTCTATGCACAAACACCTAAATGATTATAATAAAATACTTGTTGATTTAGCAAACCTTGATGTGAAAATTCCTGACGAGGATAAGGCACTATGTTTGTTAAATTCATTGTCTGATGATTATGATCATTTAACAACTACTTTGTTGTATGAAAAATACGAGGTGAAACTTGATGATGTTTCTGCGGCATTGGTGAATCATGAGTATCGTAAGAAGGAACTGAAGACTTATAATTCACAAACTGAGGCACTCACTACAAGGGGACGAACAGAGGAAAGAAAACATGGGAAGCTGGGAAATTCTCGGTCAAAGTCACGAGGGAAGTTTCCTGCTAAAGATAAATGTGCTTTTTGTCATCAAAAGAGTCATTGGAAGAAAGACTGCCCCAAATTGAAGAACAAAAAGAAGGAGAAAGTAGGTTCTGTAGCAAATGTTGCAAAATCTGGAGATGATGATTTCGAGTTTGCTTTAACTAGTTCATCTACTGATGGTCACTACAAGAAGTGGATTTTGGATTTAGGTTGTAATTATCATATGTGTCCCATTTGGGAATGGTTCTCTAGCTTCCAGGAGCTGGATGGTGGAGTTGTTTTGATGGGAAATAATAATGCCTACAAAAAACAAGGGATAGGCAAAATCTGTTTGAAAATGCATGATGGAACAATTAGAGAATTGAGTGATGTTCGGTATGTACCGGATATAAAGAAAAATCTTAGCTCATTAGGAGCATTGGAATCCAAGGGTATCAAGATCACGATAGAGGGTTGAGTTCTTAAAGTTGTGTACGGGGCACTGGTGGTGATGAAAGGTATAAGACGAAATAACTTGAATTTTTGCAGGGTAGTACAGTTACTAGTGGAGAAGCTATCACTAAAGCTATTGATGTAGATAGCTCAGATACTACAAGGTTATGGCATATGCGTCTTGGGCATGTTGGTGAAAAAGCATTGCAAGGATTAGTGAAGCAAGGCTTATTGAAAGGCGCAAAAGCATGTAAATTGGAATTCTGTGAACATTGTGTACTGAGTAAGCAAACTAAAGTGAAAATTGGCACTGCTATTCAACACACTAAAGGCATTCTAGATTATGTTCATACTGATGTTTGGGAACCTTCCAAGAATGCATCTTG
>JANSVA010000001.1:22469358-22494352 GCA_025504915.1 Erythroxylum reticulatum
ATATTTATATGTAATATATTTTAAATTATTAAAATAAAATTTATTTAAATTTATATATTTTGAAGATATTTTGAATTTAAATTATAATTTGTTAATAAATATTAATTTATTCAATATTTAAATTATAACTATTGAACTAAATTATTTATAGTTTTTATTAGTAATTAATATTAAATAATTAAATATACATATAATTCTTATTAATAATTAATATTATAAAATATATTTATCCGATAGTAAATTATTATGATTTTCGTAAGTTATGAAAATTAGATTATATATTAAAATTAAAAAGTAGGAGTTTACTAATATTTAAATTGTGATGAATTTAGATTAAAAGCAAATTTGTATGTGTGTTTAGTTTTTATATATAAAGAAAAGTGGAAATGAAAAGGAAAATTTGGGGCTTCCAATTTCTAATTGTGGGAGAAGGGGGAGGACGGGGCATAATAATGGGCCTAGATCTTTTGTTCTGTTATAACTAAAGTGTGCTTATCACGTTCTATTAAAATTTATTCTTGTAAATATATAGATGCTTATCAGTGAGGTCCCTTCAAGTTCAAGGGCGTTATGGTCACTTTCTCCGTACAAAGCCAGTTCTGACACAGATTTTGATGGCCCAATTGCTCTGAGGCCGCACACACACGCGTAGTACCTCAGAAGGAGCTAGCAAGCATCCACCTTTTTATTCCCTGCATATTCTCTCTTAACTCTCTCATGGTGATCGCAGCTGCTTCTTCGCTCTTCCTTGGTAATCTCCGTTGCAAATCTCATTGTTACCTTCTTGTTTTAGCTTTTCACTTCTTCTTCTCTGTTGTACCTCTTTCTGATGCATTCTGTTACTTGGTTAATTAATCATAGGAGAAACGATATTGTTTGAGTGTTTCAGGCATACCCATGTGTACTAGTGATTTCATGGCAGATACCATTTCGATATTTTGGTTCATTTCAGTTTCCATTTGTTGGTAAAGCTTTCCCCTTTGCTTTCAAATTTGAAGCTTTGATTGGATTTTTACCAATGGCCAATTTGCGAACAGAACTTTTAGTTTGAACGATGAAAGTGATGAAATAATTTGGCATGCAAGTGCTTCTAGGAAATGCCCCTTAATTTCCATCTTTTGGATGGTTTTGGATGGGTTATTGCTAACTGGGGAAGGTTTTGCTGTAAATTTCAGTTTGCTGTATTATGTTTGACAAGAAACCCGGGAGTAAAATAGTTGAGTCAGCAACCCACTTACCCCGTTGAGTTAAGATGATGAAAGAAAAATCGGATCTGTTCCTCTGGCTTTCCTTTTATTCCCTATTTTCATCTTACTTTATATCATTTTTCTACAAAGTATGGTGCCTGAAGCAGAAGATGGCACGGTATGTAATATGGATAAATCAAGCAAGACATATTTTCAGTGGAATTTCTCTATTTGAGACAAGCATCATGGTTTTTATCTTTAGTAGAACTTTACTCTGTCATCTTGATAACTTTACAGTAAACATCTTTCTTTGGATGATTGTTGACCTTAGTTATTTTCCGTCAGCCTGAGCCATTTACTTGGCAATATCATAAGAATTAGTTGATCGAAAATTTCTGTTATTTGTTTCCTCTGTTTCATCAGAGATACTGGTATAGGTTTCAAAAACTTTTATTGTCTCTTTCAACTCCTTGTCAATCCCCTTCCCTGTGGGCCTCCCTCTTGTGGAGGCTTGAAGCTTATTGATGATACCGTTTTCAACAACATCGTTTTTATTTTGCTTTCAGGTCCTATGCAGTGCCAACTATGCCACTCAGATGGAGTTTGTTGTTCAACATCTTATGGGATAACCAACAGTTGGATCAAACCTTCTATTGATAATGGCAGAGATTCTGATTTCTCCAGCATAGGGTACATTCTCAATTTGATTATTTGGCTGCTACTCGAAGTAAGAAATATGTTGAACCATGATATTCTTCCTGTTTTTTTTTTAATTTTTTTCCTCGTTTCTGTGTGATTTAATTATCCAAATTTATGTTTATAAGTTTTGGACTGGAATTATATACAGCTAACATAAACCCTCAATCCCTGAACCTCAGGACAAAGTAGAAAAGGAAAAAAATGGAAAATCATTGTCATATTTTAGGAGAATGATCTTTTCAGTAGTCTTGGTTACCTGAAAATTTTTCAATCATTCCTAATTTTGACATTGATTTAGCTGTCCATGGGAACATTTGATTGAAAAATGCTGTTATCTTCTGTAAAATTTCAGATGTCGAAATCCTCTTTTTGGATCAACACAATTCCATTGGTCATCTGTAGGACGTGATCTTTGCCATTTGAAAGTTTCAGTTGCTGCAGACTACTCTGACTCAGTTCCTGACTCGACCAATTATACAAGTCTCCAAGGTTATCATCCTCTTGAAGAACTGAAAATCAACAAAAGAATCCGGGAAACTCACCTTACATCTGCTGAAATAGCAAGAACAACTCTTGAGGTTTGTACTTGTGTGATTCATCTGCTGCCACTGTTATCATGTTCTTGTTAAGCTTTCCCTTAGCAAGAACTTATCTGAAGAGTCCCTAGTTGCTTGTATTGGTTTCTTAGGCCAACACCAGTGCGTTGCTGGTCTTTCCTGGAAGTATCCACCATGAACCACATGAAGAAATTTCATGGGCAGAATATCAGTATGTTATCGATGATTATGGAGGTCCGTCATTGATGTTATGTGGGAAACATGTATAACAGCATTGGCTTCATTTTCCATTGAATCTCATTATTTCATATCTTATATTGTTGCCAGACATATGTTTTGAAATATTTGATGATGAAAACATCTTGTATGATCGTGAAGCCAGCAACCCTGTGGTAAGAACATACTTCCTGCTAAATGTTTACCAACAACTGAAATGGATATATTACTGTGCAATTTTCCCATATCTGCAAAAGTAAAGGAGCAATTAAGTGTCTAGTCAACCTAGTTCCTTGAACACCCTTAAAAACATGAAGTAGATGAAAGTTTATTATTAGATTCTAGTTTAGCCATATTGCTTCTTTACATAATTACTCTATCTCTGTCATCTGTTTCAAATAGGACAGTGAAACACATTTGTAGTTTCCCCTGGACTCCTTTGTTTTTCCATTCATATCAGGCTCAAGAAGATGAGTAATTCAATTGTTTATTTCATTTTCCTTATGCAAATTTTCACTCTCCAACAATTCCCTCATTGCTTTTCCCAACATGTCACATCCTGTCATGCTATTGAATAAACAAGAAACCCCTTCTTTAATCTCAAATTAAAGATCAATGCTTCAGACTCTTAGTTTATTAATTTCATAGGTTTGACAATAATGCAGAAAGAAAAGACATTTATTCTTAGGATTTCATACCAGTTTTGTAAATATAGTGAAACTTATTGATAACCAATCACTGAAGATTCATAGTGAAATGTGATTTTATCTAGAAGCTATGTAGAGGTAGTGGTTTTCAAATAAGTGATGAATATGTGACTTGGCGAGACCTTATTGTTACCTGAACTTGAATCACCTTTCTGATATCATTTCATTATGTTTAGAATATGTTGATAGGAATGGATATTCCAATGTATGGGAACAAAAGGATAGCAAGCGAGTACAATGTTTTCAAGACAAATGATGAGGATACTCTATTTGATGATGACTATTTTGAGGTAAGCATTCACATCTGTTTATTTCCCCAGGTGAATTATTAGTTTTCTAAGGTTATTTTGTGTACTTAGAATGAATTTTGTATAGGTAATGGTTTCTGAAGTTTCTGATGTCCCAGTTGATTGGGGGATGCCTGACACTTGCAGCTGGATTCATCCTTTTTATTTTGCCAAGTGTTTGACTAAGGTGATTACAAAACTTAATTTCTTATATGTTTGGTAGAGAATTCGCTTAATTGGGAATCTTTATTTACCTCTTTGTGTCAAATCTAAAAGATATGCAGATGACAGTTGTTAAATAGCTGTCAATGATTGACTATCTTCTGTCTCTCTTTGTTTTGTTTTTTCCCATTGCATTGTGTGACATATTTTTTCGGAATGCCATTTAGTAGCACTAGTTAATAATTGTAGATAGTTTTCCAAAGTGCACCTCATGACTTTGCGTATGATGGCAGCTATTTCTTCCTTTTCCCTTTTAACATGCTTTCTGCTCTATCATAGGCAACTCAGATGGAGCATGATAGAAAGATGGAGCATCCCTCAAATGGTGTCTCTATTGTGGGATACCTTAGGCCTGCTTTTTCTGATGAAGAGTCATACTTGAGAAACTTATTCTGTGGCAAGGATAGCAATGGGTATAATTCAGATTGGAAAGGTATCTTATGGATATGTTGTTGATGCCAAAATAACTTAATGCTGGACCTAGCTTTCAGATAATCATTTTAGTGTACTGAGGAGATAATAAAATCATTTTTGTAATTCCATTTCTTATGAATGAAGTGGATGTATTTCTGTTGGGTTCTTCAAAACTGTGATTTTCAGAGACAACCTGGATTAGATGAATCTTGTGCGGTATTGAAATTTGTTCTATTAGGGGCAGGAGGTGGCCCTTTATATTCTCTATGAATTTTAGCAGCCATTGCCTCTAGATGAGAGTTTGTTCTTCTCATAGGGTTATCTACATGTTGAATTGCTCCATGAAATTTCCATTTCCATTCTTTAGGTGAAGATATCTCGAGTTTTGGTCCCATAAATGATGGAAGCAGCCCTAGTTCAACTCTCTACAGGTTAGAGATCATGGGAATAGAGCTATTCTCTGTGTATGGCAACCAGGCATGTACAGCTTCAAGTATATAAGTTTGTTGTCTAGCACAATTATGCCCTTCTATGTCTTTTTCAATTTGTTTTGGCTGGATAGGTGTGGGAAGCAACACGGATTATTGTTACTAAATCTGCAATTAATCATGATTTTAATTAAGATGAAGATGTGAAATAAGATACAGCTCATTATTGGAGCACGGCAGCAGTTTTCAAATGATAAACTTTTGCAACTGTTATTTATCTTTTACTTAGCATGGCCGTATGAAGCTTTTTTCGTGATGGGATTTGTTTATACTTAAGATCAACTCCAGTCCTGATTCTGCTTTTCTCTGGTATAGCAGTCTGTAATTAGTCTACAAGATTTTCAAGATGCTGAGCCTGACGTCCTTGTACACTCAACATCAGCTATTTTAGAGCACTTCAGTGCAAAGGGTATTAGATTCAATGTTGCTCTGAAAGCTCTTTGTAAGAAGAAGGGCCTACATGTTGAGGTAATCACTTTCAAATGCTATCAATTTTCCTATTTTTGCAGGTTCTTAGTTTTGTCTCTGTTGGAGTTATTGTTGATTATTATTAATGTGCTGTTGTCTACCTTATTCTTATATGAATCCAACAATCATGCAATTATTTATTAGATTATATGTTCCAAGATCTAACACTGCCCTGAGGGATCAAGCCTAGCCCTGGTCACTTTTCTCCTCCACATTATTTTCATCAAGTATATGATTGGCATTTCAAAAATTATCTAGGGGGCAAACCTGATTGGGGTTGATAGCCTTGGCATGGATGTCAGAATTTTCTCGGGGGTGGAAGTACGCACTCATCGATTCCCCTTCAAAGTTCGGGTAAGTTGTCTATGTTTAAGATGAACTGCAGCATCCCTTCTAATCCAGTCCATGTGAGATATTCAACATTTTATTGCTGATGTCTATCTGATTATATTTAAACTGTCTAGATCCTTGAAATTTTCAAACGCAAGTGTATATGACACAGAGTTAGTATCATTTTCATCATAATTTAATGACTTGGAAATTCAGTTATTGACTGCAAAAACAGTTAGTTTTCAAATTTGAGCGTTTACATATGCCCGTGCAATTTAAGTTCTGAGGATTTAGATTTGGTTACATTCTGTAAATAATGCCAGCAGATTTGATTTTCTAGTTTAAATTACATCGTCCAACACTTACTGATAATTCTCTAGCTGATGTTACTATCCGATTCATTGAAAGAAAATTTTTGAGAATTTATCTCTTTGTTCTGTGCAGGCTACTTGCGAAACAGCTGCTGAGAAGCGGATTCAACAGCTATTGTTCCCGCGGTCTCACCGAAAGAAGACCAGAAATCATGGTGATGGCTTTAAGAGCATGAAGTCATTATAAGTTCATGACCCTCCTACTGTGGCAATTAATCAATAAGGGAGTTGAGATCCAGCATAAGCTCTCGGATGTGCATTGAAGGAGAATAAATAAATCCTAGAATTAGTTTCAACTGTTTTTCTTTGGGTTGCAACTTGACAGAAGTTTGCAGCCGTAGGCTTATGACATGAGTTCTTTGTACTAAACAATGGGTTCTGTCGTTTGTAAAGGAGCAGAAGGTTCACTTCTCATAACATGAACCAGTTTTCATACTGAGCCATTCCACTCATTGCTTCTGCTTGTTCTCGCTTATTTTAGTTTCAAAGCACAGTAAAAGCATTCAGGCACATACTCTCTGAAATTCCATTTTGGTAATTTAATCAATCTTATTCATGTAAATTAGTTGATAACAATCAAGTGTTGCACACATTGGTGGGTTCTCACCTAATTTTTCTTCTCTGTTTGTAAGTTCTATTTGACTGTTCATTCAGAGTTTCAGAAAATCAAGAAAAACACGCTTCAATTGTGACTAATGGTCCTCAAAAACTGCTAATCTTCTGAAACATTATTGACTAAACCACTGCGGGCCGCAGGAGTGACAGAATTTCCAATCTCTTGATGCCCTGCAACTATCATTAACTTTTTAACCTTTTCTTTTGTTGTCATTCAGAATTCAGTGCCGCTGGTCCTCAATTTCTTAAAGCTCCATTGCTTTTTAATTTCTAAAAATTGATTTTAAAAGATCATGATTTCTTCAGCGTCGCATCTCTTCCAACAATCTTGTTTTCGTTGTCTTTCCTTCCACTATGCCAGTGGTAGAAAGGTCTTGCTTGCTACTATCCCCTGTTCTTGAACTCCCTGCAATAGCCCCTTGATTGCAGCTCCCAGATCCAGCCTCCTCACCGAAATGTTTGCTTCTCTCGATATCTTCATTGGCAACATCGGCATGACGTTGATCATCTTGCTTGTCACCCCTACGGAAGCATCACAGAAACTTGACATAGTTAGTATCACATTGCAGGGAAAGCAAAGGAAATGTTTTCATCGTCAGAAAGTCAAAGCATTAGCTGAAAATAATGTTCCAAGCGACATTTTAAGTTATGTTTGATGACTGATTCCTTCCCAGCAAATCGGCAAAAAATGATTATAATGTTTCAGCAAACATTAGTATATATAGGTTTTGAATGACTTCGCAGTTGATGTCAAAAACCATGAAAAGAAATAGCATCAAACAGCGAACACAAATAGATAGCAAGGCTAAATTTTGGAAAATTGGAGGAATTATTAGATCTGTAGGAGTATCAAATAATAAACTGATATAAATATGAAACTGACACAGAAGGAAAGACCAAGTACGGTGACAAAAAAATGCCTTACACATTCTCCGCCTAAGGATCAACTGGCCCTATTGTACATTCATACCATGAAACCTTCAACATTCCAAGCTTGTTCCAAGCTTAACCCAATTGATTGTTCGCAGTCCATCCAAGAACTTGTAGTATCATGCACAAAATACTTCCTCAAGATCCTCATCCACTTATATAATTACTTGAAGATAAAGACAGGTTTTCACTCGAGAAATAAAGGGCAAGTTATTCAGTCAAGCCTGAATTTGGCTTGCTAGTTAATAATCATGATACAACAAGCTTAAAAAGTTAGGAAAGGCCAGAGAAATGCATCTATGTTAATGAGTTGCTGAAGTTGGAATATGACAAAAATGATATTGCAAGGCATACCCTGAATAGATGACCAACCCGACAGCTACAGCAGCAAAGGCAACAAAGTACATCCAATCAACCTGAACAATATCGAATCAGAAAAAGGAAATTGTACAACTGAAATTTCTGACATTAGATTACTTCAATTTTACACGCCATGATGCAATATAACAAGCTAACAACCTTTTGATGATAAGCAAATATGCGAATCACGACAGCCCACATGTCCGAAGTCAGCAAAGACAGGTTGAGCATTGTGGATCCACTAATCTGCAAATAATAGTCAGGGATAGTAACAAAGCATCCATTTGGTTGTTCAAAGCATAACTTACTATTCACTGATATCTCACAACTGATCCAAAATTTTCCCAACTAGAAGCTATCATAGGAAAGGTAACTTATAATTATAACACTTGGGAAACGTTTAAGATATGCACCATAATAGATAGAATTTCTAATGCATTGAAGTTTGAAAACTTTGAGACAAATGGAAAATCACCTACAGGTAGTCACTGTAGAAAGGTGATAGCAGTTTAACTTTATGGTGCAAGTAGCATAATTAGAGATGTAGCAGCAAGCAAACCTTTAATGTCCTTGACCAATAAACTACATATCAGAATAAAAATGCAGAACAAGAAGCAATTATATAAGGTGTAAAATACACCCAACTTTAGCTCATAATCCACAGTTACTCTTCAGACTCCGATTCCAAGCCCACCCTAGCGGCCAGGCACATTCATGTACTCAGGACAAAAAGAAGCTCATAGGCCTTTAAAATTATGTACCTTGAGTAAAATTGGGACTAAGGAGTAAAACATAAACATGGCCACCGCAAACCCAACAAATGGAAGAGCCTGAAAACAATTACGTAAATGAAACAACGTAAAACCAACCGATACAAGGAAACTATTTCATGATTTGACAGTTGAAGTTTATATCAGTGCTCCATCGCAGGAAGATCTCTATCTATGGAAATGAGATATTAATTTCAATTCGATTTGAAATCCATCACTTGAAAGATCATTCAATCTTAGTGAATCTCCCAACTTTTTGCGACAGAGAGGAATAGTTGGGTAGTTACGTTCAGTGCTTCACTTGGCCAGTCGTAAAATTGAAATAGATCCTTTGAATGTCTACTCCCAAGTTCTATTTATATGAAATAGGCAAAAATCCACAAATAGTACCATGTAGTTTAAAAAATCCACTGCCCACATTTTAGTGTCCCTAAATTCAAGCTTTTATCCCTTTCAGTAACATGAATTGGGCCATTATGTATCTACTCCAATCTCATGACTATAAATTCACGAGTTCAAATTTCAAGTTCCATGGAGGTTTTAAAAATTTCCAAATCAAGAATGTGGGTAGACAAGAAACTTACCGCACCAGCTGACCAATGAATAGATCTGAGCTCATTCCGCTCAAGAATACTTCTACAGATCATATTAAGGAATGCAAAGTTTCATGACAATGAGACAAGAAACAACAACTTCAACATTGGTTCAAATAGCCCAGATAAACTTTAAAAGATATTCGACGTAAAATAGTTGCTCATATCAAGGAGATAGAAGAAACAGCAACCTTAATAAAGCCCCAGCAAGGATATGGCAATAGGAGACTAAACTACTAATTGACTAAACAGACAGAGAAGTCCACAACCAGAAACATTCATAATCCCCAAAAAAAACAAATGTAAGGAGCAAAGCCAAGGATACATCTGAATAGCACTGATGATAGCACCAAAAATGCCCAGAAATGCCATTAGCTCAATTCTATCAGCATTTTTGACAAAATATTCCTGCAAAGTGCCCAAAGAGCTATGGAAATTAACCATTTGTTTTAGAGAAACAGTTCGACAATGTCATATTTGGCCCAGCCATCACAAAGTAATCAACCCTGAAAAGGAGGAACTTTGAGGCCAATGCTTGAAGATAACATTCAGACAAAAGAGTGTTCAGAAGTATACAGCTAAGGGACAAATCTCTATTTCTGTTCATTTTAAAAAAATTTGCAACATGTAACACATGAATAAACAAGAGCGAGAAAACTGTTTAGATTGCCTTCAAGGCACAGAAAACCAAACAACCCTTGACCCCATGGTCCCCTTCAAAGCAAAGAGGAGAAAATGTCCTCAAATAAAGTTGTGACTGTTCATATAATAACCAAGTAATAGAATGATAAGAACAATTATGTCGAAGAACCTGCTTCCTGTAAAACAGTTCAAATTAGTGTAAGGAGGGAACATAAATTGAACCAGCAATGCTGGCAATAGAACAATTGGTAGTGATCCATTTCAATGGCACAACAATTTCTCGTTGTGCCTCTTTAAGGACCAACACGATGCAGAATTCCTCATGTCAATGGGAGGAAGATTAATCTAAACACTTCTCCACAAGTATGTAAGAATGCATGGGACAGAATAATGGAAAATAAAAGAAATTAAACTAAAAACTTTTCCACAAGGATGGAAGAGGCATGGCAAAGCATAATGGGAACTA
Organism: Erythroxylum reticulatum; assembly: GCA_025504915.1. Classification (NCBI taxonomy): domain Eukaryota; kingdom Viridiplantae; phylum Streptophyta; class Magnoliopsida; order Malpighiales; family Erythroxylaceae; genus Erythroxylum; species Erythroxylum reticulatum. Next base: position 22,479,681 of record JANSVA010000001.1, read on the forward strand.
ACATTAAAGGTTTTCTCCGCAAATGATGATGAGAGGAACTCTAATAGAAACCTATCACACAAATACAGCCAAGAAAAGTTGCAGACAACACTTTGAACCCCAGATAAAGTAGACATTAAGCTTACCTCACTGACATTAGAGACAGCATACAGTGTTGCACCAGCAATAACAAGAGAATCCCCTTTGCGAGGACTACTCCCTCCTACAAATACAATTTCAGTTAAAATAATCCATTTTATGATATAACAAAATCCATTATGACTAATGTACCCAATTAAAACAAGAAAGCAATTTAACATAGGAAGGGGTGTAAAATGAAGAGGCCATTCACGATCGAGTTATGTGATCATCTATGTAAACAATGATTTGGTAAAATAGAATGTTTCATGTTTTTCTTTCTTTTCTTTTTTGGTTTACTTGACGGATAACAAATCACTTATGATATAGAATACGGAACCAAAACTCAAGACAAATTTCAAATCATACATCTTCTAAACCTTTAAGTATGGCACATATGAAAAGGCAAAGAGAAAAGGAGAATGGATCAGTCATAAAGGTTGGCAAGTTTTCACATTACAAACAGCCTTATTTGAATCACTACTAGGAGAAATGATCAACCAACACCATGAAAGCAAACTGACTGTCTGAATTCATAGAATCAGAGAAAAGGAAGGGGAAAAAAAAAAGACAAAGAAAACCAACCTAGACAAGGCATAATTTATGACAAGTTGAATGAAGGTTTTACCTGCTCGGTCACCTGCATGGACATCCGAAAAAACCACCATAACAAGGCCAGCAACACAGACAGCTACTCCAGCTATCTTCTTGAATCTATATTTTGTCTTCAAGAAAATCCGTGTCAGAAGCATAACAGATGGAATTGTCCAACAATCCAGCAGCATGACACTCGTAAGAGACGTGTACTGATAGGCCTTCACCACTGCATGTAGATGGAAAATCTTGTCAATTTCCATATAACTAAAAACATTTAAGTTCTTAAGAATTACGATCATACATCAATAGTTTAGCAAGAAAATGCCTAGCTGGCCATTCTTTGGTATAGCAAGACAATCATTGCATTCAAGGTCATTATCCCATCTATCCGGATCCAGCACATTTTTAAGACTTGTTCAAAGCATATGTTTCAAATGAAAATAAGTAGCCATAGGTAGATTTTTCAGGGATTTGAGACAGTGAGTGATTGTTGGAAGAATACTGAGTAGAATCACCAGCAAATGCAAGGACGTACTTTATGACTAAGAGGAAAAAGAGGCACTGCAGCTTAAGTTCCACAATAAGCTATGTTCACAATTTTTTACTCCAAAATCCAGGACTTATCGCAACAGAATTGCATACTCAATACAGAATGGAACATATAAGAAGTACATATCACATAGCTGAAAACATTAAAATGGTATCGTTGGATTTCTATGCCTATGTGAATATCTCCACTATGTGAGACACTCACCAAGAAAATTGGCCTCTACATCTACCAACCCAAGAAGGACATAGTAGTACCATTTTGCCTGCAGAAATTCCAGAAGATGTAAATCAACTAAAATATCGTTCATATAAACCACAATAATAACTAATCAGTTCCCGAAGGATGTAAATCAACTAAAATATCGTACATAAAAACCAAAATAATATCTAATCACTTCACCTCATCCCTGTGAAAATCGCCATTTTGCAATTACTCAACTGCGTAAGATCTCTAGGGGTTGAATCTAGTGATGAATACAAACAAGAGAAAAAAAAAAGTTCAAAGAAAGCAGAAGCAAATAGATGAAGACAACAAAATCACCTTAAGAGGCTGCTTCCGGTTCAGCAAAATACTTCCGTAAACTATGGCCAAGAACACATAGTTCAGAAAAGACTGAGAAGTTGGGGCATTGACTCCTGAAGACGAAAACAGTATAGAAGTGATCAAGTTATGATACACAATCAAATCTCAATTTCACAAAGACCATGTCAAAGAAAGTAAGATACACTGAAGATGGTCAAGAAAAAAAGGGAGAAAGAGAGAGAGAAAAGGAAACATATGTAATGCTGATATCGTTATCAGCAATCAACTTTCGACAGCCAAAAGTTTAACAAAACAAACCGAAGGAAAAATGTCTTTTATGCTCAGAAAAGGACTTTTTTTTAAAAGAGAAACAGGATGAATAATTAGCAAATAGAGACGGAATCTCGAACTTAGAGTAGAAGAAACACACTTTACCAGCTCTGCAATGTATAGCAATCACTAAGTAATACACGAAAGCATCCAACTTGCCAATGCCAAGTGTCAAAAGGACAAACTGATGGTTAAACGTACTTAACACTCCATCACATATACCAAAAACAAAACAATAAGATATAAACGGTAATACCAATCGGAGAAACAAATGAAGACACACATATTTATACTCGTGTGCATTATAGAGAGAAAGAGACAGAACCTTTTCTAGCCAGTTCAGAAGATGAAAAGCCAGTAGAGGTGATGAGCAGTGAAAGAAATTGTCCCAACCCAAGCCCCACCAATGTTTTCTTAGACCAAAACTCCTTGCAGGTTATCATTTTCCGCTCTCTTTCTCCCTCTTACCTCTTTTCAAGTTCGAAGAATCAATTTCCAAAACTCCAATCCAATAACATTAAAATAGGAAACACCAAAAATCCAATTTATAAGTCCAAAGGCAGTGAATCCGCAAACCAACAACCACCCACTTGGGCTGGGGTGACGATGTGAATAATTAGCATTCGACAAATAAAGTTGTGAGATGCTGATGAGATAAGCGTGACAACAACTAATCAAAGATAGTTCCTTTCTTAGAACTAGGAAGAATTAACCAATCTCAATAACATGAAAGCAATAAACTTTGGGGACCTGCCAAGTTCCACACGGGAATTGGCTCCAGCCGTTGGACTTGGAGGTTGGGGAGAGACTTTTGGCAACTTCTGTGGCAACAATAACACATCTCCACTTTCACTAGGCTTTTTCTTTCGTGTCTTAAACTAAGGTTGTCCGACTTTTGGGGCCTACATAGAAATTCTAAGTAATTATTAGTCCACGAGTTACCTGTAACAAAGCCTTTTCATATAACAAATGCTTGGTCACTATCATCGATCCAAAAGCGTCGGCATTGAATCTCCTGTGGTATAGAGTCCATACAATAGAAGAAGACGGATGACACTCCTTTTTCTCACTTCTCAGAAGGAATTTAGCTTAAAAATTTCAAGAATAGGCTTGATTCGATTAAATAGAGTTTTTTAAAGTATGAGAAATGCAAGTTTCAGTATGCAAGACATGCTTTATCCCCAACAAATTTCACAGAACTATTAGTCCAATATGCAACTGTTATAAGGAAGATGTGACTTTTCATTTATTTTGGTGCTAAAATCATAGAATGAGGTGACAAGTGTTTTTCATATTCATTTATCTCCTAATATTATTTCTTAAAAGAAAGAGCACGTACCATTCTTTAAATAATCACTAGTAATTTTTTAAAAAATTAATCAAAGATCAACATATTTTAATTCACTCTTACTTTTTTATTTTTGGAATTTTGATATTAAAAAATTAGAGAACTTAGTCAAAAGAAGTTCACTTAGCCTTTGTTTGGATCCTTATTTATACAAGTAAAAAGAAAGGAAATATTGAAGGAAAAAGAGGAGAAAAGAATGGAAGAGAAATGAGACTTCCTTTTTTCCTGTTTGTTTTCCTAATTTATTAAAGGAAGGAATTAAAACTTATATTGGACAAAAGAATTTTTTGAGACCTTTATACCCTTGATTATAGAACTTGTTTATCTTTTGCTATGAAATTGTTTTTATGAAAAACCACCCTTCTTTGGGCTTTGTTGTTGGAAGGCATTTCTTTAACATCTTTAACCCTTCACAACTATAATTTATTGGAATTTCGTAAGGAATAAGAGCTTTATATCTTCTGTAGAAAGCGCAAGACAGAAGAAAAAGGCAGGAGTTGTGCAGAAGAAAGGCAGGAGGTTGTGTTATGTGTGGGAATTGTGGCTGATAGTGTCATTTTTGTTGAGTTAAATAAGGATACAATGGTAATTTACTTATATTAGGGTTATCTTGTCTTAAATTTCTCCTCCTTTCCTACCAATTTGATGGGAAATACATTTGGTCCAAATTTCTCTCATATTCTTCTCCATTCTCTCACTTTCTTTTTACTTATTTTTGTCCAAACAATGGAAATCAAGAGAATTGTAATTTTCTTCCTTTCTTTTATCTTGCTTTCCTTTAATCCAAACAAAAGGCTTAATAAATTTGGTTAAAGTTTTATTACATTTTCTGTGTCATGAAATACTCACTTAAAAATTAAGATAATTAATGAAAAAAATTATATTAGTAAAATTTGTAATTATTATTAATAATAGACATAATAATTTATAAATTGTGTTTTGAATATAGAAATTGATCAATCAACGATTTAAAAATACATGACAAATTTGATCCACGTAATATTTACTAAGTTCAAGTATTTTTACTCTTAGTCATTTAACATAAAGGTGAGTTACAATTTCCATTAACACAGAAATTTGAACATTTAAACATTGTGTTATGAACGTAATAGTTATTAAGTTCAAGTATTTTTACTCTTAGTCATTTAATAAAAAAAGTGAGTTACGATTTCCTTTAACACAGAAAATTGAACGTTTAAACATTCGTAACGATTAATTTAGACCACATTAACTCTGTAATGTAAAGATTGCAAGTTCATAGTTCTCTACTATGAGGCAATTGTCATTACTGCTGATACTAGTATATTGTATCACTAACTTAAAATTCATTTCACAAGCTAACTTTGTTCTAGATCCTAAACATGAAGTTTGAAATGCTTTCTTTTTTATGGAGGACTACGGTATGGTCACAATGCTTGTCATGTTACTGATAACCAAATAACCAGCCTTTTAACCGTATATATGCTTTACTTTTGGAGTCCATTGCACAAAAGTATTAAAAAATCGTTCATAAGATTTAATCTTCTTTTAGTAGCATGTAGTTTAAACTCCTCATGAGGAGTAAAGGAAAACATCGTTGCTAGGAATATGGTTGTACTTTTAAGACCACGAAGGGCTCTCGATCACAAGCATACTCTTTGCTATTTTTTAATACTGTAATTTGGTTATCATATATTTGTCTTTATGTGGTTATGTCTTTTCCAATGTATCTCAAGGGAAGCTTTCATTATCATCTCTTTTATGAACAGGAAAATTGCTTGCAGAAGTTTGAACTTCCAGAGCCTGTTCGTTATGTTGGTGGAATTTTGCAGGTCACTATTGGGTAGGGTTCAGAGAGAATATGTGGACGCCTTCATCTATATATGGTTTGTTCTTCCCACTTTCTTTTTTACTTCTCTATTTCTCTTTAAAAGGTCTTTCTTTTGTTTGAAGCAACACTTACTGCATGCATATTTTGGGCAACCTGAGAAATCTTTGGATGTGCTGGCTTCCATATTATTCTTGATTTCGATAGCATTACACTTTTTGTTTGGTTATAGTTAGGCTTGCTTGAAACAGCAATCCTAAGTACGAAAACCAGTGAATTAGGACCACACAATCCGGTGGTCGGTGGATGAAAAGCTTGTCTTGTGTCTTATTGTCATCGTGTCTTTCCTGAATCCAATTTTCTTTCTTGAAAAATTATTCATGTATCACAAGGTGAAGATTTCAACAAAGCATGAACCACCACTCTTAATGCTTGCATGGTTTGTTGGTATGGATAACTTGTGGTGCTAACCTTTCCGTTGTGATACTGTAGTGTTTCTCATGTCAAGCTGTCGACTGGCCATTAAGGCCCACGTTTGGATACTGAAATCCTTGAACCATCATGCAAGTTTGTTCTAAAAGCGCATAATTATACCCAACCGAGCTTAACTGAAGAGGATCTCTTTGTATAACCCAAATATTTTTTCCTCCCAACTTAGAGCAGATTTTACAAATGCTTCGAGGACAAGGATTTGTGGTCGTGGAATATGGTTAGAATGAAGAAAATGAGGATTTAATGTCAACGTTATAAACTTTGGTACAAGATTGAATTTTGGCACATTGTACTAATATTAGTCAATAGTGAGTATCACTTTGGGCAATTTTTAAACTTTATAAAATTGGCCATGATTTTTTTTTTAAATTACAAAATAGTCTATTAGTATATTGTATCTATATATCTTATAAATTTACATCAACTTTGTCTTCAAATATTATAATAATAAAAAGTTTAAATAAAAACAATTTATTAATTTTATTAACAATAATTTTCAGATATTTCACATATAATTAATAACTACAATTAATATAAAAAAGACAATCATCATACAAATATAAAATTAAGAAAAATACAAAGTATTTAAAATATTACAATTTCGTCATATAATAAATCATAATTACATCAAATAAAAAGAATAATAAATATCCTTAACTCTCTAACTGTTACAATTTATAACAAGAGTTCGTGATAAGGAAACAACCAAGTAGAAATGAAACCTAAAACAAAAACATTTAAAATTACCTTACATATATAGAATTTAACATATATATCAAACATAAACAAAATTAAAAGATAAGGAGAAATAAAAACTTGGAACTTCATTCAATCGTCTACAAGGAAATACTCACTATAAACTACATTGATCTTAATTATCATTTGGTACAAATTTCTCATCATTAAGAGGGGTCTTATTATCATCATCATTCAAATTTAATGCACCAAATGACATGTCAATGCTTTTCTATCTAAGATTATCTTCTAAATTACTCACATCTACTAAACCTGATTCCTCAGAAACCCAAAATTGGATATGCTAAATTACTTATTCTATTAAGAGTCATAGTAAACAAGAAAATTTAATTATTAAAAATTATAAGAAATTATATCTAAATTAATAATAATAATAACATATCTTTCCTGAAACTTTAAATTTTAATAGACGAAGATCAAGTCATTCAATCTCTTGCGCTCCAATGTATTATTTTTCTTGGAATGGACAAATTCAAATATGCTCCAGTTCTTTTTATAGCTTATTGTACTTATACATTGACTTAAATTCAAATTGTAAACTTTTGTAATTCTAGAATACTAGTTCTAAATTGATCCCACCAAGAAACTGTAAGTCGTAACACAACAAAAGTAGCGTTACAAACAAAATAAAGTGATAATTAATTTCCAATAAGTGAGAAAAGGGAAATAGCTAATACTTGAAGAAAGTTTTGCTCTTTATTAAATAGTAATTGACATCCCAAAATCTGTAGAAAACTGCTTATAAAGCTTTCTGTGTGAGCGTAGGAGATCTTATATCATCTCATGGGTAACAACAGTTGTAATAGTTAATAGTAGTTTCCTATTAACTTCAGTTTTCTTTGTGAAACTTGGTTTGAAATAGACACTAGGATTAAAAAACATCTCAGCTGCAAACAACAAAGAGTAAAGTTTTCTTTTCCATCTGTTATTGATGATTGAAGATAAGATGTATATAAAGAAGATCTCTTTTTTAGATTGACCTTAATTGCTTTCTTCGCCCTTTCAATAGCATCCAAAAAAATCCATAATTGCCTTTTCATCACTATCAGCTAAACAAAGCACTTTCACCAAAGGCTTACCAACTTGGATAACAAATTGATATTGTGACCAAAATTTAGTATCTCTAACCTTCAATCTAACATTAGACGTAACATATTGAGATGTAGCTCAGTTATTACTTATAAACATCTGTCTCAAATCTTTTTTCATCATGTTGAAGTGATAAGAAATTCTTTTCAAATCTTGTCATAACAGGTTGACACAAATTCGTACCATTGGTAAAATCCTTTTTCATTGAATTCATCACTCATGTATAAGTATAAATGAACTTAGTCACTTTTTTGACTTTCTGCACAGTCTCATCAATAATAGGAAAATACCTAGCATTCCTTATATTTTCAAGCATTAAGTCAATGCAATGTGCAACATAAGGAGTCTAAAAAAGAGTTATACTTATTTTGTAACCTTCTTCTCACTACTTTATAAGCATAATCATTGTCAGTAATGAACAAAACAATATTTGCTGGCTCTACTTCATTCATAACTTTATCGAATATCTAAAATAAAGTATCAGTATTCCTAAAAAGGTCATATTCATCAATGGACTTCAAAAACATTAAGCCTTTTACAGAATAAACTAGAAAATTAATAATAGGCTCATGTCTCCTATTTGTCCAACCATCATATATGATTGAACACCCATAAGTAGCCTAATTTATTCTTCTTTTTTCTAAATAACTTTTAATTTTAGAAACTAAGTAACTTAAAAGTTTACCTCTATAATAATCAATAGAAGGAGCTTTGTATCTTGGGTTTATGGTTTGGGTTATCAGAAATCCCTACAAGGTATTCAAAACATAAGTGGTACATCCAGAATCAATCCACCAAGTAGTATAAGGAACTTTAGTCAAATTAGATTCGAACCATACTAAAGCACTAAGCTTACCTTTCTTTTCAAACTAGCCTTTACGCTTTAGACAATCTTTCTAATAATGCCCAAGTTTCTTGCAAAAATGGCATCTATCATCTTTAGGTTCCTTCTTATGAATTTGACCAGAGGATTTATTAACTTTAAATGGTCCTTACTTGCCCTTGCCCTTGCCTTTGCCATAATTCCTTTTGGTCTTCTTTCTAACTCCTTAATGACCTACCAAATTAATGGTATGGGTCCCCTGATTCTTACTTGTCTCCTTTTGAACAAGCATAGTGGCTAACTCATTCACATTCCACTTGTTCTCTATAGTGTTAGGAATGGCCCATACTGCTTATGAGACAAAGAATTAAGAATGAATTATACTAAAATGGCAACCACATCAATTACCATACAGAATATAAAATTCACAATTAAGATGTATCTGTGCTTCTAGTTATTTGAGAATCTTTCTCTAATCGCATTTGTGTTTGAAACAAAAAACACTTCATTTATTAACAAAAAGAAAGAAGTAACCAATAGTGAACCTTAAAATTAAGATACGAAGAACAATTCAATAAGAAATTATGCAGTATCTTTAATGGAAAACATAGAATTTAGAACTAGGCTTTTATACTACATATAAGCATAATATATTGCATAAACGTAATCATAATAATTCTTTAATTCAGATCTAAAAAAATTCTATGTTTTACGTCAAGATATAAAATATGAAATATATATCTAGGTCCATGACTTTTGTTCGATCGTAAAGTGAGAAAAAATCCTTATTAATGCTTAGATATAGAGAAACTTGATTTCTCTTACGTTTTTCCTCAATAATCCTGCTTTCTAATGGTGAAAAATAAACAAAGGTGTGCGGGAGAGAGAGAGTACCGATTTCAAATAAAATAAAGATATCTCTGAACTGTTTCAATCAAACAATAAATTTAAAATAAAACATGATCTTACTTAATCAATATTATCTTACTTAATCAAATTGACAAATCAGAATTTAGTATTTAATATTATTAAAATCATAATTATTTAATGAGCCACACACACACACACACATATAGTTTTACACATCTTATATAATATAACTCATTTTGTATAATTACATTATGCACAATTCAATTTCATCCAACACAATTTGCCAATAAATCAAAAACTAATAATTCAAGTTTTTAAAATACACAATTACACAATAAACCTCTCCATCTTATATAATATAACTCATTTTATATGATTACATCATACAAAATTTAATTTCATCCAACACAATTCAACATAAGTAAAAAATTACCAATTCAAGTATTCAACATACATAATTACACAATATGCATGTCCATCTTATATAATATAACTTATTTTATATGATTATATTATACACAATTCAATTTCATCCAATACAATTCACCAGAAGTCAAAAACTAACAATTCAAATATTTAACATATATAATTACACAATAACACATCCCCCATATTTAAGATATCATAATCAATTTTTAACAACTTGATTTTTTCCCAAATTTTTTTAACAACTCGTTTTTGCAGTGTTTTCATTTACAGGAATTGCAAGCAAGCAATAGTAATATTGTGTCCATATTTTTATCTAAGCACATCACATATATGTTGTACCTTTTAAGAGTTTTTTGCTTTAATTATGTTGAAATAATATGATTCATAAATTTGAATATATGGTGTAAGAAACTAAGAATGAAATAATGAATCAATATATGAAGAGTAGATATATATCACTCCCATTGTGCATTGGCTACAAAATAATAATAACTTGAATGTTCAATTCAATACTCTCTAAAAGAAGCATTAGATAACACATTCCTCATTTGTTCATCGTCATCATCATTACACCCAATTCGAAGTCCCGCAGTGAAGCAAGGTCTGGAGAGGTCGGATAGTACACAATCTTACCCCTACATAGTAGAGAAGTGGTTTCCGGTAGATCCACAATGCAGATGCGACAGGAAAATAGTGATGCAGGTTAAGAAGAAAAAAAGAAAAAAAATACAAGACAATACATAAGGATATATCTGATGTTTGACCATATCTGCTAGTACCTTACACCTATAAAGATCGACTCTTTTCGTCGTTAGTTGCGCTAGGGGACTTCACTGAGCGCCCCACTTACAAAGGCATAAAGGCAATTTGGGCTAGACTTCCTATATGGTAAGTATGAGGCGCGAGGCCTCTAAAACGTATCGTTCACCCTTATCCTATCACACCAGACTTTCCTAAATCTTACAATTGCCTCAGTGAGGGCCAACTCTGACATATCTCTCTTGATCTCTTCTCTCCAGGTTTTATAAGGCCTTCCTTTCCTCCTTTTGTAGCCACTAAGGTTTGTTATCTCACAGTGTCATACCAGAGCATTAGATGGCATCCTGCGCACATGCCCAAATCACCTAAACCTCTTCTCTCTCAGCTTGTCTACAATATTAGCCACCTGTAGTTTGGATCTCATTACCCGATTCTGTACCCTATCTTTTATGGTAATTTCACACATCCACTTAAGCATACGCATTTCTGCTACCAACAATTGTCACGTATGTCTATGTTTAATAGGCCAAAACTCTGCCCCATATAACATGGTTGGCCGAATCACCATCTTATAGAACTTCCCTTTGAGTTTTACATGGACCTTTTTATCACATAAAACACCTGATGCACTCCGCCATTTGATCCACCCACATCTAATACGATGCAATATATCTTCATCGATATTACTATCTCTCTGAATGATGGATATGAGGTATTTAAAACTTGACTTCTATGGTATGATGTCAATGCCAATCGCTATCGTCGCCTCTTGTGCCATTTGACTACTCGAAAAGTTACATTCTAGATACTCCGTCTTGGACCTGCTCATTCTAAAACCTGTCGATTCTAATGTTTCTCTTCAACGTTCTAACTTGGCATTAACCCCCTTTTTGGTCTCATCCACCAGAATAATATCGTCAGCAAATAACTTACACCAAGGTACTTCCCCTTGAATGTGTTTTGTAATTTCATCTAACACTAATGTGAACAAAAAAGGACTTAAAGTTGAGCCTTGGTGTAGTCCGACACCAATAGAGAACGCTTCCGTGTCGCCTCCTAACGTCCTTACGCTAGTCAATACTCCTTCATACATATCCCTAATCACTCTAATATACGTCCTAAGAATGCCTTTTGCCTCCAAACACCACTATAGGAGTTCTCTAGGGACCCTGTCATATGCCTGCTCCAAATCTACAAAAACTATATGCAAATCCCGTTTTTGTTCCCTGTAGCATTCCATTAGTCTCCGATGTAGATGTATTGCTTCTGTCGTGAACCTACTAGGCATAAATCCGAACTAGTTGGTCGATATAGAAGTAACTCTCTGGATTCTCTTTTCAATTACCTTCCCCTATAACTTCATAATATGACTTAGTAGTTTGATGCGTCGATAGTTTTGGCATTGTTGAATGTCTCCTTTAGCCTTATATAAGGGGATCAACCTACTCAATCTTCATTCATCCAACATTTTGGCTAACTCGAGGATCACATTAAATAGCTGAACTAACCACTCAATACCGATAGCTCCTTATTGCTTCTATACCTTTATAGGGATGTCATCCAATCCTACGACCCTTTCACTTCTCATTCCCCTCAAAATTTTTGTAATTTCTTCCCTTGTGATCCTCCCCTAGGAGTAATCGTTTAGACATTATCGCGACACGAGAGGTTTTCCTAACTTTATATTGACCAATATGTTTTCATTATATAGGCCATAAAAGTATCTCTTCCACCTCCGCTTGATGGCTTGGGCATCTATAAGTACCTGACCTACTTCGTCACGTATACAGTAGACTTGGTTGAAATTTGTCGTCTCACGTGCCCTCGCTCTCACTATCTTGAAAATTCATTATGCTCCTTTGACCGTATCCAAATCCCTGTACATATACTTAAGCGTCTCCTTTAGCCACTGTGATAGTCCTCTTTGCCTTTTGTTTTGCCAGTTTAAACCTTACTCTATTAATAATACGCTCCTCCTCTGTTGCACTTGCCAACAGATCTTTAAAATCTCTCTTTTTCGCCCTCACTGTCCCCTGGACCTCGACTAACCACCACCAGGATTCCATCCTCCCCCTGTCTTTTAGATACCCTTAGGAGTTTAGTGGCGGTCTCTCTCACTACAGGGGCTACTCCCTGCCATATCTGATCCGCATCCCCACTCACAACCCATGTAGTATTATTCCTAACCTGAGTCCTAAAATGTTCCACCATGTCCCTTTTGAGTCTCCCCCATCTAATTTTTCAATATGGCTTGGTAAAAAGTTATGTCCTCCATCCTTTAATTCCTAGATCCAAAACTAATAATTTATGTTGGGTTGAAAGGCATGCGGCAGGAAGCACTTTGGAAACCTTGCACCATGACCTAACGCTTTTGTTGACAAGGAGATTATCAATTTGCGTCTTGGTGGTGCTACCCTGAAACGTCACGAAGTGCGCTTCGTTTTTTTAAAAAAGGAATTTACTATAACTAACTCATATGCGATGAACTATCATTTCTAGTGCCATATCTGAAGCCCCCATGAGTTCATGTATAGCCATTTGAATCTACCCCTATATGCCCATTAAAATCCCCTCCTATGATGATCTGCTCAAAATTAGAGATTTGTAATAACCCCGTCTAGGGTCTCCCAGAATGTTCGTTTTTGTTGTCTGTCTGTGCCAGGTTGAGGTGTATAAGTACATACTATATTGAGAACCATACTGTTTAGAACAATTTTTGCCACCATTATCCTATCATTGACCCTTGTGATCCCCACTACCTTGTTTATAAGTCCCTTGTTCACTAAGATACTACCCCATTCTACTTCCTTGTACATCCTGAGTACCATAATTTGAAACCCCTATCTCCTTTGCTTTAGCCCCTGCCCACTTAGTCTCCTGAATGCATGCTATATGTATCATATACTTATCTAAAATCTCTATCAATTCTAAGGACTTCTCTGTGAGGGTTCCCACGTTCCAAAAGTCTATTTCCAAGAGTCTATCCTTATCAAATCATCTCCGTCGTTATTCCTGTAAGTTGCACGTACCGACCCGCTTACACTAATTCCATTTTCTCGATCTGAAGACATCCCTCCTATCTCGTGTCTCTTACGTTTCCTGCCTGTGGTATCCTAAGGAAAAACTTAAAAGCTGAAACTAATAGACCCCACTGCAAACTACGATAAATAAATAAATATAAATATAAATATAAATATAATAAATAAATCAATAAAAATAACAATACTAAATAAATAAATAGAGAAAAATAAAAATAAAAATAAAAATATATAAATATATGATGATGATGATAATAATAATAATATATGAAACTAATAGTAATCAGAAAATTAATAAATAATAAAATAGAAATAAAAAGCAAGAAAATAAAACTACGATAAATAATAAATAATTTTCCAACTAAGGGGAGTCACAGTCATGCACAAAGAATGCCAGTATAAAAACAAATGATAATAAACAGACCTATTCTCGTCAAAGTTGGAGCTCTCATTGAGAGGTTTTGAAAGTGGCAAGCAAGATGGTATGCGTTTGGTGAGAAGAGATTCTAAAGAAGTAAAAATTTCTATTGTAAAAACATGTTATGACTAAATCTAAAATCTTGTCTTATAAGGAGGACGTGCAGGCTTAGGGCAATAACTGCAACACCAGACTTTTTGAGTCCTTTTATGTTGTTTTGTATTTGAAGATACTACTGTACATTAATATATACATGGTTGTACATGAGTTCAAAGATGTAATTGAATCCTTTTGGTGCGTATGCTAGTGATATATAATGTTATGTGCCCTTACCTGAACTTAAAGTTCATCAGTATGCGAAATCTTGGAAATTTCCAATATATAAGCTTTTAAGTGTGTAAAACTGAGTCCATTGGATGGATATGACTATGGTGGTTAAATTAAATGTGTTCTAATTCCTTAGAGGTGATTAGATATGATTTATAGACTTACTGGACACTTGGAAAGTTTAATTGGAAAAGTTAATGTACATAAGGACTTATTTGCAATTTGTCAAAAGTTAAAGGACTTAATAGTAATTTTTCAATTCTTGGAGGACCAATTTGTAATTTGATAAAATTAAGGGGCTTACTTATAATTTTCAAAAGTCCGGGACCAAAATGAAAATAAAAGTTTTGGTGATTCCCAAATTTTGGGCTTAATTGCAAATTTAGGAAAGTTTGGAGGG
>JANSVA010000001.1:22494452-22516226 GCA_025504915.1 Erythroxylum reticulatum
TTATGACATGAAATAATGTTTTCAAACTTACTTATGCATAAATGAGTCATATATGCTACGTGTATGTTTTCTCTTTTGGCTTAGAGCCATAACAAGGTTTCATTTTATCGGTTGGACCGATAAATAAAAGTATGATGCCTTACTTGATTTTTTATACTTAAATGTTGTATATGATTTTTATGATTGGCGAGGAAACGATTGGCCAATCGTGTGCTGAGCATAACTGATTATGATTAAGTGACCCCCGTATCCTTGACGCTGGTACATTAAAGTTGAGTCGCTGTATCAACACCTTTCTACGGGACTTGCGGGTGATTCCATACCTAGGGTTTGGAGATCGACGAGGTCATCACCTAGGGTCATGACACTCTTGTCGACTGTCGTTCGAACTCACCACGAATGAAAGTTGAGCCAACACCAATAATCAGTGGGTGTGCACATTAGTTTGGCCGACTAGTGGTGTCACACATTTTTGTTTTGACTTATTCTGATATTTATTTTCTGACGAGATTTGATTTATACATCTGATGTTTTTATGCATTTGTATATTAGAACTGGAATTTATGTTCACCGGATGAGTGATTAATAGGCTGAGCCTATATGGTTCCTAACCAGTATACATCAAGTCATAGGCTGGGCCTATGTGTTTTTCTATGCGTGATATATTCACTTCATAGGTTATCTACACCGTATTGGTATAAACCAATTCTATCTGTCTGAATACCTGGTGTACTCACCCCCTCCGCTTGCCAACCATGTAAGTTAATTTAGTAAGTTTGAAGCTTTGAGTAGATCGTGTGGTCTTTTGACATTTTTGGGGTATTACCACACGTAGGTAGTTTCTTATTTTGTACTTTTATTGTTTAGCGACTTATGAACTGCGTTTATGTAGATATGCTTTATGATTTTGTAAGATAACTTTTGATTACCTTGTGTTTTATAAACAACTTTATGTACGAATTTTCGACACTGTTGTTGAGATTACCTTGAGTGGACTACAGAGTCCTGAAGTTATGGTTGGATGTGAATATAGAAGTGTGTTTAAAATCGTCTATAGGTTTTGGGATTTTTAAATTACAACCGTTGTGCAGCCAAAATTTCTCAAAAAAAGAATAAAAAAGGAATATTCAGTTAGCCTTGCATAGTTAGATTAAGGATATCGCGAGTGTCTTTAGTCCAAGTATGTGGCAGTTATCATGGGCCCGATATGGTACTGGGTCGTGACAATAATGGTAAGCATAAAAGACTGATGTGAGAAGTTCAATATGTTTTAAACACGCAGGTAAAGGGAGTGGGCGGCACAATATTAGTATCCCTAAGCGTAGATTTAGCAAATTTTCAATGTCAGAAAAGCATTTTTCTGCAGAGGGTTAATAAATGCCTTGCTTTCGACACACACATGCCCTCTCCCTCTTCCTCTCTCTCTCCATTTATGACTACAACCTACTGTTGTCTACTGAAGGAACTCCAAACCAAAAGCTTACCTTACATACTAAGCAAGTCTAGCCTTCAAAAGTTAAAAAAAAACTTATGATGTTACCGTCTAACTACAACTAACACTACCATCTAACGAAAACAATCTAAATTATAGATAGAGAAAACTATGAGAAATGTGGGACTTTGATTTACCAGAAGCAAAACATGCAAGAAAGATGTAGCAACCTCCTACCCCTATTGCATATCCAAAGCCAAAGGTAGAACATGGATGCAGAGGAAAAAAAAACTTCACGTACAGAGATATATGCAAAACTAATAGGCACAAGCTCAGACCTCCACCAACCATTAATAAATCAAAGAACGGAACTCCCTATGATCAGCATAGATACTAGATATTGTTAAAAATATAAATTAACGCATTCATATCCAAAGAGTCTTGAATCACGAAACCTAGATAAGGAAATCTCATAACTAAACCCAAAAAGCACAAGAGGGATACACAGGGGAAAACAAAGATGTAATGGATAATTTGGATAATACTAAGTAAAGAGAGAAAAGAAAACTTACTTGTTCCATGACAACACGAAACTGATTATTTGCTCACAAATACCTTTGATTGTTCAAGACAAAATAGCTGGCAACTCCCATTGAAGCTCCAGCTACCCCCTGGGCACTCCAACACTCCCACAGTTGCACCTTATTGAAGCTCTTAAAGGAGGTGTGGACCTTTAGAATGCTTCCATAGATGATGACGATGACTATGCTACTATCTCCAACGGCTCCAACAACAAGACGGATTCCAAGCTAGAAATAGAAACCGACGATGAAGTCCCTCCTGTTCCTCCCCCCCCTTCGTCTCTCTTTGAAGATGGGGAAAAGGTTCTCGCTTTTCACCAGAAACAGATTTATGAAAGCCACGACATTCCATTTGGTATAAAGTATTAAAGTCTTTCTGTTATGTTGATTTTATAAACTCTTATTATAATAATAAACAAAGGTTATATAATGTCATGAATATTGATACGTATGAGCATATTATTAGGGCTTA
The DNA here is from genome assembly GCA_025504915.1 of Erythroxylum reticulatum. NCBI lineage: Eukaryota > Viridiplantae > Streptophyta > Magnoliopsida > Malpighiales > Erythroxylaceae > Erythroxylum > Erythroxylum reticulatum. The sequence goes on from JANSVA010000001.1 coordinate 22,496,938, forward strand.
GTCATTTCTTTGTAATACAGATCTTAAGACTTAATCAATATGATTATTGTGATGGTCCCAACTAGATAAATTGAGTGGTAAAGAATGAATATATATAATATTATAAACCAAAAAGATAGAGCTTCACAATTACAACATTATTAAAACTTGATGTGGCATCTTAAATATAGGGAAACTGTTAAAAGTTAATTTCCAACAATTTCAACCATTGCAATTCACAATTCACAAAATATAGATAAACAATTTCTATTTCTAACAATTTCATTTCAACCATTACAAAATATACATAAACGATTTCCATTTCTAACAATTTCATTTTCATTTCCAACAATTTTGAACAATTTCAATTCAAAAATCACAAAATATAAATAAACAATTTTCAATAATTTCATTTATAATAATTTCAAACAATTTCAATTCAAACATCATCAAACATATATAAATAATTTTCATTTCTGACAATTCCATTTACAACAATTTCTATTTTCGACAATTTAATTTCCAACAATTTTCAACAATTTCAATTCAGTCATCACAAAACATACGTAAATAACCGAATATAATGTAATTATTTTTCAAAGTTTAGATCAAAAAACACACCTGAAAATCTAAAAATTCAATTAATTGTCAGGTTGTGTTGGATCTAGATTTGTTCTAGATTTGGAGATTCTAGATACGATTGATGGTTAGAAATGTTGTTGGAGATCAGTGGTGGTGTGCTGTGTGGAGGAGAGTGGCATGGTGCGGTGGTGTCATTAGATGGAGGAAAGTGGTGTGGTGGTGGCGTGGAGGAGAATGGAGAGTGGTGCGGTGCTCTTGTTGTTGCTAGAGAGGGAGAGGCAACCGTCGAAGAGGAGAATGAGAAAGAGAGAGTGCGAGCATATGAGAGAGAAACCCAAAAAAATGGAAGGAGAGAGTAGATGAGCATTAGGTGGGCAGGGGTTTTGAAAAATTTGATTTCTTTTTTCAATTTTACAAACAAGTTCTTGGAATTCTCAAAAATCACGGTATCGACTGTATATATTTTGAATACCAGTTGGTATCACTAACCTCAATTCTGTTTCATTTTTCAACCGGAACGAAACGACTTTCACAGCCTTGCTCAATGTTTAAACAGAAGTGAGACTCACTTCTATTTAACCCTATGTGGGTTCTACTTTAATAAAATTAAAACAATCTACGTCAGTAAAAAAAGTCACGTCAGCATTTAACTAACAGAGACCTAACTTTGTAAGTAGTTCCATCCTTTTAGGGGCTGTTTTGAAAGTTTTCCAAACGTTAATGTTCATTTTGAACATTTTTACAAATGTTATGATTCATTTTTATCACACCAAAATGTTAGAGTACAACTTAGATTTCATTGTAAATGTTAGGAGTTAAGGTTTTGAAAAGGTTTAGTTTAGCATTTGTTGAATAGTTTGATCAATTTCATATAATTATTTGATTATGAAATAGAAATATTTACCCTATAAACTACACTTTTATTTTCCTAATTGATACCATCATGTTGGTTAACTTCTAACAATTAATGGAATTTAATGTTAGTCAATTAAGGAGTGTATTATATATAATGCCAACCAATTTTTCAGTTGACGTAAACATATTTTATGGAAATACAATGTCAATATTGCAAAATGATAAACAAGGAAAGGAGAGAAATTGAGGCACAACATAAGGTGGTAAATGCCAACTATCGAGCCTTTTGTACAAGGTCCATTGTCCTCTTTATATTGGACCCAAAAGGTTGGCTAATTGTTTTCAACTAACAATAATAATAGTTCAATTCAGTTTCCTTATCTTTTTTCGTAAACAAAGACTCCTACTAGAATTAAATTAGCACACTAAAGTAATTCCTTCTCAATCAGCCATCCCATTTCAAGCTAATTTTCTAAAAAAATTATTATTTTAAATATAATGTGTATTTTTTTTCTGAAAAAGGCTTTTTTTAAGGAATTAGAAAGGGTTTTTTTTTTTTTTTTTACAAACCTCAAAACTCGTTTGTCGACGTCGTCTCTGTTTGGGTTTTTTTGAGTTCACTTCGGTTGAGTTCATTCTTGGACTGCTGAAGCTCCCTCTGTGGTTCCTCACATTGGCTTCCTAAATCCTTAAACAACAAACCCCTCCTTAAACCCCCTCAAACTGCACCATCCAACAAAACCACTTTTGTTGAGTCAAATGAGTAAAAGGGTCTTACTGACCCTTCGCTCTCACTCCAGGTCTTCTATGTTATTGTCTCCTTCGTCAATTCCCATATGCCATTCACCGTTTTTGTCCAACCACTCTCTTCTTTCCCGCCAACATATAATCTTGACCATTGCCAGATTCGTCTCGGCTTCTTCATCGGACAATCTGCAAGGACTGGTGGATCCCGACGACCCCATTTTGCTGGAGAACGATCAAGCTGTGTCGTTTTCTAGGGAGGAATTTGCTTTTTTGCGGGATTCCCTGTCGAAGCCCGATGCTTCTGTACAGAAGTTTGATAGTGGTAAGCACTCAAAGGACGCTATTGTGATTGCAGATGCTATTTTGAATAACAATGATGTCTTCGGGAGTAAAACCCAGAAATTTCTTCGGCAATATAGAGAGAAATTGAGCGAGACTTTGGTAGCTGAAGTGTTGAATCTAATAAAAGACCGTGAATTAGGCGTCAAGTTTTTCATTTGGGCTGGGAGGCAAATTGGGTACAAGCATAGTGAACACATGTACAATGCATTGTTAGAGATAGTGGAAGGGAATAATGGTTACGGAGAGAAGGTACCTGATGAGTTATTGCGTGAAATTAAGGATGAAGACAGGGAATTGCTCGGGAAATTGCTCAACGTCTTGATTCGTAGACGTTGTCAAACTGACATGTGGAATGTCGCTCTGGAAGAGTTGGGTAGGCTCAAAGATCATGGATACAAGCCCTCAAGACTGACTTACAATGCTTTAGTTCAGGTGTTTTTAAGAGCTGAGCGGCTGGAGACGGCTTATTTAGTTCACAGGGAGATGGCAAGTTTGGGTTATACTATGGACAGGATTAGTTTGGGTTATTTTGCACATTCTCTCTGTAAAGCAGGGAAATGGAGGGAAGCCTTGAAGTTGATTGAGAAGGAAGATGTTCTGCCTGATACAGTGCTTTATACGAAAATGATATCAGGTTTATGTGAAGCTTCACTTTTTGAAGAAGCTATGGAATTCTTAAATAGAATGCGGACATCCTCTTGTCTTCCTAATGTTGTAACTTACAGGATATTGCTTTGTGGGTGTCTAAAAAAGGGAAAACTTGGTAGGTGTAAGAGGATTCTTAATATGATGATTCAGGAAGGCTGTTACCCAAGCCTCGGGATATTTAATTCTCTTGTTCATGCCTATTGCAAATCTGGAGATTATTCTTTTGCATATAAGTTGCTTAAAACAATGGTTAAATGTGGGTGCCAGCCTGGTTATGTGGTTTACAATATATTGATCGGAGGTATTTGTGGCAATGAGGAGTTGCCTAGCTTAAGTTCATTGGAGTTGGCTGAGAAAGCCTATAATGAAATGCTTAATGTTGGAATCATATTGAATAAGGTCAATGTGAGCAACTTTACTCGATGTCTTTGTGGTGCTGGAAAATTTGAGAAAGCTTTTAATGTTATTCGTGAGATGATGATTAAGGGCTTTATACCAGATACAAGCACATACTCTAAAGTAATCAGCTATCTCTGTAATGCAAATAAAGTGGAGAAAGCTTTTTTATTGTTTCAAGAAATGAAAAACAATCATATTCTTCCTGATATCTATACATATACAATGTTAATTGATACCTTCTGTAAAGCTGGCCTAATAGAACAAGCTCGAAAATGGTTTGATGAGATGGAAAGAGATGATTGTAACCCAAATGTGGTGACTTACACTGCTCTTATACATGCTTACCTTAAAGCAAGGAAGGTGTTTGATGCTAACAAAGTTTTTGAGATGATGTTGTCCAGAGGTTGCATACCGAACATTGTCACTTATACAGCTTTAATTGATGGCCATTGTAAGGCTGGAGAACTTGAAAAAGCTTGCAATATTTATGCAAGAATGAAGGAGGATAATGTGAATACCCCGGAGGTAGATATGTATTTTGAGAAAACTTATCCTGATTCTAAAGAACCAAATATTTTCACATATGGAGCATTAATAGATGGATTGTGCAAAGCACACAAGGTCAGAGAAGCACACGACCTGCTAGAAGCTATGTTTGTGGAAGGTTGTGAACCTAACCATATCATTTACGATGCTCTAATAGATGGATTTTGTAAACTTGGTAAGCTTGATGATGCACAAAAAGTACTTTCCAAGATGCTGGAGCGTGGTTATAGTCCAAATGCATTTACTTATGGATCTTTGATTGATAGATTATTCAAGGAGAAAAAGTTAGATCTTGCCTTGAAAGTGTTGTCAAAGATGCTAGAAAATTCTTTTGCCCCAAATGTTGTTATATATACTGAGATCATTGATGGCCTGTGTAAAGTTGGTAAGGCTGATGAAGCTTTTAGACTTATGGTTATGATGGAAGAAAAGGGCTGTAATCCAAATGTTGTGACTTATACAGCAATGATCGATGGCCTTGGGAAAATTGGGAAAGTCGACAAATGCTTAGAGCTATTGCAACAGATGGCTTTAAAGGGCTGTGCTCCAAACTTTGTTACCTATAAAGTTCTGATAAACCACTGTTGTGCTGCTGGCCTTTTGGACGAGGCTCGTAAACTTTTAGAAGAGATGAAACAAACATATTGGCCCAGGCACATAGCTGGTTACCGTAAGGTGATAGAAGGTTTCAACCATGACTTCTTAGTATCTCTTGGTCTTTTGGTCGAGATAAGTGACAATGATTCACTGCCAATTCTCCCAGTTTATAGAGTTTTGATTGACAGTTTTATCAAAGCTGAAAGACTAGAGATGGCTGTAGAGCTGCATGAAGAGCTCTTATCATTTTCATCACCACATTCAGCTGCCAATCGAAGGATGTATACATCCTTGATTGAGAGTCTCTCACTTGCTCATAAGGTTGACAAGGCATTCGAATTGTATGCTGACCTGATTACAAGGGGCAGTATTCCGGAGCTAGGCATATTATCTCACCTTCTTAAGGGGCTCTTTAGGGTTAACAAGTTTGCTGAAGCACTTCAGCTTTCAGATGCCATATATCGGATGGTTAGTTTCTCAAAATAATCTTCTGTTGGTTATGAATATGGCTTCTTATACAACATATTTGATCTTACCTATCATCTATTATTTGTAAATAGGCATGCAAGAATCATAAACAGCAAGTTGATCAAGAAAGAAACATGGAGAAAGTGGACTAATTTTCCCAGACAATGAAAATAAAACTTTTTCTATCACACTCCATAAAAACGACCTTAATTTCTGGAGGAATTCGATGTTCCCTAAATCATTCTTGATTAAAACTATGTCTTTAGTTATTGTTGTTATGAATTAATGGGGTAAAACTTTTTGTCCTCTCTTTTTCTGCTGAGGTTCTGATTTGTTAACTGAATAGGAAATCATATATTAGCTTTGAAATCATGAAAGGATTTTAGACTTTGTCATATTCAAGGACTTGATAACAAAAGATTGTCATTCTCCAGTTATTTATTATGAAGTTAAAGAGTGGTTAGCTCATTCTGCAACTTGCCTGCTTGATAATTAAAGGCCGTCTTCTATGTAATTGATTGTTTCATTGGCCAAGTCTTTAGAATATCAAATGTGTCTCCCTGATTCATACTATGTTACTTCATCAGAATATATGCATCAATATTCTGCATGCTAGAAAGTACTTTTCTGTTGTATATTGTTGATCGTTTCCAGCTTGGTTCCTTCACATGGTCTGATCTGCCTTGTTAAATTGCTCCATTCTGATTGTTCACAAGTGATAATTTGATCTAACATGATCAAATTATCTGGAGTTCCATAGTTTTGGTGGACTTATTTTTCCTCTAGCTCTTGTGGAAATGATGCAGATATTCATCGCTAGTTCCATTTCCTTTCTAAAATTATTCAAGTGAGATTAGATGAGCAGGCCATCTAAAGCTTGGTAATGTTGGATCTGTATTTTCAAACAGCATTATCACTTACACGAGAAATCATCTGTAATTTCCTACGTGATGTCTTTTTTGGACTTTTTTTAATGTGGGTTAACCAGAAACAGTTTCTCTACTGGTTAGGGATAAGGTTGCGTACTATTGGACCTCCTAGATCCTGCGTATTAGCGGGATTTTCACTGAGTTGTTGTTTTATGTTTTTCTTGGACATGTATTCAGGTGTCCTGTGCTTATAGTTTTCTGCACTTGAGCAGGATGTCAACTGGGTACAGGCAGATGAAGCAGATGATAAATATTAGCTCAAGCATGTGATTACTTCACAGCCCTTCAATTTTTTGGCCCACAGATCAGCAAATTTTAATCAACCTGATCAATCAATGGTGCATCTCAATTTTTCCCGGAGATTGACTAGGGAGAGGATATGATCCCTATATTGACAGGGAAAAGAGATGATAAACTAGTGCATGGATAATGTACAGATATACAAAAAACTGAGGATTATTGTCTAAAGCAGCTATGCATGAAGAAAGGTATAATTATAACGGGTGAGCTTGGTTTTGGGGAACTTCTCTCATCAGATATGTAATTTAATGCAGCTGGTGCCCTTTATCTGATTTCCTCTCAAAAGCATGGATGTGGATCAAACTGAGAACTGATTTGGCTTAGAAATGTTGACAGTTTTAAACATAGTGGTACTATGAGCTGATTGTTGCCAAAACTATACTGTAATGAGAATTCATTTGGGTATGAAAACAGTTTATTATGATAAAAGATAAATAAATAAACCTTAACTTGTTCTGAAGATTCACTTGTTTTCTGAATTATAGATTGTAAAAGTGAAAAATAGATATTCTAGACAAGGAATGAGCTGATTGCTTAATATCAGATGTTGACGATTATGCACATGTAATAGATTGTTTACAACACAGTACTGCAATGAAAATTTACTTGATTAATAAGCTGGATTCTTTGAAACAGGTGAACTCTAACTTGTTCTGAAGAATTTACTGGCTTATTTGAATTATAGACTGTAATATGTAAAGAAAAGCAATATTCTTGCCAAAGTACAATCGGACAAGGTGCTTAATATTAGAATATGCAAATGTTCTTTTTTTTTGGGTTGGTCTTCTTGCACTTCATACTTAAATTTATTTTGAATACAGAAGCTGTTTTCATATTGTTGGATTGGTGTCATGTGGCCTGGCCTTATGCATGAGTGTAACGACAACTTTCTCCTTTTGGTTTCATTTACATATGACTGGTTTTACATAATTTTGCCATCAAGATCAGATATTTTAGCTGAATAAAATTTTAATTCAATCATTGATGGTTTTTGGTTAAACTGCAGGACATCTTAGAGGAGTGGTGTTATTTGAAGCAATTGGCAATAACACAAGCCTCTAGCAACATTACTCTTGAGGGGAAGCATTGCTTCAGAATAGGGATTCAGGTAGTGCCAGAGGCATAATTATTCTGATCCTCAAAAGAACTTAAATTGAACAGTTTGACAAAGGTAATCTTCTATCCATTTCAATACGAAATTACTAGTTCGAAACATAACAAGAGAAATTTTGTTCTTTTTCAGTACACCGGAATATGGAGTTAGTACTGTTTCATAATTTCAGTTGTCTCTAAGTGCAAACTTCTAGATGTAAAGTCAAATTTCAACTGGTGGTATTAATTCATTTTATTTGTAGTTGTGTTATTTTCTCCCATGCGAGGATGAGGATAATCTTAGGGGTAGGTTGCCCTCATTTAAGTAACACCCAAGGAATGGGCCATATGGAAAGAGATGAAAATGGTAGCATCGACTGCCAATCTGTCTCTAATGGCTTCATTAAATAAGACTCTAAAAATTTTGCTCAGATGTCAAGTTTCAGATCTAACTCTTCAATGCACCGAGGTCTGATTTGCTTTGAGGAGTCGAGGTATTGCCAAATGTAATACATGTACCTTAGCTGCTCTGCTACATAAATCTCTCATCTCTTTATGCATCATAGTTCATTGCATCTTTCTTCCTAGTGCATCTTTGCTTCTTCTGGTCCAGCATTAAGTTGATATAGAAATTTTCTAGCTCTCCCTTCTGCCTCTCAAGAATTGCTTGCATTTTAGTGATCTCTTTTTCTCCGTTCATTACCCTAGAATTAGTGTTTGAATGCATTTCTTTCTGTTGTGACTAACCTTTTTCAAATTGGATTTGCAGGAAGACATCAAAGAATTTCATGGTTGCTTTTCTTGTTCTCTTCATGATAGCAAACTATGATGCGGCAAGAGCATCCAGATTACTAGATATGGACCGGTCAGTTGTCTTGGAACCCACATATGCATACAACGACTACGAGACCAATGGCTTCAGACCAACAGTTCCAGGACATAGCCCTGGTGGTGGTCATCATACTCCCCCACCAGCTATTGTAAAAGGAGAGATTTTGCATACTGTTAATGCATACAAAAATTACAGGGCCGACAGTTTCAGACCAACGGTTTCAGGAAACAGCGCTGGTGAAGGCAGCTACCGTAAATAAGCCTGAACTAAACCGTTTCTGATTAACATGATGTAACGAAGAATGAGAATTCATGTTCCACTGAACTTTTTGTTGCCAATATCTGGTTTTGCAGGCAACTTCTATCACTAGAACTTAATGTTCAAACAAAGCTATATGATGTTAAAACATCAGAAAGGAAGCTGATAAAGAAATACTATTAACACGAAAATTGATTATTTTGTGTTTTCTAAGATAACAAAAATTAGGTGTTGAAATTTCAACGTTGTCATTAGGCCATGATTTGGGTGTTGAAATTTCAATGTTTTCATTAGGCCATGATGTATCCTTTAAATTTAAATAACTATGTAATATATAATGTTATCAAATGCTGAATTTACAATCTCATAGTAATTTGTGAAAAAATGTTTAATAATATTTATCTTAAAAAATTATAGTTTAAATCTTATAGTAAGTAAAAGTTATCTGTCTTTTAATGTATAGTAATCGTCCTCTGGCACATTACTGTAAGGGTAGTTAAATTGTTATAATTATATATTTCTAAATCATATTATATTGTAAGAATCAAATCAATATTAATTTAAAATTTAAAAGAAAACATGAATAGTATTTGGTTTAATAACTCTAATTTGGCACTAATTACATTAACAACCCCATAGATTAGATTTTCTTAAAATTCTAGGCTCTATTTTTTTAAATTTATCAATTATCCTCTTAAAGTTTTGTTTTTGTTTTTGTTTTATCTGTATTCCTACATAGTTCCGTTAAAAAAACCTAACAAAGAATGAGGAAATGACATTGCGTGAATTATATAGACACAATATCTCTTATGATTGCATCGATGATCTAACAATTGGAGGTGGGCAACATGTTAAGCGTATACATGGCGCCACATGAAAAAAAAAAAAAAACTTTCTGATGGCTTTATAAATCTTTTGCAAAAATCACAACATCATAAGTATAGACGCGTATTATGCATTAAGGTCTGTGAAAAATCATAACATTATAAGTATACATCCGTGTTCCTAAAATGAAAAATGTATCACATTTTTGGAGATTTTCAATTAAGGTTTCAATTAGAGTTTAGGGGGGTAGCTAGGGTTTTAATTTTAAAATCTTCTTTTTAAAATAATATTATTGTAAGATATAGCCTAAAACCATTACAAAGTGTTGTAAGCAATAAAAATGACAATATTCTATTAATAACAACTAGGCTACTACAAGCCAACATTTCTAGACGGATTCAACCGAATGTTAATTTTATCTTGAAATTTTACTAGGCTATATTCCAATTATATTTCATTCCTTGAATTATTGAGAGTTGAGAGCCCTTGAGGTCAACTCTAGCCTTATCTAATTAATGGTCTTTACTCTAGAATTTTCATGTGAGCTGGTTTGCCTTTTAAACAACCTCAGATTTCTTTCCTTCCATAGAGAGTATGTAGCGCATCAAAGATATAACACCATAAGATCTTTATGCATATTAGTTATCCCTGAGATCCATTGAAGAATTGATCTCTAACCAATGACTTTAAGTTGCATCGAACTACAATGTCATTTCATATCCATTTAGAAAAATGATAGTCAAAGAAAAGATGGGTAAAGGAATCATTGGAGCCTATACACAACTGACAAAAGGGTTGAGATATTGTTATCACTTCCTATTATATCAAAAGTTGATAGTCTTTCCCTCATAGCTAGCTATAAGATAAAAGAGACTTTTAGAATCAGTAAGTTATTCCAGACTAAAAAGTGTCAAGGGAATTTAGGAGCCATTTCCTTTATGGAATTTTTATACAAGACTTATTAGAGAAGGTAACTGATAAATTCCCAATTCAATAAACTATGTCCTTTATGCTAAGATTAGGGGAGTAAAGAGGGAAGCATTCTACAAATTATTTGGCATGCCTATTTTTACAATCCAACTTGTCATCAATGATTAGTTCATTGATTACATTAACTGGATGGAGGAACCTAACACTCAGAAAGTTCAGTAACTAATAAAGAGGGCCAAGAGGAATCCAATTATCTATCCATGATCATGTGTGAACACTATTTCCTACCTTGTAGAATATCAAAGGCTACATGACCCCTCTAAGCTTTAGGATTTGCATCATACTCCAAGATAAGTCACTCTTAGACTTAATAGTCTAAATACTCCTGTTTCTCAAGCAGTGCTCATTCATCCATTTTGCCCAAAGAGATTCCTTATCAGTGACAAGTCTTTAAAGCTTTTCTTTAGAAATATTTTATTGACAAGTTGAATAGGTCTTCTGCCTAAAATCCCTCATTTTTAGGTACACAAATGTCTTTCCATCTAACCTTTGCAAAAGGCTTCACATTCAAGTCCCCTTTCTATAAAAAATTCCTAATGAGCTTTTCAACATCCCTGTTTAAGTTCTTAGAAAGACAAAGATGGGATGAATGATAAGTATGTAGCTATCTAACTGAATTAAAAAGTTGTAGCCTACCTGTAAAAGAGAGACATTTGGATGTCCAGTTCCCAGTTATCCTTCTAATTATATCAAAAACTGGCTACCAGTTAGAGTGAGAAGTTATCCTTGAGGAGATAGGTATTCCTTATTAAGTAAATAGGGGGAGGTGGATTTTAATTTCCAAACCTATGATTCCTATAAAGTTATGAGTTATGTAAGAACCATACATTGAAATCATTACAATGCTTTTCCCTATGTTGATAAAAAGCCAAAAAAGAGTACTAAATTCATCTAAGGACTTCATTAAACATTCTAAAGAAGCTGGATTAGTTCCATAGAATAAAAGTAAATCATCAACATAAGCTAGGTGAGTGATTCCCACAAATTTACATTTTGTGTGGAATTTGAAATCTCTCATTTGACTAATATTTATTTGGATTATTCAAGATAACACTTCTATACAAACGTTGAACAGGTAGGGGAAAGAGGGACCCTTATCTTATGCCCTTTACTCCCCTAAAATAATGAGTAACTTCCCTATTAACAAACATAGTATAAGAAGTGGTAGTTAGGAATTAGTTAATCCATAAGATGAAGGAGACTAAAAAACCAATAGCTTTAAGAGATAAGAGATTGAAGTCCTAATTAACCATATCAAATGCCTTGTTAATGTCTACCTTGATGACGCAGTTGTTTCCTTTACCCTCCAAGCGGTAATTTCTAAATAACTCCTGAGCATGCAACATTATATTGCTTATGTTCCTTCCATCGATGAATACAGCCTAAGCATGATTAATGAAACATGGTAAAACTTGCTTAAGCCTTGAAGACAACATTTCCACCTTCGGGAACAAGGTATAAATGAATGATATTCCATATAAACAACATTCTATAGAAGGGGGAAATTTCAAAATAGCTTCACAAGAAATTTTTTTGATGAGATCTTTCAAATCTTTAAGTTTTAATTAGGGATCTACTATTAGGGTTTCAATTAGGGTTTGTACTTTGCAATTTAAGGATTTTTAATTGCTAGGTTGTTAGGGTTTTAATTAAGGATCTTTGAAATCTTTAAGATTTAATTGGGGATTTTCTATTAGAGTGTTAATAATTGAAGGATTTTCAATTTCTGGTTGTGAGGGTTTCAATTAGGGAATTTTGAAATCCTCAAGTTTTAGTTAGAGATTTTCTATTAAGAATTCCATTGGGTTTTAAATATAAAGACTTCAAGTAATATGTTGTTAGAATTTCAATTAGGGATCTCTAATATCTTCTAGTTTTAATTAGGGATTTTGATTAGGGATTCAATTAGGGTTTATAATTTAGGCAATTTTTAATTTCTGGGTTATGAGGGCTTTAATTAGGGATCTTTGAAATCCTTGAGTTTTAATTAGGGAATTTCCATCAAGGTTTCAGTTAGCTTTTCAATTTAGGGGTTTTTAGTTACTAGGTTGTAAGAGTTTTAATTAAATATCTTCGAAATCTTCCTATTCCAATTAGAGGCTTTATGTTAAAGTTTCAATTAATGAACTTTAGTTAGGGATTCAATTAGGTGATTTATAATAGGTTTCAATTAGATGAAATTGATTAGGGCTTCAATTGGGTGGTTTTGTTATTTTAATTGTTTTAATGTGTTTCTCTTATAGAATATAGTGGAATGCGAACTATGAAACTAACCATATATCCTTTTATTGCTTTATTTTCAAGGTAATGAAATTTTAATATACCAATTTGGTTTTTTGTTCATTTTTATTATTATGAATTTTATTTATGGTTTATCTTCATATGTGTTTATTTAGCCGTCTATCAATTTAAAGGTGGCGGTGTTAGGTTAACTTTAACAATTGTGAGCACTGTTGCCTTAGAATTAAGATGATTTAACTTAGGCTAGTGTGCTAAATTTCAAGATATTTAGACTGTTCTCTATTGTATATGGAATATATAATCTTTTATCACTGACATTCCACGTTGATATAGTATTTTTTTCTTTATTTCTTATCCAACTCTATATGAGTCATGTTAGATAGTATCATCTTTAATGTCTAATTATTCTTTTTCAAACCTTACAACTAACTTTGGTTTTCATTCTTTTTATAATGTCTATACTTTAAAATGAAACATAACTAACTGAAACATAATCTTATACTATTATTTTAGGTACTAGTTGAGACATGGATACTACAACTAACCACATAAATATATTTCAATGTTCTTATATGAATGTTTTAAGTTCAAAATATATATAAGATATGAAGGTAGATAAATAGACCATTTTAGTACTAAGGTGGATAATATAACCTTAGTTGGTATTGTAGGGTGCCATGGATCCATGCATCACATACATGGCAAGGAAGGGGAAGTGTCGAAATCAAAATTCCAACCCCATAACATCCCCTGAAAATCCAGAATCCATATGCATGTACAAACATTTTATAACAACATGAAATTACAACATATGTACCTTACAAATACTCCTCACTTGAACCTTCTCCTTGTTGGGTTGTAGCAAACACCAAACACCTTTTTTGGCTTCTAGAGAGCACACAAAGATGAAGAAAATTTAGTATGTAAGGGTGGTTAGAGCACTAAATAAGATGAGTTCAAGTAGATGCTCTAGTGAGAGTTAGATTAAGACCAAGTTTCATACAATTAATCTCATACAATAATTGCTTAAAATTACATGAGCAAATCTCAAGATCACTCCTCTCAACTTCCATAAATCTTCTAGACCCTTAGCCTCTCTATAGAGTGTGTTTTTCAGGTAAAAATTCGTATGTACAAAAGTGAGAACTCACTTCTTGACAACCATGCACGCTTTGTTTTTCATCTAATCTTTTATGCATGTGTTCCTTAGGTTTCCAATTATTTTAGTCACTTGAATTAACTCTTAACCTGAGCAAATCATGAAGGATTTCATGATGCCAACAATTTATAGGAATGTAAGTGGGTTAACACTCAAACTCTTCGATAGTTAATTATCCGACTTATGAATCTTTCCATAATCAATTATTGTGCAATTTGTCCCTTTACCATCCTATACCTCACTTGGTTCGGAGTATGGGTTATGTGTCAACTCCCACGAGACTGACTATGTTAGATTTAGTCTAAGTGACGTTAGTTCTTATCTTGGAGATCTCATTACTCTATTGGTCATTGAAGATTCTCTTTATGACACATAATTGCTTTGGCTAGAGACTCCCAAGTAATGACCCCGATAAGAGGCTGTGGGTATCATCTCTTTCTATCAGGAGTGGTAAATCCTTTATTGGCTACCTAATTACCTTCGAATACCAATAGCTGTACCCAATCACCACCCTATGAGTGACCTCATCTTAAGGCAACAAGAAATGATGTCAAAGAACGTGATCAGTATCTAAGATTAATCATTGCTATGATGAGATTAATCACTGAAATTTGGTAGATCATCTATATGATAATCTTATAGAGAGTCATCCGATGTACTTACTACTCTTAGTAAGCATCCATATGTTAGCTCTAAACATCTCAAGCTTACAGTTTATGAGATCCACTGCTTGATCAAATCAAGGAGTATAGCATATGTTAGTCTATCTAGATTAACATTTTCTTGTCTCATTAATCCTACGACTAGGGATAATTTAGGTACTAATATAATTGCACTTGATAGGAATCTCATTATCATGATCTCATCATGATTTCCTTCATGTTATGTTTTGTATCATGAACTTCATTAATTCGATTTAACAACGACATCAAGTCATAAATAAATGAACATTAAATTAATGAAAATTACCTTTTGCTTTATTAATTAAAATAAAGTTTGCACAAAAGTCCTAACGGTGATTACCTGTAGAGCACTACTCTAACAATCTCCCATTTGCATTAAAGTTAATCACCTTTATATCTAATGCCATAGGCGAGTACACTAAAATCAAATCTTATTTAAGGAAGTGGCTTAGTCAAAGGATCAGTGATGTTCTAATATGTTGACACTCTCTCTATCTTCACATCACCTCTATCAATGTCTCCCTGATTAGGTGATATCTCTTAAGTACGTGCTTGGATCTTTGATGAGACCTTAGTTCTTTGGCTTGAGCAATGGCCCTATTGTTGTCATAATATAACCGTATCAGGTCTATAATTCTCAGAACCACTCCAAGCTCCATAATGAACTTCTTAATCCAAACAAATGTTTTATTACTTCTGCAGCTGTAATGTACTCTAACTGGGATTTGGAGTCATCATAGTCAAATTGAAAACTGGCTTTTGTATGCTTATTCACTACGAGATCTCCATCTCCATATACCAAGAATACATCCTTTGTTCTTCTTAAGTACTTTAGGATATTCTTGACAGCCACCCAGTGACATTCACTAGGATCTATTTGATATTTGCTCGTAATACTTAGAGCATATGATATATTGGGTCTTGTACATAACAAAGCATACATGATTGATCCTATGCTTTGACATCATTCCTTGTTGCCTCAAGATAAGGCCACTCATAGGGTCATGATTGGGTACAACTATTGGTATTCGAAGGTAATTAGGTAGCCAATAAATGATTCACCACTCCTGATAGAAGGAGATGATGCCCACAACCTTTTGTTAGGGTCATTACTTGGGAGTCTCTGGCCAGAGCAATTATGTGTCATGAAGAAAGTTTTCAATGACATATAGATTTCGAGAATTTTATCCTATGAGTCATAGGAAACCCTGTCCTAGACTACTCCATGCTAAACCTCTTTAGCACTTTATCTATATATGTGGACTTTGAAAGACCTAGCAACTTCCTTGATCAATCTCTGTAGATCTTTATTCCCAATATATAAGTTGCTTCTCTAAGGTCTTTCATGGAGTAATTCCGGGGCAACTAAATTTTGACAGATTGCAAACTTGAGACATCATAAATGTCATCCACATATAACACAAGAATATGATAGCACTCCCACTAATCTTCTTATATACACAAGGTTCATCCAAATTTTTTGAGAAACCAAATTCTTTGATTGTCACATCAAATCAAATGTTTCAACTCTTAGCTTCTTGATTCAATCTATAAATGGATTTCTAGAGCTTGCATAACTTTTCACTATCTTTAGATATGAAGCCCTCAGGTTGTATCATATACACATCCTTAGCTAGATTTCCATTTAGGAAAGTCATCTTCACATCTATTTGCCATATCTTAAAATCATATTGAGTAGCAATAGCTAGGATTATTCTAATGGATTTAAGCATGGCTATGGGGATAAAAGTCTTGTCATAGTCAACGCCTTGTTTTTGACGATAACCTTTAGCAACTAGTCTCACTTTATAGGTAATGACATTACCATCCATGTCAATTTTCTTCTTGAAAATCCACTTGCACCTTATGGATTTTAGCCTTTCGAGTGGGTCAACCAAAGTCCAAACTTAGTTTTCAAACATGGAATCCATTTTGGACTTTATGGATTGAAGCCATTTTTCAGATTCTGAACTCTTCAGAGCCTCTTCATAGGTTGTAGGCTCATCATCCTCGATGAGCAATATGTCATTATGTTCACTTACGAGAAATCAATAACTCTCTAGAACATTATGTATCCTACTTGACCTACGAACATTTTGTGTCAGAAGGTTCAACTATTGTCTCATCTCCATGAATAACAATCTCTAGTTTACGTAGTTGATCTGCATCTATTTAAGCGTCATAAACTTCATCAAGTTCAATTTTGCTCCCATTGTCTTCTCTTAGAAGAAACTCTTTCTTTAAAAAGACAACATGCTTTCAGACAAGCACGTTTTTCTTTAAAGCATTATAGAACTGATGTCTAATTGTTTCCTTAAGATATCCTACAAACAGACATTGGTTTTTTGTTAGTCCATATCTCATATTGAGTAACATTAACTGCTTTTAAAGGGACTTTGTTTATCACATAAACAGTAGTCTTGAGTGCATAGCCCCAAAAGGATTTCGATAGATCTGCTACGCCCATCATTGACCTTATCATGTCCAATAAGGCTCGGTTTCTCTTTTTAGCCACACCATTATGTTGTGGTGTATAAGGTGGAGTCCATTGGGATATAATCCCATTATCCCTAAGATAAATTAGAAACTCCTCGTTCAAATATTCACCCCCTCGATCTGATCGAAGTGTTTTGACACTTTTACTAAGCTGTTTCTCTACTTCATGTCTGAATTGATTAAACATTTCAAATGCTTCAGACTTGTATTTCATTAGATACACATACCCATATCATGAATAATCATCGATAAAGGTAATGAAGTACATAAAACTACCACTGGCATGAATGGACATCAGACCACATACATCAGAATGTATTAAGTCTAATAACCCATTCGCACGTTCATCCTTTTCTTTAAAAGGTAATTTAGCCATCTTGCCTAACAAACAAGATTCATACGTGTCATATGATTCATATTAAATGAACCTATGCTACCACTCTTGTGTAGCTTAGCCATGGGTCTCTCACTTATATTGACAAGTCGACAATGCCATAAGTAAGATGATTTTATATTATCCCATTTTTGTATTTTATTGTCATTGATATTTAAAATTGGATTGCAAATATCTAATATGTAAATACCATTGCACAATGTAACAGTACCATTCAACATTTCATTCAACTTAATTGAATAACTTTTGCTAGAAAAATTTAAATGAAATCCCGTTTTATTAAGAAATGAAACAGATACAATGTTTTTTGTCATAACAAGTACATAATAGCAATTATCCAAAATTAACTCTAGCCCATTAGGAAGATACAAAACATTGGTTCCTATGGCTAACGCGACAAATCTTACTTCATTTCCCATACGTAGGTCCATCTCTCCCTTCTTGAGCGGTTTACTATCCCTGAGGCCTTGCATATCAACACATATGTGTGACCCCATCCGGTATCTAATACCTAAATATTATGATCAAAATTAGTATTAACCTCAGTGACAAATAATATACCTGAAGTAGACGGTGGACTATCTAGTGCCTTCTTTTGCTTCAGCGACTCCAGATAGGCTTTACGATTCCTCTTCCAATTCCCTTCCTTTTTACAATGGAATCATATTCCCTTTGGTGTATTGTCCTTTGTCTTCTTCTTAGCTACACCTCCCACTGGCTTTTTGGACTTCTTCTTCTTCTTTTGGTTCCTCTTGCAAGAATCAGAAGCAGAATTCACCAGCATTGTAGCCTTACTGTCTTTCCTAACAGTTTGCTCAACTGTTTTAGGATCCATTAGAAGACCCAAACTGGCTAACCTCTCAATGTATCTATTCATCTTAAGTGCATACTACACTGGAGACGATCCCTCAGCCATATTAAAGCGAAAGAGCATTCTCGAGGTCTCAAATCTTTCAGACCGAGCTTACGCATCAAACAGGTCCCTTAGATGGTAGACTATGGTATGGGCATCCATAGCCTCATGCTGCTTTTGCAGTTCTGGTGACTTAAAGGTTAACATAATACAGCTAGCCAACTCGCTATCATCCAGTAGCTTCTTGTAATCTCTCTGATCCTCGTAGAGGCATCGGCAACAGGGAGATTGGGAAGTGGTTCATCTAGGATATATCCTAGTTTCTTAAGATTTGGGAACAATTCTTAAGTTTCGTATAACCAATCTAAAAAGTTTGGTCTCGTGAGTTTGATGGAGTCAAGTGGAGAGCGTAAGTTCACATTAGATGAAGACATCATGGTGATTCAATAACCTAGAAGAACGAGAGAAAGCGTTAAAATGTACATAATGCATATTGATAAGGACTTTAATCATATGCATTATAGGTCCCACTGTTTTATTCAAATTCATAACCCTCACCATGAATTCAAGAAAAATTATAATTTTCCTAATGGGTCGATATCCAATATCACTAAAAATGACCTTGGGTTTGTCCAATAAGCCACCTTGGGCCAATCGATAGGTATCATTCATACCAATTGTATTCATTTATGCAACTATCGACTTGTTCCATCAACTATTGATTTAGCAAACTTGTTGGGTTATCAACTCTTGATGCATATACATCCCATGTATACTACCCAACTTCGCTTCTATCCATATTGACCTTGGGTTTGCCCAAAAAATCAACGCTTCCAGTTAGGACCAACCTATTAATCTGAAAATCTAATTTCCATAGTTTGAACATATCCGTGTAGAGCGGGCTTGGGTTTTTCTAACAACCCAACACTAAAAGAACTCTGGTTCTTGCCATATTAATAGAAGGCGTAAGTCTTAATATTTTAGTTGAAGGATTTACCCCTCTCTATACTACTTGTATAGTTTTCTCAAGATATTCATATGGATAATATTAGAGGCTTAACACGTGCAATTACA
>JANSVA010000001.1:22540272-22555644 GCA_025504915.1 Erythroxylum reticulatum
CACAGTTGAATAATCAAGTTGGTCGCTTGATTATGGTTTAGATTGTAGTGTTGCAATTTATCTCCATGTAAGTAAAGGAGTTTACTTTAAGGGAATAATGAGTTTCATATCATAATAGAATTTGACTATCGATAATGGCACTATTAAATGAATCTAGAATCATGTATTTTTTTAAAGATTAAAGTAGGCTATTTCTTTAATCTTAAAACGTACACTTTAGCATTCTTTTATTACGAACCATAATCTTAATAAGTGGTGAACTCATGTGTGTTTCATTATAATTCTTGATATGATCGGAGTGGATTTTTACGTAGTATTAATCTAGTGTCTTCATGTTGGAATTATTAATTCAAACATGTATTAGGGAACATTCACTCAAATAAATAGCTTATAGTGATATCATCACTTCTAGATGTTTTACGAAGATTACTGATTAAACTGGCCCAAATAGTTTGATGGACTAACTACCCATTAGGTCTTAACACCGAGATGAGATCTTATGTGTTAATCACCATATAGAGTGAAGCGAGAGATCTAGAAGGAAAAACCAAAATAAGGGCAAAATGATAATTTTACCCTTTATTGTGCAGATGACTATAATATAGTTCATAATAAAGTTTACAATTGGATATCTATTTTGAAACATATGTTCTCATAATATTTAGTAATTCAAGAGTTCAGTTAATTATTTTTAGTGGAATGACATTTAGTTAATAAGTTAGAATTAATTCTAATGAGATTAAATTAATTTCAGGCTTATTGGATCTTGAATTATATAAGTCCAATTAGATTCCTTATTTGGCTTCTAGGAAAGGTTATTAAGCAAAGTAAGAAAAATAAATAGAGGTTACCGGAAATAAAATAAAAGAAAGGGCCGAATTAGATTTAGAATAATAAGACTGGAATAATGTAATTAAGAGTTAATCAAATTGAGTTTTAAGCCTATGATTAAATGTTGGGCTTACATTAATTAATTGTTAATTTGAAGCCCAAAATGAACATTTAATATTGGGCTGAATTTTAGTTTGATTTGATTAATTAGATTAATTAAATTGAAATAATATTTGTAAAGATAAAAAGGAGGGTAAAACTGAAATTTACAATGATGAAAATTTTCGGTTTTATATAGCTAAATGGACAGCTGCACATTTAGCATTGAATGGATAAATATAAGGTAGGTTTTTATCATGCTTCATCATCATTAAATAGTTTAATGGTGTTCTCATTAAATGGTTTAATGGTCTTATCATTAAATGGTTTAATGATTGTCATTTAATGTTGGCATGTAGAAAAACATATGAAACTCTTAGCATTCTTTTGATTAAAGAAGGAAGTGGTGCATTTGTTGCTCTCTCTCCCTTCTTTCATCATATAACAAAAAATGAGAATGTCTCATTTATTGGCCTCTCCTTCATTTTGATTAAAAGAAGGAAGTAGTGCATTTGTGATCTTTGTCCCTTCTTTCATCATATAACCGAAAATGAGAATGTCTTGATTTGGTTTTTTGTCTTTTCATCTAGCCATATTAAACAAATGAGAATGTCTCATTTATTTCCATCTCTTTCGATTTGATTAGAAGAAAGAAGTGGTGCATTTGGTTGTTTTTTACGTCTCCCCTCTCCTTTCTTTCATGAGCTAGCTGAAATTAGGAATGAGAGTGTCTCATTTTGGTTCTTTCAACTAGTTGATCATAAAGGAAAAAGCCTCTATAATATTTCTTCTCCTTTCCCACCAAAGGATTTTGTTGACTAAGTTGTCCAAGGAGAACAAGTGGTAGATCAAATTGGTTGAGGACACAATAGTAAGGAGAGGATACAATAACAAGGAGGGGATACAATAATGAGGAGTCAAAGTTGTAGCAGAGGACTCGGTAAAATTTCGATCTTATTCTTATTTTATTTATTTTTCTAATACTGTATCATGTATGGATTAAACATGTTGATTTGGTTATCATGCATCCGCTGCATTTTGATTTCAAAAAAGTTTTTGAAATCTACCGTTTAGCCAAATATAGTATGCTTTTGTTTTCGATCCAACAATTGGTATCAGAGCCATTTTAATTATGCATGAATTAGTTCCTAAATGTTGCATGGGTTAGCAATTATATTTATGTATGCTGCATATTTTTTTGTGATAGAAATATATATGGTGTATGTTTTTCTCTTTTGATTGTCCATAGAATATAGATTTACCTAGTAAGTTTTCTTTATTTGGTTTGTAATAGGGAGAGGGTGGCCTATCATCGCCATGTTTCCTCCTTATCTTCATTTTCTATTTTCTTTGATTTTGTAATGTACAAATTTCTATAATGTTGAAGATGAAGCAGCCATATGGGGTAATGGTCGTTTCAGGTTTATGAGTTTTTCAAGTGTTGGAATTTTGTGTTTCTCTTGACAAATTCGGTTTTATGAGTTTTTCAAGCGATGGAATTTATGTTTCTTTTGACAAATTCGATTTTGGGAGTTTTTCAAGTGCCGGAATTTTTTGTTTTCATATTGAAAAATTTCAGTTTTATGAAAAACAAAAAGTGTTGTAAAATTAATGCCATTACACCTTTTTATCGAATGGGCTAGGTAATGTGAGCGAAGAGTTTGAAGCGAAAGATCCAAGTCTAAGAAAGTTATCTTTTGGCCCAAAGAGCCTTGTAATTTTTTATGTTTTAGGATGGACAATCAAAAGTAGTTTTATAATTCATGAGATGAATGGATTGATGGGGGCTAATAATATGCGATATTATATGAAAGTATGCCATTTAGAATAATTGCTAACCCTAGGCTTTGCCATGCATTCATTATATATGGGATATATAATGAAACAATATAGGATGATTAATAAATTGCATATAGACAAGATGGTATTTATTAAAACTTAAAAGACTAAAAAGATTGAGAGGGAGAGGGTGCTCATGTAATAGTTCACGGTCTCCATATTGTGGCCTGTTTGCATGTGGTGAAGTGTTACTCCCCACTGGAGAACGTGAATCCTAGATCTTGCATGGTTTGAGTCTCCTAAAGGATAAGTCAACTTATTGGTAGCAAATGTGACCTCTTACCGAGGCATGGTTTGCAAGTACCTTTAATGGATGAATCAAATGGTTACATACTCAACATAGTTTATCAATAACCTGTCCATCGTAGCTCTGTTGATAAATGTATAGGCCAAATTATGGCGCTTCTTTAAAAGTTAGTATTAAGTTGTCATTTTGTGCTTATTTTGTATATAAATCCCTTTAATGTGTTGAAATTATTATTCAAAATTGATGGATTCACTTCTTAATTATTCTCAAATGATTTTCAACACTTAAGGGATGAAATTGAATGAAAAAGATGTAAAGGAAGAAAAGATAACTCGAAATTCCAAATTGACAGGAAATTCAGTGACTAAGCGTGGGCACGTGCAAGGATAAAGACTATTTGCAGAATCTATTTTCAAATGCAGATCTGATTCACTTGAGATTTCATGATCTTGAGAATCAGATTACATCCTTATTGATGGGGATTTGTGATCTGAATATGAGGAAAGATTATCTGCAAAAGATCATAGAAAAAAAGGACAGAGAGGAAGGATCGAAAAGCAAAAAAGGAGGGAAATTGCTACTGTTCACGTCAGCCACTTTAGGGATATTTTTACATTCTTCTGCAAAATTTTTCTACAATTTTTCTTCTTGTTTTTTGTTCAGCCATAGTTAGGTCCTTCAATTTCTGTAGTGTTTCTCTAAGAATTTTTAGATTTTATAAGAAAGACTAGGGATGTAGACTTTACAATTGGCTATTTCTTTGTTGATTTTCACTATTGTTATGAGTAGTTAAATCCCTTTTCTTGGTTGAGGGAAACCTTGTTATCATCTATTATGTGTGAGATGTTCCAATAAAGTTTATTTTGTTGATGAATATTGAGTGCCTTCGGAATGGCTTTTATGATTAAATTGATTGATTTCTAGGATGCACAGCTAGGAATTGATTCGTTTAATAGCCAGATTAGTAAAATATGATGTTCAGTTTTGCTAATCATAAGTGGAAATTAGGATTGCTATCTTTACGTTAGAGTTGGAAATTCTTAGAAGAAACTCATCTTGATTAAATGCATGTCATACATGTGTTATCTTGTTCATTGGTTTCTTAGTTCTTAAAGCTATTACTCAATTGAACTAACAATCGTATCTAAGTTATTGATTAATAAGAATGCTTAGAATACATATTTCTATTCATTTACACTTAAGAGAAAACATCACCTAATGAATGTTTGTTGATGAACTGAATTTTATATCAAGGATCCATATTAGTGTGATAATGTCGGTGACTTGAAACAAAACTTTGTTTATTGAATTTCTAGATCCGAATATTTTCATTTAATTTTAGTTTTTGTTATTTTTAATTTATTAAATTACGTGAACCAAAACCCCCCAATTTGTTTTAGTTTTAAACTTGTATAACCTTTTCCGTGAAAATTTTCTCGTGGGAATGATCCCTACTTTCCACTACTACATTAATTTGTATTGCAAGAAGTTGGTTTCTTTTTAAATTTGGTTGCAGGCAATAACAGTACCAAATTTTGGTGCCGTTATCAAGGAATTTCTTGACAATTTTTCTAGTGATGTTTTTGCCCTTTTTTGTTTTTCGTTTCGTTGCTCTTAGTTACCTTGTCTTTTGCTTATTTTAATTTCACAGTTTTTTTTGATTTTTTGATCTTTTAGCGGCATGGCTCACTATCAGTATGCTTTTGATTATGATTTTTCATATTATCCTTATTATGATGATGACTTTCCATCTGTTGCTACTTCCAGGTTTGACCATCAAGTGGTGGATTTCACATCCATAGCAATGCAAGTACCGAGGGATTTGATAACGAATATGGCTTCTAATACACAACAATTCAGGTTACGTACTGGGCATGGATCAAAAAGCGTGAATGTAACCACAATGGAGAAAAGATTGGATGACCTTACATCATTGGTTCGACATATTGCGGTTACAAAGAAAGAAGAAGCAAAGGTATGTGGAATATGTTTGATGTTAGGACACTCTACTGACGCATGTCCGGTTTTGTAGGAAGAAAATGCAGAAAAGGTGAATGCCATGGGAGGTTTTGCTAGATCAAATCAAAGGAAATATGACCCATTTTTCAACACCTATAATCTGGGTTGGTGTGACCATCCGAATTTGCATTATGGGAATCTTTAAGGACATCAAGCTACCACAAATTTTCAGCAATTTAGACAACCATATGTGCCTCAACAATAGCAACACATAACATCCAATTCCAAAAGTAAGCCTTATTTAGATGATGTAGTTCAATCTTTAGCCACTAACACTTTGATGTTTTAGTGGAATACTGAAGTAAGTATCCGAAATATTAAAAATTAAATGAGCCAAATGGCAACTACCACAAATCGATTAGAGGCACAAAATTCTGAAAATTTTCTAGCACAACTGAAAATCAATCCCAAACAAAGTGCGAAGGCTATCACATTGCAAAGTGGTAAAGAATTGTAAGAATCACATCTGAAAATTTCCAGAAGAGAGGTAGAAGAAGAAGCAACGAAAGAGACATATGAAAAACTAGAAATGACGTAAACAACTCTATAGAATATGGTAGTTCCACCCCCTTTTCCAAGTCAATTTTCCAAGGCAAAGAAGGAAGAGCAAGCGGAGTTAGGAGAGGAAGAGGTTACAGTTCGAGAAAAGATGGAGGATATGCAACCTTCTAAGGTAAGTGATGCAGTTCATGTTATCACTAACCGAATTTTGTTTCCTTTTCTTAGCTGTTTACAGGTAAAAGAAGAAGAAGAACAGGAAGAGTCGTAAGAAGTGCATTTTTTAGGAGAGATGTGTGTGAGAGAGTTGAAGACCAAAGGTGGAAAGTAAGATGTCAAGTCTCCACAACCATTGGCGATACTCTTACAAAGACCATCCTGGTGTGAGAAGGGTGATGCCCGAAAAGACAAGTGGACATTAAAGTATGGTGGTGAAATGATGAAGTTCCACTCCTCAGAAGCCTCGAGCTGATAAAAAGCCTACTTTAAGGGAAGGTGCTCCAGGCTCCTCATGGAGTTTAAGCATGTTTCCTGTTGGCTTTAAGCATCCATTCGATAATGGATGATGTACATATACCAAGGGTCAAGCTTATAACCTTAAATAAGCATTTGATGGGAGGCACCCCATCTGTATCCCTTTCTTTATATGTTTTTCTCTTTTATGCATATCTTTTGGGTGTTTGCTTTGAGTGTTTTATTTGTTTTCTTTGGTTTGTTTTGTTTGTAGGCATTTGGAAAGGAAGCCTCAATCATTCATTTCAAAGCTTCACATGACGTTTTCAATCTAGGGGAGTACTTCTATTTCCATATCTCTTTTATGTTTTTATTGTTTTTGAACATTGAGGACAATGCTTATTCTAGGCGTGGGGGAAGGATATAGAGTACATGTGTGTGACTATCTGATCTTGCCTTTCTTTGATTCTCTTTTCTGTTTTTGCATGCTTGTGTTGTATGTTAAGCCATCAAGCTTTATCATATTAGTTTGGATGAGATTGAGTGTGTGCATAAAATTAAATTGGGCTATGTGAGTCTAAAGTGAATCATGCGGATTGATTGCAATAACTGATCTTGTAAACTTAGTCAAAATTTTTACATTTGAGTGAATAGGTAATTTATGAAATTAAGGTGAATTCTTGAATTGAACTAGTGAGTGGATTTAGGCTTTAATGACAACATCTTTATGTCATTCTATTTCTTTGTGTTGTGTGATGCTCCTCTAATCATGTTTGCCTTCAAAACTTACACTGAACCAGATTGAATTTGTTTGACTACATGGTTTATGGAAATGATTAAGGCCTTCTTTATTTTTAAACATTTTAGCTTAAAAATGACCCACCGAGTTTTTTTTCCCTTTGCATACACTTTTGAGACTTTAACCCTATTTATTTTTAAACTAATCACCTTACACTAAAACCCAAAAACCCCTTTAGCCTTACCTTATCACAAGTTGAATGATGCACTAAGTAATTTGGGACTTTTGTTTTGTATTGTATTCTCAGATATTTTTATAGGTATTTCTACTCATGTATTTGTTAAATTATGCTGCTATTATTTTCTTTTGTTTTTATTGTTTTCCCTTATGTTTAGCGCTATTCAAGCCAAAGTAAAAAAAGAAAAAGAAAATAAAAGGGAGAAAAAGGAAAAAGAAAAAAGAAAAAAGATAAGAAGAGAAAAGAAAAAGGGAAAGAGTAAAGCATAGTAACATTAGTTAGTAATGAGTAGTTTTAGTCCTTTGTATTCATTTTTTATTTTAAAATTTTAATTTGAATGTCCTTTTTACTTGATACTTTGTGAATTCTTACGACTAACCCTTTTCCATTTTTACCTTACTTTTGAACTAACCCCATTACAACCCATAATAAAGTCCTTATGATCTATGAGCTCATATAATTCGAATGAATGATAACTGGTGAATTTGCAAGCCTATGGTAGTGCAATCTGTTAGAAGGAGATTTGAGGGAAACACTAAAACCTTAAACACTTGAGTATAAGAGAGAAATATGTGAGAAGAATAAAGTTTAGTTTTATATTTACCTTTGAACAAAAATGTCTTACTTTGACTTTGTTTACTTGTATCGTTGAAAAGTGATTATGATGTACGTTGTAACCTAAGTCTTACTAGCCCAAGTTAACGGATTGTGTGCACTTAATCTTATGAAGGATGAATTGACATAGTGTAATGGTTTGGCATGTTTTCTTGAGGGTGAGCAAAGGTTTGGTGTGGGAAAATTTGTTAAGTTGTCATTTTGTGCTTATTTTGTATATAAATCTCTTTAATGTGTTGAAATTATTATTCAAAATTGATGGATTTACTTCTTAATTGTTCTCAGATGATTTTCAACACTTAAGAGATGAAATTGAATCAAAAAGATATAAAGGAAGCAAAGATAATTCGAAATTCCAGATTGACAGGAAATTCAGTGACTAAGCATGGGTACGTGCAACGACAAAGACTATCTGCAGAATCTGTTTTCAAATGCAGATATGATTCACTTGAGATTTTCATGATCTTAAGAATCATATTGCATCCTTATTGATGGGGGATTTTCCACCTGAATCTGGGGGAAGATTATCTACAGAAGATCATGGAAAAAAAGGAGAGAGAGGAAGGTTCGAAAAGCATAAAAGGAGGGAAATTGCTACTATTCATGTCAGCCACTTTAAGGATATTTTTACATTCTTTTGCAGTTTTTCTTCTTAATTTTGGTCAACCATAATTAGGTCCTTCAATTTCTGCATTATTTCTTTAGGGATTTTTGGATTTTCTAAGAAAGACCAGGGATGGAGACTTTACAATTGGCTATTTCTTTGTTGATTTTCACTTTTGTTATGAGTAGCTAAATCCCTTTTCTTGGTTGAGGGAAACCGTGTTATCATCTATTATGTGTGAATGTTCCAATAAAGTTTGTTTTGTTGATGAATATTGAGTGCCTTCGGAATGACTTTTATGATTGAATTGATTGATCTCTAGGATGTGCAGATAGAAATCGATTCGTTTAATAGCCAGATTAGTAAAATATGATATTCAGTTTTGCTAATCATAAGTGGAAATTAGGATTATCATCTTTACGTAGAGTTGGAAATTTTAAGAAGAAACTCATCTTGATTAAATGCATGTCGTACATGTATTATCTTGTTCATTGGTTTATTATTTCTTAAAGCTATTACTCAATTGAACTTACAATCGTATCTAGGTTGTTGATTAATAAGAATGCTTAGAATACATGTTTATATTCTTTTACACTTAAGAGAAATCATCACCCAATGAATGTTTGTTGATGAACAGAATTTTATATCAAGGATCCATATTAGTGTGATAATGTCAGTGACCAAAAACCATGGTTTGTTTACTAAATTTCCAAATTTGAACATTTTCGTTTAATTTCAATTTTTGTTATTTTTAATTTTTTAAATTACTTGAACCCAAACCCCCCAATTTGTTTTAGTTTTAAACTCATATAACCTTTTTCTTTAGAATTTCCTCGTGGGAACAATCCTTACTTTCCACTACTACAGTAATTTGTATTGCAGGAAGTTGGTTTCTTTTTAAATTTTGTTGCAGGCGACCACGGTACAAGTTAGGCATGAAGATGCTTGGTAGCTTTTTTTAGTAGGAGGGCCCTATTTTTTCTTTTAATGGATAAGATGGGCCACTGTCACTTAATCCATTATAGATAAGAAAAATAACCATCGTATAAAGATTATTTTTTTAAAGTTTCATTAAATCTATCATCATGCATATATGCATCATGATTTTATTCAGAGTTCTAATATTGTTGACTAGTATGCTTATTCTTTAATAATTTATATTTTCAGACATAATCACCACAATATGAATCCACTCATAATGCTCTTGACTAATAACAAATTGGAAAATTAAGAGAAATTTAATGAATGGAGATGTAACCTTGACATTGTTCTTTGATATGAATGAATTTCATAGGTATTAACGGACAATGAGCTTGCACCTCAGGGTGACAATTTAACTTCTGAGCAAGTCCAACAACATGAGCAATGGTAGAATGTTGATAAGACTACCAAGTGTTATATTCTAGCTTTTGTCAGTGCAGTGTTGCAAAAGCAACTTGCAGGCATGAAAACTGTTGATGCAATGATCCATCACCTACATGAGATGTTTGGTGTAAATACCAGGTCTGCAAAGGTGAAAACTATCCAAACCTTTCACAATCTTAGACAAAATACAAGTGAACCGGTGTGGGATTACATGCTTAAGGTAATCTCTGTGGTTACTGAGGCTGAGATGCTTAGGGTTGATATGGATACAGAAATGCAGATGATTATGACCATCAATAGCTTAAACTCTCCTTTTTAGAAGTTTAAGTTAGACTATGAGCTCAACACCAAGGACTACACCTTGACTGAGTTGATGAATACCTTCTAAAGTATGGAGGAGATATTAAATATTGAGGCTAATGGGCCCGAGGCTAATGTAACATCTTCTTCTAAGTCTAAGGGTAAGGGCAAGCAAAAGAAGAAGGGTTCAATGAAAAAGAAGGCCCAAACAAGGGTCAAGGTCTAACCTATGCAAAAGAAGGTCAAAGAGGATACCAAGGGAAAGTGTTTCCACTGTAGTGAAAAAGGCCACTGGAAAAGAAACTTTGTAATATACCTTGAGTCCCTAAAACATAAACAAGGTATAGATCTCCTAAGTTTGTTAGGAGCAGATTCATCTGATTCTTTGCTAAGACGATCCAATGACTTTAGCATTAATTCAAAATATCTGTGGCACTGAAGAATAGGTCATATCAATTAGAAAAGACTTGACAGGTTAGTGAAGGGTGGGATCTTTGCGGGCTTGGACAATGATCCATTACCCACCTATGAACTTGTATTGAGGAAAAATGACCAAGGCCTTATTTCCTTATAAAGGAAACATATATGAATCCACATTGGACTTGGTACACACTAATGTGTGTGGGCCTATGAACGTACAAGCTAGAGAAGGTTATGAATACTTCATAACCTTTATAGATGATTACCTTAGACATGGCTATTTGTATTTGTTACATAAAAAGAGTGAGTCCTTTGAAAGGTTCAAAGAATTCAAAGTTGAAGTTAAGAAGTAGCTAGGCAAGCCACTAAAACAACTTTGATCATATCGAGGTGGTGAGTACTTATCTGGAGAGTTCCAATAATTTTTAATTGATAATGGAATTGTTTCCAACTTGTTAGCTCCTCGAACATCTCAATAGAATGGTGTAGCTGAGAGGAGGAATATGACTCTATTGGAAATGATAAGATCAATGATGTCCTACGCTAGCCTTTTAGAATCATTCTAGGCATATGTCATACAAACGACAACTTATCTTCTTAACTTTACTTTATCTAAATTAGTGCCTAAAACACTTAGAGAGTTATGGACTGGTCGAGTGCCTTCATTATGGAACTTAGGGACTTAGGGCAGCCCAACCCATGTTCTAAGGCCTGATTCCACAAAGATGGAACCAAGGTTAGAAGTATATGTAATAGCCTAGACTACCCGCCCATAGATATTGTCTGCTTTAGGTTATCCCTAGGGCCAAAGCCTTCACAGTTTTGCTCTTCCCACCATTGGGAAAATGTGTCTGATGGGGAGAGGTACCATATCCTTATAGGCATACTTTGGTCTCCTCTCCAACCAATGTGGGATCTCACACTACTCACCCCCTTTAGGGCCCAACCTAGCTGGCAAAACAGTTCAGGTATCGGTACTGATACCATTTGTAATAGCCCAGACCACCTACCCACAAATATTGTTCGCTTTGGGTTTCCCTTCAGGCCAAACCCCTCACAGTTTTGCTCTTCCCACCCTCAGGGAAAGCGTGTCTATGGGGGAGAGGTATCCATACCTTTATAAGGCATACTTCATTCTCCTCTCCAACCGATTTTGGATCTCACACTCTCCAACCCCTTAGGGCCTAGTCTAGCTGGCATAATGGTTCGGGTACCAGCTATGATAACATTGATACTAGTTGTAACATCCCAAATCACCCGCCTCTAGATATTGTCCGCTTTGGGTTGCCCTTTAGGCCAAGACCCTCACAGTTTTGCTCTCCCTACCCTTAGGAAAACACGACTTGTGGGGGCAGAAGTATCCATACCCTTATAAGGCATACCTTTGTTCTCCTCTCCAACCGATGTGGAATCTCACACTCTCCACCCTCCTTAGGGCCCCCCTCTTTAGGGCCCAGTCTAGCTAGCACAACGATTCAGGTATTGACTATGATACCATTTGTATCAACCCGGACCACCTGCTTACAGATATTGTCAGCTTTGGGTTACCCCTCGAGCCAAACCCCTCACGGTTTTGCTTTTCCCACCCCTAGGAAAAATGCGTCTATGGGGGAGAGGTATCCATAACCTTATAAGGCGTACTTCATTCTCCTCTCCAACCAATGTGGGATCTCACAATCTACCCCTTTAGGGCCCAGACCCCTTAGTTAGCACATTAGGTCAAAAACCGTCTCTGATACCATTTGTAATAGCCTAGATCACCCACCCACAGATATTGTCCGTTTTGGGTTACCCTTAGGGCCAAACCCCTCACGGTTTTGCTCTTCCCACCCTAAGGGAAAACACATCTTATGGGGGAGAGGTATCCATACCCTTATAAGGCATACTTTGTTCTCCTCTCCAACCAATGTGGGATCCCACATATAAGGTCTTAAAACCTTTTAGTTAAGAAGGGTTAGGCATTAGTTATATAAGTCTGACAAATAAGGTACTCACAAGGAAGAAACTTTGGAGAATTCTTACAAATAAGAATGCACTATGGGCTAAGTGATTGCACACTTATTTTTAAAAGGTAAAACCTTATGGGAATCTCTATTAAGCCTTCCACATTATGGTTTCTTTTTCAAAATTGAGAAACTAATATGTCAACTAGGAACTTTACAATCATAATTGGGAATGGAAGAACAACTTTTTTACTATGTCAACTAGAGAAAATCTGGTCCCATCATTAATTCTTAATTAATATCTAAAGTCCTTATCAATAATCCAATATATTCCAAAGTCAACATATAGATAACCAATAACTAATATGATAACTTTCCCCTTATAATGGAACATGTCTTACCATACTATAATCTAGATTCAAAAAAGAATGATTTATATCAATGGTTTCATCACATGCCAATTGCCTTCACAAACAAATCTTGCGAAAATCTCTTAAGATTGAGGCAACCAAAGTAAGCTTATAGTAGTTTAATCTATAACAATAATTTGTTGTTAAAGATTTCCTCCTTTATATGGATGATAGTCAAGAAAAAACTTCAAACTCTGTATAGATTGAGTTATCACAATCCACCATCAACTTTTTTCCTTTGTAAATGTCAACTAGAAACACTTAAGCATCTATTTTTTAGATGCACCTTTATATGTCTCATAAGGACCAACATCATATCTTTATCCAAGTTAACTTTAGAAGCTATAGGTATGTTGCAATCTAGGATGGATTAGTACAAATATGTGTTTATACAAAGGATATAAAATTTTCATTCTAACAACTTTTAAATGAAGCATGTAAAAAAGATGAATGGAAAGGAACAATAGATGCTTTAAAGACAATAAGAACAATAGAGAGTAGGTCCTATATAAACTGCTACAATGGGAAAAGGGCAACTTTTTCCTTTCACCAGTAGCTAAGTTATGCTCTCTTAGGATGGTTACAGCTTAGAAATTGAACAAATTTTACAAGTAAAGTTGAAGAAGCTGATATTGTTTGTTTTTATAGTAGCTACTAAAGTCTTGTTAACTAATCTTATTGTGGTATAATTGTGTTAAAATTGGGTCCTTAACTCAACTTGCTAGCCAATCATGCTGTAGTATCAACGTATTAATGTTAGGTTCTCAACTCAAATTATAGGGTATACATAGTTTGCATGTTGCTGGTTTGAACACTTGATTATATTAATTTGTTTTCTTTAATTTACTAAAAAAATGGTTGCATCTAATGAGCATTATGTAGTTTAGTTGATATCTTTATACCAAACACTAAGTAGCACTTCTTAAGAATTATTAACAAATTGATCACAGTAAGATGAGAAAAGGAAGAATGAACAAAAGGAGAAAAATATGTAAACAAAATAAGTAGAGCAAATACAAACAAAATGAAGATAAGGCCATTGTTGAATAAATATTTGTTACCTCATAAAAGCCTATGATTTAGTTTACTTCATGTACCTTATAATAACTTTATAACTACTATCATCATTAGAAGCCACTAGAAGGAGAAGGGAAAATAATAGCTAGCAAGGCCACTTAAAGGAGAGGGGAAGATAGTAACTACCAAGATCATCTCCCAAATTGGGAAGACCATATGATATCATACATTAGGTGACATAACCATAATAGGTATTATGTTCCATATAACATATAATTAGTTAATATGATTTTATTTCCTTATTTTTTAGGTTTTTGTGGGGAATAATGTTAGGTGATATTGTTGAAATAAAAAACATAGGAATATATCCTAAACAATCCACCAACAAATTTGAATCAAATCTAAGAAAGTTAAAATAGATGTATAACAGAATGGACTCATTGATTATAAAGAATCAAAAACCAAATTCACTAAGAATTTGAAAATCACAAAGAAGTAATCTTTGATAAATTTAGAGTATAATAAATAATAAGGGAAAGAAGTTCTAATGAATCTCTATAAACAAGTAACTTAAAATTTACCACTTATACTGAAAAGAAACATGCATTAAATATAAAACATAAGAATTAGGGTTTTGAGTGGGTATGGTCTAGAATATGGCTATGGCTCAATTTATGTTGGTTACAAATATTCTAATGTTGGTAGCTAGTTTGGCACATACTCATAGATGAGATCATGGATCACTTTGTAACTTTATAAAGTTGGACATAGATTGGCCCATAGCCATGTTTGAAGCTATAGAACCTATTATAACTTTGTGAAATTAGGCATAGTATATAGGTAGGCATAGTATATAAGCTATACCTATAACCGAGGTTATGTTTTATAATTAAGTTTTCCATAAAGTTATATTAGTTGGTACACAATCATATTAGAGGTTGTGTTCATATTCAAGTCTTTAACATTAACTTGAATGAAGATAACTAATGCTCATCCTTTAATTAGTTAATGCCATGTATGTATCCACTTCTTTAATAATAATATAAAGTTCATTTTGAAGCCTTGCCTTCCTTATCATATAATCATTCTACTTGACAAATTTAAAGGATCAAAGGCAACTTAATTCTCATATAATCGATCCACTCAACAAACTCAAAAGATCAAAAGTAACTAGATTCCTATCATTCCTTCATTCTTTAAAAAGATTCATCCTCTAATAATTACTACATCAAAAGAAGTTAAATAGAGATATTAAAAATGGCACTCATATTATACTTGCTTAGAAGATCTAATTTATAAGCATTATCATTGATCTATTTAACATTTTGAAGTAGAGCATCTCTTTTCTCATATGTACCCACACCCACTGGCTTTAAATATAATATTTTTCTCTCTTTGTTTGCTTTGGGTGTATATTCATTTCCCCATTCAATGTGATGATGAATATTTCTTCTAGTTACTTCACCATTTTGGCTTTGTTTTTACCATCTAAGCTACTCCTTTTATGAAAAAACAATAAAAATAAATCTATTGGAGTTTATGGGTTAAAGTTATAAAAATTAAAGGTGGATAAACATTAGTACTAGTGATAAGTGATACTTATGTTATAATTTTTATCATAATTTTGAGAGCATCTTGCTTATGATTCGATATGTTCTCCAAATTTTGGCGCCGTTGCCGGGGAATTTCTTAACGGTTTTTGTTAGTGATGTTTTTGTTTTTGTTTGTGTTTTTG
>JANSVA010000001.1:22572263-22604445 GCA_025504915.1 Erythroxylum reticulatum
ATTATTATTATTATTATTATTATTATTATTATTATATCATTTTATACTCTAATGTTACTAAAATAGTACTTATTGCTTCCTAAATAGGGTGTAAAAGTAACGATAAAAATAATCATAAGAGCATACTTATATCTTTAGTAAAACATTAAGTTGAAATTTGCACATTTTGTTAATGTCTAAAAAATTATTTTTAAAATTATGATAGTGTCTAATGGGTCTAAACTATCTAACTACTGGGCTAAATTGATAACCTAAGCACTAAGAACCAAAACAACTTTACTTTATTTGGGTTTACGATGCCATTAATACCATTTTCAAAATATTAAGGTGTAATAAGTAGTTAAGGATATATACTTACGTAACCTTTAAAAAATTGTTAGAATTAAAATTTTTAACTTTCTTTTAATAAAACTAATAGTGGTTTTATTAAATTAAAAGAATGTACTAATAAGTAAAGTAATCTTCAATATATAATAAGAATGAAAGTCACTTTACTAATATCTAACTAGGTAAATACTAACAATATGATGAAATACAATCTAATATTTTTCGTTAAGTAACTAGCTTTGTAGCTTGTTTGTTGACTTCATCCATTAGAATCTTAAAATTGAGAGCACCAAGGACTCATTTGGATAGCAAATGTAGTTGTGATTAGCCCAAGTGTAATCTTACTCTATGTGACTCAGAATGTGAAAACTTATGCTAATGGAGCTAATACACTTTCACCTTGCCAATGACTATCATAATTGAGCCTTCAGCTCTGAAACTCTTCATGCTTTATGTTCCCCTAGAAAGTTCCATCTTTGTTATATTCCTTAACTTGCTTTGTCACTTCCCAATCTTGAATCATGACCGACACTAAAGGAATAGTAAACTTAAGATTTACTGGACCCTTAACAAGCCTAAAATGTTGTCAAATCCCTATATCTGTAGTAAAAGATGAGATTTTAAAATGATCAAACTCATGTTGATAATAATCAAAAAGTTATAACAATAAACAATACTCAATGTGTTATAATATTAAGATAGTTAATACAAGGGAAATCCAATATATACAAGACTACTACGACTCTAAAGTCAAAGGTAACCAACAAACATACATCGAATCACTAGAGAGTAAGAAGACGGACAAAGTACCTTGTTGAAAGAGATTTGAAAAGAAGATCCTAAAAAAATAGTTGAAGGGAGTCAAATGTTACTGAGTGAATTAATATTATGGTTATTGTAACGCCTTACATGAGGGTTTAGAATATTGAGGAATTAAGCAATGCATGGTGTGCTTTGCATACTCAAGTATTCACTTATAAGTGAATATGTATTTTTTTTAACACATACAAATATTTGTACATGCATGCATTGACAATTATGAGTATAATTGGTTTCTAAATGTGATTAAGATGAGAATTTTGGGTTTTTATGTATTGAGAATTTATTTGGAGCTCATTATTATTATTACGAAATTTTGGTGAATTTTAGGAAATTTATCAAAAATTTGAGGTATTTTAGACTAGGAAAAATATTGAAATAAAAGACAAATAGAAGTGTGACAATTGTATTAGAAATTAATTGAAAAATGGACAAATTACGGAGTGACAAATGGATAAAATCATGTGTGACATGTGGACCTATAACTAAGAGACAAATGGTAGCTTATCTAGTGGACAAGTGGAAGACATGCAATGGAGACATGTGTTAAAGCACTAATGAAACACCTAGGCTTTAGGAATGGAGCTCATTTCTTTGGTTTCACCGAAAATCATCTTCCTTCTTGCTTTGCCATCACCAAAACCCATTATTTGCTCTAAGACAAGTAAGTTTTATGCATGTTTTAATGCCTTAAATGGATGCATACGGGAATGATGTATATTTTCATGCTTGTGGATTGCTGTATGCATAAATGGTGTTGATGCATGTGTGGTGGTGAAAGAAGAAGCAAATTCGGTGATATGATTACCAAGATGTAGGGTTATAGTCATTGGAATATGTTATAGCCAATATTTTACTGAATATACATCTGTATTTAGGGTATAACTTGATTTTTGAGTATCCAAATTGGATGGAGTTTGATTTAGAGTAAACTAGAGACATAGAACTACATTTTTCATGAAATAATCAAATTCGAAATATGTCCTTAAAAGTCTATAAATTTGGGTTGAAATTAAAATTGGTATTCTGTCGTTGTATGAAAACAGTCTGTGGAATTTTGATTATAACTTGCAAGATACTAAACTAAAATGCATGATATTTGTGTCATTAGACTTTCAAGACATTGAGGAACATTTTATTAGTAGAAGATTTTGCCCAAATAGCCCATTTTTAAGGTCAAAATGGTCATGAAAATCATACTCGAAATCTGCTTAAGAAAAATCTGGAAAAAAAATTGATAGGTTTATGATTAATTTTATGAAAAATAAATTGGTTTGAGAATGAGTTGAGATGATATGGAAGTGAATTAAAGGGTAGTTTCAGTTATGCACAAAATGAATAAACTGAGAAAGTAGTAAAGTGATAAGTGCAGAAAATGTGGTAAACAAATGTTGAAGATGATGAATAGTGGTGAAAATTTTCTACTTTTGGTATTTGTACTTAATCTTGCATTTTGAGTTGTTTTAAAGTAAGGTGAGTTGGAATGGGAGTGGAAATGTAGAAAATATAAGTTAGAAATAGAGTAAAATGAATAAATCAGTAGGAAGAAGAGTGAAAAAGTCTGCAACTTTGGTGATGATGGAAGAAACCTGCGCATTAGAGAGAGAAGAGAAGAGTAGTTGCACCCGAAGGTTTTTCCAAAACCGAACTATATTGATTCTTTTAGCCACAACTTTGTCATCCGACCACAAATAATAGGAGACTTGACTCCAATAGACTCCTAACACATTGTTCTACCTCTTCATAAAAATTGGTAGTTTTCTATATTGTTTTGAAAAGGATTGATTGGATGAAAGTGAGGAAATGTGCTGGAATGTTATAAACTGGAAAATTTTCATTAAACATGCTTTGGTATTGTGATTATATCTTGACCTGTAGGTTTTCAAATGAGTTTATTCTTAATTCAGATTAAACTTGAGACATATTTCTACAACTTTCCTGAAAAAGTCGAATTTTAATTCTTTCTCTAAGACTTTCAAAATTGACATGAAATTGAGTATTGACTTAGGTTGCAGCACTAACAAGGACAGAAATCATATCCTGTGTTTATTAAACAAACTATATTGATGTAGGCCGAATTAGACTGAGGTGGCTTCACCAAAGTTCTCTTAGCTTTAAATTGGTATAAATTTTGTAATTTTTTAATATTGGAATTGAGAGTTATGAGGTGTACAACTTGAAGGCATGATCATGCATTAGCCAAAATTTCAAATGTACATAGTCTGTGGTATTTAGAACATAACTTATTGAATAATAAACCAAATTGTATGATCTTAGTATCAGTAGAAACTCAAGACACAGAGGAACAATTTTCTATCAGAGAGTGTCATAGAAATACATCATTTTCTTGATCTTATTGATTATACAAAGTTGACCAGA
The DNA here is from genome assembly GCA_025504915.1 of Erythroxylum reticulatum. NCBI lineage: Eukaryota > Viridiplantae > Streptophyta > Magnoliopsida > Malpighiales > Erythroxylaceae > Erythroxylum > Erythroxylum reticulatum. The sequence goes on from JANSVA010000001.1 coordinate 22,575,789, forward strand.
ATGAGGTGCTTCTAGCTAATAGTAATTGAATGTGTGAATTTTGGAACTTTTGAAGTACAATTAGTGTTTACATCAGTTTAATAAGAACAGATACCCGAGAATTTGTCATGAACATGCATCATACATATTCAATATACATAAATGAATTTTTAATCATGCACAATAGTGATTTGTATATGTGTTAAATGTTATAGAGGAATGCATAGAGCGACCACTTCCAAATATTGTTGGGACTTTGAGGCAATAAATAATAAGGGATCTTTTGTAAGGAATCTTAGATGGTCATACCTTAATTTATTCTGCTTGTTGAAATTGATTTACGTTGATTGTTTTTTGAATTTCGGACAATGATTGTCCAAGGCGTTTGATGCATGATTATATCATTAGAAGTGCTACTTCCTTGTGAATATGATTGACTACTTACTTTGCACATGAAATGTCTAAAATGACTTTGTTTTGTTTTACAACTATTGAGTCCTAATTGTGGGTAAATAGGCATGGCTAGAAGGGTCTGCAGCTACTCCTGTGACACTTCAGTGTCGAGATTTCGATCTCTCCCGTGACACTTCGGTGTCAAGACTTTGGTCTCTCCTATATAAATCCCGTTACCCACTTCTGTAAATGACTTAGGAGTCATCTGATTTTGTATTCTGATAAATGTTTGATTTTGACATAAACAAATTTGTGTTCTGATTCTGAAAGGTTTATACCCTTTTGGGATATTCAGTTTTGTTAACTATAAAATCTATTCTGAAATGCATTATGTCTGATTTATTGTTTAAACAATCTGTTAATGCATGCTTATGCTATTACATGATTCAGTATGATGAGTTATCACTTTATATATAAATTAGTTATTATTCACTAACTATATGCTTAGCACGGTGGATTTACCCCGTGTAGGTTCAGAACGAGGATTATAATGGGCAACGGAGTCTAAGTCTTGTTTTGATAAAAATATATTTTGAGTATATTTTGGCTTGTTTACAAAATCTATGATTCCGAATTGTTGTAAGTTTTTGTAATAACTGTGTTTCAAGCTGGTTTCTGTTTTTGGAACAAAATTGTATTAAGTTAATGTGATATAATGTGTGTTTGTTTAAGATTCTAGAAATGCATGTATGAAGTATTTCGTATGTTTTGGAATGTTTTGTATTCTATATGTTCTGTGTGTGTGGCACCTGCAATATCCTCCTAGGGGGTATATGTAGGTGTCACATTTGAACTATTTCAAATTCCCTTTTAGTCTAACTACTTATCTCTAAGAACCGTTCTCTTACTAATATGTATTGAAATGAATACTTTATTCAATAGGATTTGTAACATTATATCCAATATAATGGATATGTCATAACTTTCTATTACCCAATTTAGTTTTAATCTTAATGGATAATATATGCTTTAACTAATCTAAGATTGAAAATCATTAACTTTGACTTTTGATACTACTAAAAGCAAGTTGAATTTTGATAATTGATTAATTGGAACTATCAAAGGCAAGTTGTTGTATTAGGCATAGAAGAAATAAATATTGCATCATATAATATCTCAGATTATATTTTCCTCCTTATACAAATCCATACTATTACGAAGTTTAGTTATAAAGATATTCACTGAGGATTCTCATTTCGTATAGATAACCAAAAAAATTAATCTGACCATATTAATCTTATTAAAGTGTGAATACGTATGACTTTATCATATGAAATTCTTTACTAAATATAATGAAATACAAGTATTCATCCTTTTTATGAATTGTTATTACATTTAATCATATATATAAGATTTAACAATTCAATACCATAATCCTCCTTTTACTAAAGGTTGATTTAGTTAGCGTTCAACCTAACAAGTTTTATAAGTTTCATATGATTTATAGTTAAAGGATATAAATATCCTTGTATAGAACTTTATGATTCTCGTTACGTTGATTTAACAAATATGGAATAAAAAGATAGACTCAGTTATCTAACTTTATATTCTTACCACTTAAGTTAAGTATTTTTTATCCAACACATACAAACTATTTGTGTAAACTTAAATCAACTACTTTTACTTAATAATCTATTTCTTATCATCCCTTAAAAATTGTGTTGATATTGAATCTAAGTTTAATATCAAATAATCAAAAGCATAAACTAGAAATGTTTATGATCTCTATTATAATGTATTTGCAACAAAAGTCATGCAATCATTTTTTAATAAAAATTGTTTTCATATCTAATCTAACATCTTTAATTATGGTCTATTTTTATGCTTTTAATAGGCTAAGTTGAGTGAAATAATTACATAAGTTACTAGTCAATTCAAAAATGCCACTACATTTTACTATCAATATGATATTAACATATCTCTAAAACTTTGTCACCAAATCCCTAATAAGTTTTAACGGTAATATTGCATAATGGACATACATCTTTCCTTTCTAACTTTGAGAATTCTTCTCAAACTTAATATATAAGAAATTTGATTCACTAAAACTTAGTATTAGTTATACTAAACAAAGGTAATTTTCTACTTAGTAACAAAAATATAAACATAAGAAAAGTAATGGTTTATACGTCATAACAATCAAATAAGATTATGATTTTAATTATATGTTTGGTTACTTCCATTATCTTATTCGAAATAATAACCCTCAATACATTCAAATTTAGTTAATCTTTAGTTAGTTAACGAACTAACTAAACTTAAATTAGACAGATAACATTCTTATCAATCATATCTCATGTTATTCCTAGATATATTATAAGATAAATCTTGTCAAAACATATCTTATATGTTACTCATAATACGACCTCTAAATTTATATGATCATGAGTTACTCATCCAAATTATACAAATTTAGATAAATAGGACTAATTAATTTTAGATAAAAGGTTAAGGCTCCTTTAGTTACTTAAGAAGCCTTAAAGTAAATAAAAATCATATTTTGTAGTTAAATAGTGGAAGAAAACAATCAAGATCTCAACGCGTACTTAATATTTAATGAGAGATTTAGGTTTTAAATTGTCTCATCAAAAACACATTTTGAGTAAAATATCATGCATGTAAACATACTCTTCAACTTTCGTAAAAAAATATATACAACAACAATAACACCCATTAGGAATTCTACTGATACATAGAGTTTGGGGAGCTCCAGTAATACGCAGCCTTACTCTTAATTAATAGAGAGGTTGTTTAAAAAAATCAAACAGCTAAATAAACCTTAAAATTTATACAAATATAATCAAATTATATATATATAAATGATCAAGCTTTGTTTGATTTTAGTTATTGATCTTAATCATCTAAAATACTATTTCCAATTCTTTAGAAATTAAATTAGCTTAACCTATTGGTTCCTAATTAATGAATAGAAGTTTAATTTGACTTGAAATTATTTTGAAATTGCAAACCATTTCTTGTTATCTTTACTCCTTAAATTGCTATTTGAAATAGAAATTTAATTTGACTTGAAAATTATTTTCAATAAATTACTTTCTTACTTATAATTGGAAAAAGCTCATATTTTCATATTTTAACAAGGCATTCTAATCTAATCAGAAATAACTTTTCTTTAATTACAAATTTATTTATATTTTGAAAAAGAAATTACTTTCAAAATTAAATAAAAAATTGAATTTAATTAAGAAATTCATTTGCATTTTATTAATTATTAAATAAATTTTGGTGGGTGAAGAATCTAACAAATAATAAAAATCTAATCTAAAGATAAAGTAAATTGAGACAGTTGTAAGTAAGGTCATATTGATGGGTAATTATATTCATTTTATCAAATAGCAAAATAAAGTAAAAGGGGATTTTGTAATAGGAAAATAAAAATGAAAATAATACTAAAGAAAAATATAAGCAATAACATAAATGGTGAAAGATCCATATATTGAAATACCTAACTAAGGGAGTAGTTTCTACGAATCCATATAGTTGATCATCGATGCAAAAGTAAATTATCGTACCCTTAAATAAGATGGTTATAGTTGTTAGCACGACCTAAAAACCAATCTCTCCTATCCTTTTTGATACCTAAGATATGATTGTTAGTTATTTCCCTTACCAACTATTAATCCTAAAAATGTTTATATGATTGAATCTACCAGTAGCATTACAATTAGAGAGACCTAATTTTAACCAACAAAGTCATGACATTTGGTTCATTTAAATTAGATTATCTACCTCCATCAAACATTAATTAAATGCTTTTACCTAAGCGACTATCAATTTGCTATCATAATTAGAATAAGTAAATAAATATGGATTTGTTATCCTAAATGGAGATATATTGTTCTATCAACCAAAATAATTGGCCATTTGCATTAATCATCAAATCAACGATAAGAACTAAATAACAAAATATAGATAAATATTTAAGAATCAAACAAAATAGTAAGAGGGGAAAACAACATTTTTTTTATAAAGAAAAGATTGAGAGAGCAGGATGCTAATGATAGTTACTAATCTCTCTTTTCTAAAAATTAATGTCCTAAACTAAAAAGAAAACTAAAACCTCTAAGAATTTATGTTAAAATTCATATACCCTTAGGCTTGCCCACCTCTTGTGACTTTTCGTAGGATGTTCACTTCTGCCTTCTTAATCAATCTTTTTTCTTCACTTCATTGAACTTTTCCTTCCAATTAATGATCAATCAAGCTCCAAGAATACACAATTATCATTAGGTAGAGCATAATTCCACCAAAAATTAGGAGACTTAAATCAAATCCATTTATAATTTGAGTACTATCAAAAATATTTTCTAAATTTAATATAAATAAATTGAATAAAAACATCATTTTAATTATTTAAAAAATATTTTCTCAATTATAAATGAATCTAATTAATTAATTTTAATCTAATTAAAATAGAATCAATTCTAATTATGAAAATCAAAATCAAAATCAATTTAGTTATTAATCTTAATCAAGTTAAGAAAATAATTGATTTAATTTTAAATTTTATTTAGAATTGAAAACTTATTTAAATTCTAATTTGAATATAAGTTATTCTAAATTAGATTAGTTATAATCTAAGGACAACCTCAAATCCTACTTTGACCATATTATTCTAATATTCAACACCTCTTCTTGAGACTTTGGATTACTTACCTAACAACCAAACCATCCTTATTATAGTCTTGGAATAACTTAAATTTAGTCAGGAACAAACTTAAACTTATTTCAAAACATTTTTATTCCAATACCAGAATAGCGTAAACCTATTTCTGAATATCCCTTTTCTTCCTCTTCAGAAACCCTAGTAATCAGAAACCTAAACCCTACTTTCCATTGCCCTACTGCCGCCTACAGCCACTGCGAGTCTCCATGCCATCTGCAGCTAACAACCTCAACAGCAACCATTGAATCTTCTTCTCCAGCAGTGCGCCTCCAACGTATTTTCCTACAGCTAGCGTTGGTGACATCTTCTTCTTCTCGCCATCATCCTTGAGGAGTGTCTTCAATAACACATGTACGAATGTTTCAAGTAGCAGCAAGTTGCACATCACTCCACCTTCGTTGTTAATCCACGCCATGATGAGGAGCAACGCAACCATTGTCGCCTCCGGTGACACGCCTTCACCTGTTGCTATTGCAACTCATCTGCCCAAGAACTTCATGAATAGCCAGCAGCTTAAAAATCGCACAACTAAAAGATAGTAACTAGCAACGCCAATAACCAAGTCACATAACTTACAAATCAAGCAATTTGCTGCTACTTGAAACATTGTTGCATGCTTACAAATTAATAACATTGTTGCATGACAACTTCCTAGTTAAAGAGAAAGTAAATAAAAACAATTCTTATTTGGACAAGCACAAATGATAACTATTATGAATATGACGTTTTGTGGCTTTTAAGCTAGCGTAGACGAATGAGATTTCCAAAATACATTTAAATGTGAACTCTTCGTAATTTCATATGACTTGGAGTTTGTTTATGAACTTTTATATTTTAATTTTTTTTGTAATTAAGTATGAAAAAATTGCAAAATAAATTCAAATATTTAATATTAATAACAATCAAAGGATAATCAAGTCATTCAATTAAATATGACTTTAATACCAGTCTTAAAAATACATGATGGGATCTGATCCTCCTTGTAGCAGAAGAAAACAAAAAAGATTAAGATTTTTTGAAAGTCAAGAGATCACTTTAATCTATAACATGCTAAAACATAATTAAGCATGAATTAGAAATTCTTACTTCATTGTGAAGCTCGATCCTTTTTTGTAGGTCCCCTCTCAACTACTAAGTTGTACAAGTGTCCGACCTCTAATGAAATCTATCAACTATTATAATTGTATAAGCACCTAACCTCTAATGATATCTATCAACTACTATAGTTGTCCAAGCATACGATAAGAATAAGCTAAGAACATTCTACAAGTAGTGTAAATAGGATAAGCAAAGAGTGTTATCTCTTTTACAACTTATGCCATTAGACCTTTTAGTAATTTATTTAAAATATAATTCTAGTTTCAATTAAACTTTCGCTAAATCATAATTAATTTTAATTAAAAATTAATTAGGCTCATATATGATTTAATATCTAATTTAAAAAGTTGACTTTGACTTTAAAAAGTTAGAAATTCATCGTAACCACTTAAAAATTAAGAATGTCAAAGTGATTTTGACTAACTTATTTATGTATGAATTTTTATACAATTTCATCATATAATGTTCTAATTAAGCATAGAATATAAAATTAATATTTACTCTATTTGAGTTCAATCATGGTAGTTCCTCACTTTTAATAATTGGTTCTATTATTACCTTTTGAAAACTATTTTCCTAGTTTTATTCTACTATGGGAAAAAAATATCCCAAATTAATACTAATCAAGAATTAAAAAACACTTTTCTTAATCACTTTAAAATAATGAATCATATATTGATCACTCAACTACTTCCAAATAAGTTATACTATATCCATTATCTTCCAAATAAGTGATATTGACTAGGATCGGTCAAAGTAATAACAAAACATATCAATCTCTATATAAGATATATATTTTGGAGATCTCAAGTTAAAAAATTACTTACATAATCATAATAATAAGAATTTTCATATAAATATAAATTATGTTCTAAACGGAATTCTTATATTAGGTAAGATTAGTGAACTTGTTCTTTAATAAGCATTTATACATTTATTTAAGCATCTCCATACCTTATTTTGTGAGATCGGCCCCGTTATGTATAAGAAAAAAATTATATAATATACATTAGTCTTTCTACGCTATTAATATCTATTCTTAATAAATCATTATCAAAGAGTAATGTAGGGATAGTATATAAATAAAATATAAATCACATAAATATAATCTCATCATAATTTTATTTACAATGTATATTTAGTTCATATAATTTATTTTATACATTATTTAACAAAAATATGCATAAAATAAATAATATCTTTAAATTATTTTATAAAAGTTAATTACAATGAATTGATTGAATATAATACATCTACAATTAAAATTTATTTGATTAATAAGAACGAATCATTGCAAGAGGTAAACCAATAAATAAACTTAACTTGTTTTGAAGAATTTAATGGTTTATTTGAATTATAGATTGTAAAATACTAAGAAGGCAATGTTCTTGGCAAGGTACAATCTGACACGGGTGCTTAATATTAGATTTTGCAAATGTTCTTTTACTTCATACATTAGGGTAGCAAAGTTTTATCCTTTTAGTTTCATTTATGTATAAATGCTTGTTATGATCCATAGCACTATTTATGGAATGATGATGACGATAACAAAGACGACAAGAACAATAACAACACCCAATTAATCTAGTAATACTCAACCTTATCTCTATTAAGTAAAGAAGTTGTTTCCGATAAATCTATATATAGCACCAAAAAATAATAATACAAAAATAAATAAATAAGTATACATAGAATAAAAAAATATATAAATTAATACATAATACATTACATAGAGAACATAGTAATACGCTAAATAACTAGAAGAGAAGTACTAAAATAATTTTAAAAAAAAAAGCTAACAATAGAACGATGGAAAATGTTTTGTTTATGCAGATATGTATTAATTCATTTTATTTTCAGTTTTGTAAGTTTTGCCAAATAAAATGAATTAGGTTGCCTTAATTCAAGTAACCCACGACGAATGAGCCAATAAGGAAAGATGAAAATGGTACGTAGTATCAACTACAAATCGTAATAATCTGTCTTTAATATATTCACTAAAGTTAAATGAGACAGTAAAGATTTTATTCAGGTGTTCGTCAAGGTTCACATCTGAATCTTCATTGCACCAAGATTTGATTTGCCTCGAGGAGTTAAAATATTGCCAAATGAAATACATGCTGCTCTGCTACATAAGCCCTTCACATCTCTTTATGCATCACATTTCTTTGCATCTTTCTCCCTAGTGCATCTGCTTCTTCCGGTCCAACCTTCAGGTGATATCGGAAATTTTTTTACTCTCCCTTCTGCCTCTCAAGATGCTTGCATTTTCGTGATCTCGTTTTCTCCGTTCATTACTCTAGAATTAGAGTCTCCGTGATTGCATTTCCTTCTCGTGTGACTAACTCTTTTTCCAAATTGGATTTGCAGGATGACATCCAAGAATTTCATGTTTGCTTTCCCTGTTGTTCTCTTCATGATCGCAAACTATGACGCGGCAAGAGCATCCAGATTACTAGATATGGATCGGTCAGTTGTCTCAGAACCCAAACAAGAGATTCTGCATACTGTTAATTCGTACAAAAACTACGAGACCAATAGTTTCAGACCAACAGTTCCAGGACATAGTCCAGGTGTTGGCCATGGTGCTCCCCCGCCAGCTATTGTAAACTCCGAACCCAAACAAGAGATTCTCCTTACTGTTAATGAGTACAAAAATTACGAGACCAACAGTTTCAGACCAACAGTTCCGGGACATAGTCCAGGTGTTGGCCATGGTGCTCCCCCGCCAGCTATTGTAAACTCGGAACCCAAACAAGAGATTCTCCTTACTGTTAATGAGTACAAAAATTATGAGACCAACAGTTTCAGACCAACAGTTCCGGGACATAGCCCTGGTGTTGGCCATGGTACTCCCCCACCAGCTACTGTAAACTCGGAACCCAAGCAAGAGTTTCTGCATACTGTTAATGCATACACAGCTTACGGGACTAACAGCTTCAAACCGATAAAATCAGGACCCAGCTCCCCTGGTGAAGGCCATGGTACTCCCCCACCAGCTATTGTAAACTCGGAACCCAAGCAAGAGTTTCTGCATACTGTTAATGCATACACAGCGTATGGGACTAACAGCTTCAAACCAATAAAATCAGGACCCAGCCCCCCTGGTGAAGGCCATGGTACTCCCCCAGCAGCTATTGTAAACAAGCCTGAACTAAAACATTTCTGATTAACGTGATGTAACGAAGAATAAGAGATCATGTTCCAGTAAACTTTTTGTTGCCAACATCTGGTCTACAGCAAGTAACTTATTGAACTTAACGTCCAAACAAAGCTTTTGTTTTTCCTCAAGACTACTATTATTATGGGCAGGAGCGTAAGGAAGAGGAGCTAAATGCAAGTAGGAATAATACTGACACTCTTCTTGATATATAGTCTTCAACGGCTTTTATTCTTAAAACATTAGAAGGGAAGATGATAAAGAACTCATAGTTACTATTAACACAAAAATCGATTATATTTTGTGTTGAGAGAAAATCTTATGAAAAAGATCAAATGCAAACACGACAACAAACTAGACAATAGCTACAAACAAAAAGTTCAACAACATCGCCTATAGTTATTTATGACATTTTCATTTTGTCACAAGAAGCGTCATCAATTCTCCATAGCAAAAAATTATAGACAATGTTTTGGAAAATTGTACATAAAAAGTATTAGCTACGAAATGCTTTCATAGCTAAAGCATTACAAATACATAGCCAAATATAGAGTGTAAGTCCATATTGGCTTAGCGCCAACTGATTGGCAGTAAAATATTAACATAGCAAATAATTTTTTCTGTTTTATACATTAGTAGTTATATAGTTTTTTCTACTTTTTTTTTCTTAGAGAGACATTTTTTGCTACATTTTTTAATTTCATAAGTAAAAATTTTTATCTACCAATGTGTAAAAAAATTGTCAAGCATTATTTGGAACTTTTTAAATAATCCATAATATTGAGCAATTTACGATGTTTTGTATATAATGTATCCATATATTTTCTGTTATGAATTATTTGATTATTATTATCAAATTAAATTGTAGAAAAATATTATTAATTCAAAATATCTAGCATCCCATATATAAAGTAAAATTATATAAATATCATCCAATTGTAACAAAAGTAATATAATATTAAAAGATTGATCTTTTGTTTCTATACAAAATACTAATAATAGTTTGAGTAATCCTTATAAACAAAACAATATAGAGGAAAAGCTTCAAAAATTGTAATATGTTTGGACATATTGGCAAAGATACTCAAATTATAAAAACATTTGAGCATAACTCAAATGACTATCAAGTGTTGTTTAAGTCCATAAACCTGTGAAAAATAACAAGGTTGGTTAAAATTAACTAAAATTATTGTGAGACAATTGTTACACTAATTATTTGGTTCAAATTAAAGCAAATACCACATAACTTTACCATTCACAATATATATATATATATATATATATAGAATATAATAAGGCTAGAATAACTTAGTATTTGTTTAAAACAAAAGAAAAAGTGGTTGTTCAACCATATATCAACCATAGACAGGATGGAACCTAAATTAATGGTTGTTCAGGATGAAGAAAATGGGTATGGAGGATAGAGCAAAGTCCAACCTTCTGCTCCTACATAAGTGCAGAGGGTTGATTCATTTTCTTATAGTTTCATTGCCCTACTGCTAGTTGCCACATACTAATTTCTTTTGTATAGGCCAGAGCCTCTACTTAACAACAAAGGAAATAAGCAAAACCCTAGTACTCTGAGTAAGCTATTAAGTTGGATGAGCTTATTTCTTTAGTGTTGGTGCATTCTTGTCATCACAAAAACTTAAGCATTACTCCATTTCTTGACATCTACTAGCAATATGTTCCTATGCAAATTAAAAGGTCAAAAGTTAAGAGCATCATTTAAGGTGAAACTTGCAAACTGGATCAACATTATTCTCAGGTCAACACCACCATTACTAAAAATATGTTAAAAAATAAAAAAGGTCGTAGATAACTTTTTCAGTAGATATAAATCTGATTATGAAAGTTTTAGAATGTATCCTTTTTATAGTTGTACACATTTCCATACCAATAAGAAAGTATAAATATAGAAATATAAAGTAAATAGTAAAGCATATCAACATAGAAAAAATTTTGCATAAAAATGCGTTGGAAGTAATAAATAATAATCTATAAATATGTAAAAAAGATTATTAAAATTTTAAATAGTTTTATACACTTTTTATTAAAATAACTTAAAAGTAAATTTTTAAATTTTCATTATTTTAATTTAATTATCATAATTCCACTTGTTTAAATACGATTAGTGAAATATATATTTAAGATTATTTTGAATACAATCTTAATGAACTTTTGTTAATAATATCATTCAATCAAGTTTTAATATTACTTATTCATGTTCAATGGAGTAATTTTTTAAAAACAAATGTATCAATTAATAAAGGAATAAAAGATAATACATTCTTTAAGATAAGCATAATTATCTCAACAAGAGAGGATATGTTTTTAAGCAAAAGTATAATAAAGTTAAATAGATAGAAATGTGACTAATCTCCAATTGGTTAAACTTTGAACATTTGAGTAAGAGGATAGCCCAAGCCTCCAATATCCTCAATAGAGAGCTTGAAGGCATTACATTCTAAGGATTGCATTTAGTTCATATATAAACTTCATAGGCCAATTTCTCAAGCTTATAAGAATCATTTCAGAGCTAAGTAAATGTTCATTTTGAGTTTACAATGATGAATGATTAGTTGTTCTATAATAGAATTTATCAACTCTAACAGTAGAGCTTGTATCTGTAAAGATTTTTACTATAATGACCTTTGATTTCTGTCTTTCCATAAGCCAAAAAATGGTTTTGTTTAGTGATATTCTATACATAATGAAGTTTCCATTATTGTTTCTCTACCCAAGGCAAGCTCTATGTATCACTCTTACCAGCATGAAGATGGAGAAGTGATGTTACATAAATATTAGGTTTCATCACAAATGAATGGAGTAGATAGGAATTTAAAGAAAAGATGCTCCGTTAATTTTTGTTTTTGATGGAAAACAACACACTCATATGATACATCAATGTATCTAATCAATATAATTAAGGTGCTTAATTCGCCTTTAAGGGTTAATTAGAGGATAAAATAAGCTTTTGGCATAATTGTTTAAACCACACCACAATATATCTTTTGAGCTTGGTCCTTTAAGATTTGAATACAAGAACTATTTAAGAGCATCTAAATGAGTGCCTACTCCAAATAATTGAATCCTCATTATTTGATTTTGGTGACAAACATAGGATTCGATTGATAGTATACAAGCTACACAAAAGCTCTAAAAGTCATGAAGTTTGATTAAATGCTTTATTAACTTATGCTAACTTTGGAAAGACCGTCCTCAAAGACTATAATTCATTTGACTTGATTAGAAGGCCACAAGTTATCCAATTTTTATGCCAAGAGAAAGTGGAGACTCCATTGTCAATTTCATACTAGAATTCTAACTTGACTATTCCCATTAGCTTGAGGATATGAACTAAAGTCCAACATGAATTGTGTTTAGACTTAATAAACCAAAAGTTAACTCCCTTAAGGGAATGAGCATGGATCCATCTCACCTAAAGAGCTTGTTTATTTGTCAATATCCTCCAAATCCTCTCGATTATGATCATTTTGTTAGTAATTCTAATGGATAAGATTCTAACACCACCTCCATCTTTAGTTGTAACTCCCTCCACTTAACTTTGGTTAAGGCACTTCTTGTCCAGTCCTCTAACCAAAGGAATCTTTTTCCAAGGCCACCTTCATCCTTAGTTATAACTCCCTCCACTTAACCTTGGCTAAGGCACTTCTTATTAAGTCCTCTAATCAAAGGAATCTTTTCATTAGCTTATCAATAGATTTAATGATGTTTAAGAGAAAATTACATGAGATGACGGGTATATATATAGGCTATTCACTATTGAATTAATTGATTAAAGCTTGCCAGTTAAGGTGATGTCTTATTATACTAGTCTGGATCTTTTTATTCAAAGGATTGAAATCAATATATATAGGCCTAATAGGAGAAATACGATAAATGAGAAAAGCTCTACTAGAGTATTGTACTATAGAGAATAATGAGATTATACTACACAGAATAATGAGATGGATCATATTAAGATCTCAGACCTTTTTGTATTTGATTATTTTTATATTTGATTGTAGGAGATTGGAATGCCTCGATAAGTCAGAAGGGGCTTTGTATCTTTTAAATCAGTTAAGTTCTTGACCTGATTTACAGTTTATTGGGCACCTGAAGATATTTACTTATGGCTTTGGTTTTTGTTGATGGAGAGACTTGACATTAATATAAAAGAATTCAGTTGATATAAGGGAATTTATAGAGCTAGCATCTATTTTGAAGAAAAGTATAAAATCATCTATAAGGATTAGGCCAAAAATTCTCAAAATCATGCATTTAGAATGGAATTTAAAGCTTTGATCTTGGTTGATCATTAATCTAATTAGCCTAATGAGCACTTCCATACTTAACGTAAAGGGATAAAGAGATGGATCTCTTTATCTCAACCCTCTAGCACTCTTGATAATCTTAATAGGCCCTCCTTTCACCAATAAGCAATAAGAAATATAAGTTATGCATTGTTCAATCGATCTTATAAAATGTCAAGGAAACCAAAAACCTTAAAGGTGTTTAAGATAAAACTCTAATCAATCGAGTCAAAAAGCTTTATGACATAATTCTTTCTTAAATTCCTTCTATTATAATTCCTAAAAAGCTTTTGCAATAATAACATATTATCCCCTATATGCGTCCCTTTAATAAAGGCCCTTAAGAAGAATTAATGACATGTTAAAGAAGCCTTAATTTTATCAGTTGAAAGTTTAAAAATGATTTTATACACTATATTGTAATAAGAAATAGTCCTCAAATCCTTTAGGGAGTTAGCTAAATATACCTTAGGAATAAGAAATTTTATGTTTTGTTTAGCTTCCTTAATAGTCTTTTATGTCGAAAGAATTCAAGCATTCCTTCTGTTACAATAGATTTGGTATGTTGTCTTTTTTTTCAATAAGAAAGCATTTAGACTATTAAGGTTAAAGGATGTATTGGGGTTTAAGTTTTAAGAAGTAGCTTTAACCTCATTTTCATTGAAAGGTTTGGGTAAACTTTCCACTTCTTAAGAAAAAAGTTATTTTTAAAGATAGACTAGATGAGTTTAGTAGAGGAAGTATTATTTATAAGTGTATTAAGGGTATTAGAAAATTAATTGAGTGCCTTGTACTTTATTTCATCTTGAGTTACAATCTCTTATCCATCCTCCTTTATAATAGATGTGATACTATTGCTATTCCTTGTAAGAATTGTTTCATTGAAGAAAGAGGTATTTTTATCACCATCTTTAAGCCTAATTCCTAGATATCTGCTTTAAGAGGAAAAATATAATGTCCAAAGCTTGATTGTATCTTATTAGAGTAGTTTTTTATCCATGGATGATCTCATCTTAAGGGTATAGATATAGTAAGCTTTGTATTATAATAAAGTCATCTTTGACATCAGAAACAATCTACCAGGTATTACTATACTTATTCTTGTTGAGAAGATTGTGGTCCTTTTTGTTTAGTTGTAGTTTTATTAAACAAATAAACATCTTATGCTCTTGAATATTTGACCTAAGCGCCTTTAAGATGACCTCCTCAAAGCCCTCCACCTTAACTAAGAATTTATTGAATCTGAAAGGAAAGCTCCTCTAATGAGATTAAATGATTGTTAATGTAGGACTTGTTCCCTAGGAAGAAAGAAATCCACTGTGGATTTACCAAAGCCATTTCAATTTTCTTCCTCAAAAGCCTTCTCCCATTTTGCTTATTGCTTCAAGTCAAAAAAATAGCCATTAATTTTGAGGTCATTGATGTAGTACCCCACTCTCGCAAGACACGTACCCAACATCCCGAGTGATGTCCGAGAACGTACCCCACAAGGGCAGCATGCTAGCATACTCAGTCAGTAAAATCTTATTACAAAATTTTCTTTTTTTTCTTTTTATAAAATAATGCACACATATGAGGGAATCAATCACCGAATTGGGCCCACTATATTTTATAAACATTTTCATTTACAATCATCATTTGCCACAATTGTTATTACACTCTATAATTTGTATACTTACATTACACAAAATTTGTGGAAATATAATTCAAAACAAAAATCACTAAATACATATGCAGGTGCAATCTGATCCCAACCTCTATCTCTCACTTGAATGCAATAGGTATATTCCTATTTGCCTAACGGGGTACTCATTTGAGCTTGAAAAATAATTGCAAATTTTGGGTGAATTTTTGCAAACTCACTGAGTAACCATCCTCAATGGCTTACTCAATCACATAACACATAACACATTCAGAAATCATTCAAATGATTTAAATCATACATATCATACGCATATGCAATGCTCATGAGACTCACTTTCGGTTATTGTTTTGTTTTGACCGAGTGTCTATAACTGTCCCGTATCTATTATAGATAACGGGCTCATTAATAACTATCCCGTATCCGTTAGGGATACCGAGCTCATTTTACATAGTGAACCTTTAACGCTTAATTACCTTCTAAGATCTAGGCTCTTTTTCACATATGAGCTTTAAGCTCTTTTTTTTTTATGGCTGCTCCGGTCGCAATTGCCTTTATCTTTTATGCATTTATGTAATGAAATGCATCAATCACATATGATCAATTATTCACTTTCACATACCATTGGACCTTAGTTCGACATTCAACATTAAAGTTGATAATCACTTTTTCTTTTATACACAGACGTTTAATAATCAAATCATGTATCACTTATTTCATCAAATTCACATACAAGTAGCACTTCGATATCTTCACATTTAGCAAACTCCTTGGACATTCACTGTCTGAAATCAGTACAATCACATTCACATCTCATTTATATTCAAGAAATTCATAATATAAACAAAACAAATAATAAAGTAAGACCATCTAGGTCTACTCACAGTATGCTCCAGATTAGCATTACCTTTCATGATCTGAAAATGTCTGAATGTGGAAGTTTATCTTGCACACCAAAATTATGCAATACACACGTTGCACACACATTAATAATTGCAAAATTATAAATATTCCTTTATGACCAAACTTGTGTATGGAATGTGTACAATGCATGCTCAATGACATCACCGAGTATTTTTCCATTATTCAAGTTACAACTCATTCCAATATCAAAACTCACTTACGTATCATTTATACTTTGGGTTTATGTCTCACTAAAACCATTATAATTATAATTCATTTCTCCCTTGGTCCAATTCACATTTTTCCATAAACATCATTTCGGGTCAACTTTTCATGTTCTTTCTGACCATGAAAATTAAGAAATTTGGCAAACTTTCTTCTAGAAAAATGTTTCCCTATGTCTTAAGTTTCTAATGACACTAAGATCATACAAATTGTTTCAGTATTTCGAAAGATATTCTCCAAATAATTTGGACTATTCTAAACTAAAATAGTATTCTATACTTAAATCCAATCCAAAAATTGAAATTCTTAGAGACAGAATTAAAATTCAATCTCTTCAGACAATTTGTATCCCTATGTTTCTAGTTTACTCCAATTCAAGAATCATTCCATTTGGAACCCTACAAATCAAGATATAATCAAAATACCGAAGTATGATTAGCGAACTCATACCAATTATTATATTCCAATACTCCTCAACATTTTCATCTTAAATTCATTAACCCCTACTAACATTTAGTCATGGCCGTGCATCATAAAGAAATTGAGTCACGGGCGTGTAACCATAATGCACCCCCGTGCACACTAACCTAATGCATGCCTATGCGACTTAATAGCCTAGAATTTTTTCCTCATCATTTATGTCCCTATTTTATCACTCAATATCTCCCGAATGAATTCAGATTGTTATAATTTTTGTTGTAGAGGTAGATCAATGTATTACTAGTCTAATGGTTTAAGTCTCATATCAATTGGAGGTCGAGAGAATAAGATATGGCCAAATGATCAATATATATTCAAACTTTTTTCCAACTCATACACGATCGCGAGTTTGCTATCGACTTACAAAGTCACGATCATGCTTCAGCATGATCACGAGTCTTTAGCTAAAAGAGATGTTCATCCCCTGAATTACCCATAATAGTTTTTACCTCATGCATTGGCTTCAACTTTTGAGAGGAATAACATATTGTTGACGTCCTCTAGAATGATTCAAAATACATTTACATAGACCTTAATTTCTTTTAATTTGTTTCATAATGTAATTCTCTAGAAGGCAAGGTTAAAAGCATGCACAAAAATATCTTTAAAATGTATCTTTTATTGTTTCCACTTAACAAACAAGTGAACTCACTGGTTTGACATGATAGTATGGGTGATCTCTCATTACAACAAAGTTGACTTTTAGCTACGTTTTATTTGGTGGTGATTTGAAAATCATCACTAAAATTCAACTTTTGCAACAATTTTTAATAACATAGCCAAAAGCTTATCTCTTCATGAAGTTCTACATAATTGTCGCTAAAGGCATGCCTTTAGTGACAATTTATGGGAATCGTCATAAAAGGCTCATCCTTTTACGACAGTTTAGCCTTTTCATCACCAAAGGTTGAGCCTTTGGTGACAATTTTGTGTATTGTCACAAAAAGTGGGACTTTTGGCGATTATTTTTTAAATCTTCACCAAAAGTTCAAATAAAAAAATCAAAATTAATATTATTAACAATGATTTTAATTGTAAAAATAAATTTATCTACCAAATTTGTTATATCATTTCAATAATTTATGAAACTGTAAACTCAAAATTAATTAATATTACATAGATTTATACTTTTTATTTTTATCTTTTAAGTTATATGATTTGAACTTTTTTTATGATGTCACAAAATTGTCAAATAATTTTAACATAAAGTTTGTAATAGAATGGTCGTAAATAATTCTTATAGAAAAACAATAAATATTGAAATATGATAAGTAATATAATATAATTATATATGATAAATAATACAAGATTCTAATTAGAAGTTTAACAATTCTTACAGACAAAGCAATAAATAAAGTTTCATGCATATTCCAATGAAAAGGAAAATAAATAATTTTTTTAGAATTCCAAGTGATAAGTTAAAAAGGTAATGGAGTATCCTATGTTTGGATTCCTAAGAAGGCTCCTTGCATGATTGAAGGCATCAATTGAAACAGTGAAAGATCTTCCCTTTGGTGTTGTTTATTGACCCCCTCTTTTAACAAATTCTTGGCTCTAACTGAACTAACTGAAGATATAGTGAACGATTCCTCATATGCAGTATGGATCACTAAATTAGATGAACCGCATATACGATGCGTTTCACTTAAGAAACAAATAATGTGAACTTAAATAGCTAAGTAAAATGGTATAAGAAACCCAAATTCGAACACATGCATACATGATTAAATAGATATAGTTTTTTAAATTGACGACTGTTGCAAAACAACCAATTTTCCTAATCTTGTACAGGCCATTGGGACATTGCCATTACCTCCATTTTCATCTACGTTCTCTTGAAGATTCGAGGAAGTTTTACACAATACATAGTATATATAATCAAACGTTCATCTAATAGCTTACTAACAAAAAATGAGATACATATAATAAAAAGAGAGAGATAATTCTGATAATGCTAAATACCTTGAAGAAGAAGATCGACCATTGAAGGCAAGGGGTGATTAGACTTTGATAAGGATATTTGTTGTGTATTGATATGTTATTCATTAGGGAGAATTTTGCCATATTCCTCCCATTGGAGCTCA
Source organism: Erythroxylum reticulatum (assembly GCA_025504915.1). Classification (NCBI taxonomy): domain Eukaryota; kingdom Viridiplantae; phylum Streptophyta; class Magnoliopsida; order Malpighiales; family Erythroxylaceae; genus Erythroxylum; species Erythroxylum reticulatum. The sequence goes on from JANSVA010000001.1 coordinate 22,594,813, forward strand.
TTTTTGCCATCGGAAACTAGTCACCATGTCAACATTCTATGATGAATTTACGTAAACAGTTTTGTCCTGAAAAGTCAATAGAAGACTTCTTATTAGAATGTTCCAACATTCTAGCAATGTTATTTTTATGATCTATTAACTGAGACTACTTCATATGATAAGGTTGAGAATGTTAAGCGTGTATGTATTATGTTTAAGGGATGCATAATTAAGTGTACTTTCCTCTAAAGTCACTATTCTGATAAAAATAGTTGGGTCACCTAAGCCCCTCCTCAGATATGGAGAGAGTTACCGTGATGAAATTCAAAACAGAATGAAGTACATAAACATCCCCTGTGGAAGCACATTTTATATTTGTCACTCATTGTTAATAAGTCAATATAAATTTTGAAGTTGTGTTTATAGCCTATTGAATATCATAGTTCTCTAGATTTATAAATATTATATTTTTGGAATTGTTACTAAAAATAATAGAAAAGTATATATCACATTGTTAACTTCCTCTACCCTTACCTTTATTTCTTTTGAAATTCAAGTTTAAATTAAGGTTAGCTTCTTAAATTGAAATCAATGATGTGTTTACTTCAATAACCTCACCAAAAATATGTAATTTATTACTATTATAGAAAAATAGTAATAAATTTAACTTCAGGTTCTCATTGTAAAAAAAATGAATGATGGTGATGATCCATTAATCAAGAAGTTCATATGTAGAGTTCCTCAAGCAAGCTCCACTATACCTCAAAAGTATCGATAAACATGGTCTTAAGTTAAATACTCTAACTGACCTTTCATCAAACAGTTAGCAGGCTTTCCTTAAACAAGCATAGAAGGTAGAAAAAACTTCAACCCATACATATCCAACATGGAAACACAATTCACCATCTTCCAAACACAAACAAAAACTCATACACCATAAACAGAAATGCAAACCCACATAAACTATAAAACATAACACAAAAATAGAACACAACAAGGAGAGTTCTTGAAAATAGAAAAGAAGAACAGTACGAATAAAAGAGACAGTACTTCTTCAAGTGTGACCATCACAACACAGGAAATGACGACAATAGAGAAGACGACACTCTTTCAACGGTGAACTAAGAGGAAATACAATGGCTAATACGAAAATGAAGAGAGCTTCATTTTGGTGTTGATAAGTAATGGAAAAAGACATTTGTTATTAAACAAAACGACGTTGTTTTTTATTAATTCGGAAGAAATATATCATTTATTGACGATTCAGAAAATCGTCACCAAATGGTGACCTATTACCATTTGGTTTTACCTTTAGAGATGATATTATATATAATATATAAATTTTATATAATAGTACCTAATTTATATATAATAGATCGAGAATTATGATTAAATAGACCAATATATTACCTAAGTAAGATATGACAAAGTTTATCTATTATCTATACATTTAAAAATCATTATACTAATTACAATTATTATCTATACATTCATATAGCATTATATTAATTACTATATATCATTATATTTTTTGCAATATAATTAAAAATAATTGCAATATAGTGAAAAATGAAAATCAATATTAAACATTAATATCATATTCTTAAAATTCAAATTTAATATTATTAATAATGATCAAAAGTCTAAAAATAAATTTAGAATACAAAAATGTCATTTAAAAAATGTATAAAACTAAAAACACAAAAGTAATTTATATTACATAAATTTATACTTTGTATTAATCTTTTTTAAAATATATAATTTGAAATTTTAATGTGGTTTCACAAAACTCTATTTATTATATATAAATTTTACACTATTTTATAGAAATCATATATTACAAAAATTTTGTTAAATATAAAATACTTCCTTTAGTGATGCTTCTAAGAAAACATCACCAAAGGACAACGGTCTAAATTGGTGATGATTACCAAAATTGTCATCAAATGTTGCAACATTTTAAAAGGTAACATGAAAAGGGCATCATTTGTTCAACAACAATCGATGTCATTTTTCTTTCATTTTAAACGAAAAGAATGTAGCCTCCCCTAGTCATCTTTTTTTGTTTCTTCCTCTGCGTTTCTCTTCTTCCATTGTCGCATCATCTTCTTCATTTCTTCATCTTCTTCATCATCTCTGTTTAATCATCAGTTAAGGTAAGTGGTCCATCCTTTGAACTCTAGTTTTTTAGTAATGGTGACATTGTTGTATTTGGGTGTTATTTTTTGTTGGGTTTTAGGTCCTCTCCGTGTATGTTGTGGTTCGGTTGATGGTAAATGTGAGTTGTCATAATAATGAAGATGGTGAGATGGGTAATGCATCCAGAATGGGTTAATTGAAGCTAAATATAGATTAGGAAGCTTGTTTAAGTACTGCCTATTTTATGTTCGATGAAAGTTCTATTAGATTTATTTTTTTACTTTTGTTTGAATTGTTTCTGACAAATTAGTAGTATGTTGTTGGATTTGAATTGAATGCATATTATATATATTATAACCATAAGCTAAAATATTCACAGAAATATATATTGGACCTTGTTGCGAAGATGGAGTCATAACTCTTCATGACTTCTTTTGCAAGTTCATATTGACACTGAACAAGTGTATTGTATGAAATACGAAATTAACATTGTCTCAAGCCCTATTTTATGGTGAAGAGTGTCGATAACCATCCAACTTCATTATTTATTATTCATCATCTCTAGTTTTTGTCCATCTATGTAAGTTGTCTAACTTTTGTTTAGTTTTTATGTTATGCTTCAATAGTCTGATTATTTGTGTGAATGTAAGGAAGGTCCCAATTTTATGTTGTGTTTGGAATATTGTCAAAATCATTGATAACTAGATGTATGAATTACACAAGTATTTACTGTATGTGGAATAAGTTTGATATTTTATGGATGATCTATTTTATAAATTATTTGGATGGTATATAGGCTAGAAACTTATAATGTAGCTTTGTTGAGGCTTATCGGTAAAAAATTCCACAAGCCTAGGAGTTACAGTGAGAAGACCTTTTCTCAATTCATGTGGTCTAATAATTTCACGTATTTTGATGATGTTATAATTTCAAACTTTGTATGTCAACTTCTATTTCATTGTTTTTTTAAATTAAAACCTAGTATGTCAACTTGTATTGATTTATCATTATGTTATTTCTATTTCAACTGCATCTAGTAATTCAGTAACTTACTTTTAATTATATAGCTAGATGGATAAAAGTTGGATGTCTCATTGGAAATGGTCCTGAATACTTAGGAGTTAAAAGTTTTATGCAATATGTAAAAAGATCAAATGGGTGTAGAATTTTGTATTTGTTGTCTATTAATAGATTGCTTAAATGTGAACATTCACAGCTAAGATGTGGTATATAATCACTTCCTAATCTGAGGCATAGATAAATAATATACTTTATGGATTTATAATGGTGAACATTCTGAAGCAAGTTGTAGTATAAGTGCTGATACAAGTGTTGATGGTAGTAGTAATAATGACGTAGAAGACTGTGATATTAATGACGATGGTGATGATAGGGTTGGCGAGATGTTAAAGGATTATGGGAATTAGATGGAGACTATGAACAAAACCAGTTTGCCTAACATAATTGGTAATATTACATAAGATAATTTTGGGTAGTTATTGAAAGTTGCTCAAGAAGAATTATATCTAGGGTGCTCAAAATTCTCACAGCTGTCTTTTGTTGTCAAGCTATTGCATTTGAAGATTTATAATAAATGGAGTAACAAATCTTTTGACATGCTAATTGACTTGTCAATGATGCATTACCTATTGGACACAAATTCCGCTAATCTAACTATAAAGCAAAGAAATTCTTAAAGGATCTTGGATTAGGATATATATCAATACATGCTTCTAAGTATGATTATGTTATACTTTGAAAGGACAGTAAAGATCTTGACATGTGTGGTACATCAAGTTGGTAAGTGGATGATGGGAAAAGGAAAAAGACACCATATAAAATCTTGAGATACCTTCCTATTAAACCACGACTACAAAGGCTTTTTGTGTCAACAAAAACAGTCATCATAGATATAAGGTGGCATAAAGAGAAATGCATTGATGAATAATGAAGCCCTATAAAAAGAAGATGTAGATATATCACCATTCTATATAAGAGATGTTGATCCTAATAAACTAGAAGAAAATGAAGTACAAGCCAATCTTATCATAAAAGAGATGAAGACTATGCTGAGGATGAATTACATGTCAATAATGATGATTTGACTTAATATAATAGTAATAAAGAGTTGAATCATAATGCAATTAATGATGATGATTTTCAAAATCTTGATTATGATAATTGAAGACAATAAAATTGTTATTTACATTGTTTAAAATGTAATGTTGGTAACATTTATGTGAATGCGTATTGTTGATGTCTAAGTTATGTTAATGCAGATTGTTGATGTTTGGCTTATGTTAATATGTATTGTTGATGATTGAGTTATGTTAATGCGAATTGTTGATGTTTAAGTTATGTTAACGCATATTGTTGATGGTTAAGTTATATTAATGCGAATTGTTGATGATTGAGTTGTGTTAATGCAAATTATTGATGTTTGGCTTATGTTAATGCATATTGTTGATGTTTAACTTATGTTAATGCAGATTGTTGATAATTAAGTTATGTTAATACAAAATGATGATGATTGAGTTATGTTAATGCAGATTATTGATGTTTGAGTTTTGTAAATGCGTATTATTGATAATTGAGTTATGTTAGTATAGATTATTGATGTTTGAGTTACAGATATCCAATATAATGGCATTTGGAAGAAACAAAAGGAAGAAGGTGATAACTAACAAAATTGTTCCTACCCAATAACTAGATCAATCAGTTCTTAGCCAATAACAACAATAAACCTCATCCACCAATGAAGTAAGTCAACAACAACCTGCATTTTCCTTAACTAGTACAGAGGGATCTTTACGTTTGTTAATCTTTAACACCTACAGATAGACTTATGCTCAAATATATATTTACATGTTTAATGTATATTTTCTTATCATTATTCATTTGTTGTCAAGTTCTAATACCAACATCAGGAAAAAAAGGAGGTGGAGGTATAACTAAAGGTTATGAGTTGCAATGAATGAATATTGCAATGAACAGCAAGTTGTTAGTACATATTGATTCCTCGTAAAGTCATCCTCTAGACAAGATTCAATTAACAAAATTGTCTAGTGAGTTGGGGATAACTACCAGAATAGAATTACCTTACATAAAGCATACTAAGGAGTTGAAGGAAGACAACTTACTTGGGAATGCTTTGGATTAAGTTTCAGTAAATTTTCAATTTATTTAACTGTATGTTTCACTTATTTTTTGTTTAATTACATTTTTACTTATTATTTGCAGATGAAATGAATATCGTCGATATCGACAACCTTGATGTTTGAAACTGTCACTTCATTGTTAAAACATGGGATAGTCATTATAGGCTACATCAATATTGCAAATATTTTCCTTCTGATGCAGAAGCAAAAAGACATGTTCTAGAATCGATGTCTCCAGAAAATTAAAACTAAGGTGTGATTATTGGGTCCCTCCTAATGTTCAGGTTTGTTTTCTTTCCGTTCACAATTGCTTCCATTAATCTTGTTAGACGATTTAATGACCATCTTTTTCCTTTATTTAGGGAAAATGTGAGAAAGCCAAAGTGAACAGAGGATAAATGAAAACTCCTCACAACCAAGGCTCCATATCATTTACTGTCGTTCAAAATGAATATATAAGATAATGGTTTGAGTTATCACAAAAAGGTATTCTAAAATGTCAATTATCATTAAAAAAGAAAATTGAATTGCACTTAATATTTGATTACAAAATACACTTTTATTGCTTAGTCTTATTACATTTCTTTATTGCTTTTGTTTAATTTAATTATTAATGGTTATAGGTTAAACTGCAAGAAATCCTAGAGGTATTTTGCTTTTACTTCTAATTTTTTGTTATAACTTTAATTTTTGTTTCCTATTTTTAATTCTATTTTTAAAATAAAGAAAAAATTTTATTTATTAATTTTATTTTAGTTATATTTTTATTATTCATAATAATTAAATATTACATAATAAAACTAAGTAATCCTAAGGAAATTTGAGAAATGGTAAAAGGAAAAAGCCATGTGGATAGAACAAAGCAGATTCATTAATCATAGGGATACTCAAGAATATAAAGTAAATTTAAAAAAAAACATTGCAAAAGGGAAATCATCAAAGTAACAGTTATACTCTCTATTTGCATATCAACATATAACTCATCTTTAAAAAAATGTTGTTAGCGTAGGTCAAATATCTAATCTAACAAATTCTTTAAAGGAAAATATTTATCAAAATATAGATTGCAAAGTAGTGTAGAAGATATATTAATTGTGAATCATGATTATTTTTGCTATTAACATATTCTAATCTCAAAAGAAAGTTAAACAGTTTGACAATTTGTAATCTTTTATTAGTTTCATATTATAAATTATGCGCCAAAATTTGATAAGAGGAACTAAGTTCTCTTTTAAAGAGCAAGAAATACAGAGTTAATATTATTAACCTCTTCTTTAATTTGTATCTTTTTCAAGTGCATTTTTATATTTTAAAATTATTAGAAAAAAAAGTAGAAAAATTAAAAGTATTTTAAAACTTACAGTACTTATTATTAAATTATTTTAATATAAATTATATACAATTTACTGTTGTATGTGTAATAATGTTTATATAAATATTGTCAAAATGTATAACAATCAATTACAATATAGGAAACATTAAACAAATTTAATAAAATATCATTTTCAGTATTTGTAATATCATAAAGTGCTTTTTTTAGTAATTCTAATAGAACATATAAGAGATTTAAGGCTTTAACCTTCATTTTATTTATAGTTTTGTAATCTTCTCTGACATGAATGTAGAATACATTTATAATAAGTTGCCTTTATTCAAATAATCATAATAGGATGCCTTTATTCAACTAATATATCAACTAAAAGAAAATATATGAGAGTTCTCTCTCAACCCCTTCCTTGTGCTTAGTGTTCTATGATGCCCTCTTATCTAGCTTTAGTTTCCTTTACTCTAGTTCTCCAGTCTTCTGGTTTAGTCACAGGCCTCCTTCCTTTTGTTTTCTTCTCTAATGGTTGTTTTTATTTTTTTCCTTTAGTTTTTTTTTTCTTTTTGCCTGTTTAAAGTTCCTAACTTTAGTTCCTTCTCCTTTACTCTTGCAAAAAATTTCTTGTTTATATTCTTCAACTCAGCCTTACTCCATAAAGCGCTTGGTGTGTATCAACTTTTCTATCTATTTCTCCTTCCTTCCCACCTTTTCTCACTTATAGTCATTGCCCTTTCTGGAACAATTTTTAATAATTTTCACTGTTACCCCTCTGTCAATTTCTTCTTTTGTATTATGTCGAGCCTTATGCCTTTCACTTTCCCTAACTCTAATCTATCCATAGATGCCTTTCCTTCTTTTAGGAAGATATGTCAATCCTATGGTTGAGGTTTAAGCCATAAGTAATCCCAACTCTTCTTTTATCTATAAATCCCTAGCTTTAGAGAAGATGCAAAGAAATCTTATAGTTGATGAGTCCTCTCATTCCTAAGAGGAACCTTGTAATGTGAATTTTTCTCCAGCTCCACTTGATGAGGTGATATTTATCCCTTATCTTTTAGTAAGATAGAACACTAACATTTTTAAGCAAGAGCGTCCAACTGCCCTTGAAAAGGAGGATAATAATCTTCTCATTTTTGACCATCAAGTTACCTAAATTGAAGACATATACCTCAAATATATAACTAGAAGAAAATCCAATAAAGAAATAGAGGAATGAGCACCAAATCCTCCCTCTTCCAATGTCAATAATCTCTTAGAATATAAGAGGACTCAATAACCTTATAATAGCTAACAATGTATGGCTTTTTGCAAGATGCTAAACCTTTTTTATTTTTATTTTTTTGAAGTAAAGCTCAAAGAGGTCAATTGTAGGAACAATACTTTACAGAAAGGAATTGGTATATCATTTCTAATCATCAATCATAATACAATCATAGAATTGTGATTGATTTTGATCATAATAAGTTAGAGGTTCTTTAGTCGTTGATTATTGATTAGCTTATTCATCTGTCCATAAAGTTCATGAAGATTAACTTTATCATTCATGTTTATTTGTTATGCTTATAACATTTTCTTTCTAAAGAATTTCGTTACATAATAAGCTAAAGGCTACCAGCTTAAGTGTAAACTCCCCTTAAATAATGTTTAGTGACTTTAATAGTGCAATTCACTTCTCCGAAGCAGAAGGAATGCCTGAGGGATCATATTGATGATTTCAACCATTTTAGAAGCAATATTAGAATCATGGATCTTAAAATAAAGAGGTATTTCTTTACTTAGAACAACAAGCAAAAAGCAAGATAGTTTCCTAAGAAGAAACTTAACACGACTCTTGTTAATGCTCAATGGCTAGTTACTTTCCCAGAGATTAAAGCTATTTTCAATAGTCCATCATTCTTAGATCATACCCGTGTTGAAGTTTATTATCTTACCAGATTGCTCCATAGGAAATTTCCTTTTAGATTCAATTAACTTCTTTGTGGAAGCTAAAGGTTTTAAACAAACATTGGTTAAAGATCAAGTTATTTTGTTATGGGTACAAATCTTTCATCTATAAGAGGAACCTTAGAAAATTAAGGAGGAACTCAATCTTTTCATTTCTAAGGCCTTTGTTAACACTCATCAGGCATTAATTAATACTAAGGCCAAACTAGTTTAGGATTAGATAATCTTTCCTCCTCTCATATGGATGTTAGTAAATAGGAGAATTTTACACCCCTAAATCATTCCAAAGTAGTGGAGGTGAACTATTCAATCTTGAATTAGAGATAAGGAATACAATGGCTCAAACATGGAAAAAGAGATTCTCGCTTCTTTACCAAATTTATGGTTTCTAAGAGAAACATTAATAAGATTGCCTTCATTTAGAAAGAAGATGGACTTCTAATTCATACTCAAGCTAAAATCTTGTAATTAAGAAACTCAAATTTACTTCATTAACACTTTAGGCACTCCTTCTAATTTCTTATCTTACATGCAAGCCCTTAAATCATTCATCTGTGAGCAAATTACTAATAAGGAGTTGAACATGTTACTTCGACTAGTCAATGTCATAGATGTTCTAGAAAAGCTTTGTTTGCCTCTTGGCCCTGATACCTTCTTTTTTCAAAAGATTTAGCCAATCACTAAAGATTTATAACTCAGGCAACATTATAATTCTTCAATCAAGGTAAAATGCTCAACTAACTCAATAAGACCTTCATAACTCTTTTTCCTAGGTCACTAAACCCCTCCTCTTCGAAGAAATTTAGGTTTATTTCATGTTGCATAAATATTTATAAAATCATTTCCAAGATCATTTCTTTTAGGCTTAAAGTTATTCGTAGCTCCTTCAAGGGAAGACAACTAAGTGATAACATCCTAATTTCTTAAGAAATTTTTAAGAATTGTAGTAAAAATCATTTAAGAAACAATTGTGCCATCAAGATTGACTTTCACAAGGCCTTTGACTTAATGTAGCGCCCCCTTACTGCAGGATACACACCGGGACGTTCAGAGGTCATTCCGGTATATATTCTACGATAAGGGCAAGCT
>JANSVA010000001.1:22620105-22650345 GCA_025504915.1 Erythroxylum reticulatum
CGGTGTGGGCGCCACTCATGTGGGATGGTGACTAATGAGAGTTCCTTGAGATAACCCTATAGGATAATATGCTCACACTTTATGACTTTGAATGTTGGGCTCCAAAATCGAGGTCTAACATTTATTATAGTATCAGAGCGCCTAGGTTGAGGTCCAGGTGTAGGACTAGGTCTAGGAGTAGCTTAGGCATGAAATAGGTAGTTTAAGACATGAAAAGAATGTGCATTGTTTTAAATGAATAACTTGCATTATTTTAAATTGTTTCACATGAATTGAAATTGTTGATACGATTTGAACTGTTTTATATAGTTTGAAAATTTGTTTTGCATGAACTAAGAGTTTTCGATGGTTTTAATATTCAAGGAGTGAAAATTCCGCCTTGAAGGAGAACTCGAGGAGTTATGACTCGATCTCGCTCTCGCCAGGGGAGGATAGATGAATATTATGTCCCGTAATATGCGGAGACATATTATGCTCCAAATCCTGAGGCACCTAGTATGCAATAGGAAATGTCTCCACCAACTCCACCGATGCCTCAAGCAAACCCCATGGATCTACAGTTCTTCCAGGCTTTCACTTATGCCATGAGTCAGGGGTCACAAGGGCCGACACCTGCTCCAGTAGATAAGAGTGGATAGTATGATAAGCTCCACAAGTATGGAGCGGTAGATTTCAATGGTACTATAAATCTGGAAGAGGCAGAAGCATGGTTGAAGAGGACCGAGAGAGTCCTACCTCAGATGAAATGCTCTGATGAGGAGAAACTAGATTATGCGGTGAGCTTGCTATAGGGGGATGCTCTTCATTGGTGGGAATCAGTACCCCACAGTCAGGACATGCCTCCGATGTTGGCATAGAGAGACCTTGTGGAAGTATTCAGGAAGAAGTACCTCTCCATAGTTTATATACAAGAGAAGAACACGGAGTTTCTGAATCTCACACAGAGGGACATGAGTATGAGTGAGTATGAACTGAAGTTCACCTAGTTTTCTCGATGTGCGGCCAACATTGTGGCGAATGAGGAGGATAAGTGTAGCAAGTTTGAGGGAGGTCCCCATTTGGGGATCAAGGAGAAGGTCTTGATCCACAATTTCTGTGACTACCAGCAATTAGTAGATGCTGCACTCCAGGCTGAAAAACTGGAGAATATAAAGAATGAAGCGAGTAGAAAGAGGAAGATTCGAGAGCAGTTTTCTAAGAAAAATGTGAGCGCTCCAATGCCTAGGAGGGGTATGAAGAGCTTCCACACATAGACTGAGGTGGGAAGTAGTGCCTCGGCTAGGAACAAGCAACCAAGGGCAGCTTCAATGCAAGTCTCAATCGCAGGGGGCAATAACAGGGTGAAGAAAAGCAGGAACATGAACCCCCAATGTGAGCATTGTGGAAAGCTTCACAGGGGAGAGTGCTTCAAGTTACTTGGAGCATGCTTCTGATGCAGAGATAAGGGACACATGATCAAAGACTGTCCCCAAGTAACAAAGCGAGAGGGGTCGCAGTTGCAAGCCCCAAGGAGAGTAGAAACAAGGGGAACCAGACCAGTTGCCGAGGTGGGCAGTTCTAGAGCTACAAAGAAGGTTATTCCTCTAAGAAGGCCTAGGGGACAGGCTCAAGCAAGGGTATTCGCCGTGACTAGAGAGGAAGCTATAGTCATACCTGAAGTTATTACTGGTATGGCTCAGTTATTTAGTTCTGAAGTATATGTTTTGATTGATTCTGGCTCTACGCACTCATTTGTTTCTACATTCATGTCATTACATGATGTGGATTCAGTGCATTTGGATAGTCCCTTGATTGTTAGTACTCCTCTATGAAGGAATGTGATAATAAGTCAAGAGTATAGAGAATGTGAGCTCTTCATCGATGGTGCTAGACTGGTAGTGGACTTACTACCTCTAGACCTAAAAGGGTTTAGACGTTATACTTAGAATGGATGTCATAGAGAAGTATCATGCGAAGTTAGATTGTAGCCTCAAGGAGGTGGAATTTGATCTGGACAACGGTGAGAAGGTGATTTTCAGAGGGGATAGGAAAACACTATCACAAAAAATCATTTCAGCTTTGCTAGCTGACAAGATGATGGGAAAGGGATGTGAAGCCTTTTTGACATATGTTGTGGACACTAATATGAATGAAGGAAAGTTAGAGGATTTTTCTGTTGTGAGGGAATTTTCATACGTGTTTCTAGATGACTTACCTAGTTTGCCATCGGTGAGGGAAATCGAGTTTGCCATCGACTTGATTCCTAAAACTGCACCCATTTCTATACCATTATATAGAATGGCTCCAGCTGAGATGAAGGAGCTTAAGTACCAGTTGGAGGAACTGCTAAATAAGGGATACATAAGACCAAGTTCGTCACCTTGGGGAGCATCGGTTTTGTTTGTTAAGAAGAAGGATGAAACATAATGGAAATAAGTACCCTCTGCCCTGAATAGATGATCTATTTGACCAGCTGCAGGGAGCAAAGGTATTTTCTAAGATTGATCTTAGGTCAGGTTATCATCAGCTCAGAATCAGGGAGTATGATGTAAACAAGACAGCCTTCAGGACACGGTATGAACATTATGAGTTTTTAGTTATGCCTTTTAGATTAACAAATGCTTCAGCTGCTTTTATGGATCTTATGAATAGGGTCTTCGGGGAGTATCTGGATCAGTTTGTCATAGTGTTTATCAATGACATTCTGGTTTATTCAAAGAGTGAAAAAGAACATGAGGAACATCTTAGAATAGTGTTGCAAACATTGAGGGAGAAGAAACTTTATGCTAAGTTCAGCAAGTGTGAGTTTTGGCTTCATGAGGTAGTATTCCTTGGATATGTAATTTCGAAGAATGGGGTGCATGTTAATCCGATAAAAATTGAAGCAGTGGTGAATTGGTATACACCCAAAACAGTGACAAAAGTGAGGAGTTTTTTAGGGCTGGCAGGTTATTATAGGAGATTCGTTGAAGGATTTTCTATGATAATTGCTCCGATGACTAAGTTATTGAGGAAGAATAGAAATTTATATAGAGTGAGGAGTGTCAAAGAGCTTTGAGGAGCTTAAGCACAGATTAACCAGTGCACCAATCTTGACCCTGCCTGTGGGAGATAAGGGTTATACAGTATACAGTGATGCCTCGAGAAAGGGTTGTGTGTTAATGCAAGAAGACAAGGTAATAGCTTACGCCTCGCGACAGCTAAAGCCTTATGAACTGAATTACCTAACCCATGATCTGGAGTTAGCAGCGATAGTTTTTGCCCTAAAGATTTGAAGACATTATCTGTATAGGGTTCAAACGAGGATTTTTACGGATCATAAAAGTCTCAAGTATTTGTTAAGCTAAAAGGAGTTGAATTTGAGGCAGAGAAGATGGTTAGAGCTAATTAAGGATTATGATTTGTTGATTGAGTATCATCCAGGAAAGGCAAATGTAGTGGAGGATGCTTTGAGTAGGAAATTATCAATGGCCCATGTTCAGACAGTTTATCTATCATTATTGGAAGAGATGGCTAAGTTTAGAATAAGCTTGAAACAGGGAGAGCCAGATTGTATTATTGCAAATTTCAAAGTGAGACCGATACTCAAGGAGAAAGTTAAAGAGTTACAAGCACAGGATGTAGAATTGAGTAAGCTCTAAGAAGAAATCCAGAATGGCAAGAAATCTGAAGTGGTGGTGAGGGATGATGGACTTATGGTTGTAGGGAATAGACTTTATATCCCAAATTTCAAGGAAGTAAAGGATGAGATACTTAATGAGGCATATAATATGCCTTATTCCATGCACCCAGATAGCACCAGGATGTACAAAGATCTGAAAGAGCATTTATGGTGGAAAGGCATGAAGAGGGATATAGCAGAATATGCAAGCAAGTGTCTAATGTGTAAGCAAGTCAACGCTAAACACCAGGCACCTTCAGGCAAGTTAAGGCCATTGTCCACTCCTGAATGGAAGTGGCAAAGAGTAACTATGAATTTTCTGATGGGTTTGCCCAAGACTGGTAGGAAGCATGATGCCATATAGGTTATTGTTGATCGTTTGATGAAGTCAGCCTATTTTCTGGGAATTAAACAGATTGATTCTCTACATGTGCTAGCAAATAAGTATATTGATGAAATAGTAAGATTACATGAGATTCTAGATTCTATAGTTTCTTACAAAGATCCTCGATTCACTTCAAGATTTTTGGGAAGCTTACAAGAGACTCTAGGGACTAAGTTGAATTTTAGCATGATTTTTCATCCCCAGACGGATGGTCAATCCGAGAGAACTATTCGGACCCTTGAGGGAATGCTCAGGGCATGTGTTATGGATTTTAAAAGAGCTTGGGATGAGCATTTGTCATTGGTCAAATTTGCTTACAATAATTCCTACCACTCGAGTATTCAGATGGTCCCTTATGAAGCATTGTATGGAAGGAGATGTAGAATTCCGATATGCTGGGATGAAGAAGGAGAAAGGAAACTATTAGGGCCAGAGTTACTTTAGATAATAGTGGATAAGGTCAATTTAATTAAGCAACGACTTAAAGCAGCTCAAGATAGAATAAAGAGTTATACTTATGCACACCGAAAGGAAATGGAATATGAAGTCGATGAGAAAGTCTTCCTTAATACGTCTCCTTGGAAAGGAATTATGAGATTTGGCAAAAAGGACAAGTTAAGTCCAAGATATATAGGTCCTTACGAGATTCCTGAGAAGATTGGACCACTAGCCTATAGATTGGCGCTGCCACCATAATTATCACAAATTCACGATGTCGTTCATGTCTCCATGTTAAGGAGATATAGATCAGATCTCTCTCACATCATTTAGTCCATGGAGGTTCAATTAAGAGATGATCTGAGTTATGAGGAGATTCTAGTGAAAATCTTGGACACTAAGGAAAAGGTCCTCAGGAACAAGATGGTTCAACTAGTAAAAGTCCCATGGAGAAACCATTCTATAGAAGAGGCTACATGGGAGCCCTTGGAAGCCATAAGGGAGAAGTATCCACAACACTTCAATGAGTTAGGTAATAATTTCGAGAACAAAATTCTTTTAAGATGGAGAGAAATGTTAGCACCCAAATTTTTTTAGGAGTTAGTTTTTTTTTTGGTTTATGATAGTAGATTTATTGCATAGGTTAGTTAAATTAAAAGTAGTAAGAAGGCATATAAGGGTATTTTGGGTAGTTTACTTAAGTTTAAAAACTCTAAGGCATTAAAGGAAGGGCAAGGTGGACTTTTACCAATCATTAAGGGTAAAATGGGAAGAAAGAAGTGTTGTTTTCTTCCTTAAGAGGGGGAAAACGAAAATGGGAAATAAGGAAGTGAAATAACAAATTAGAGAGAGAGAGAAGAGAGATTTCGGTGATTGAGAGGAAAGAAGGGGGTTAAGTTCTAAACCTTCTAGAGAGATTTTGAGGTTGTGCAAGAAGGGAAAAGGGTAGAGGAAGATAAGAGCTTTCTTTTGAACCAAATATCTCTTCATTTGGTGAAGATTTAAGGTAAGAGCATTTTTAATGTTTTGGATTTTTGGAAGGGTTTTGGCTCATGAAGCTTAAGAAAAGCATGAGTTTAGGTACTCTAAGATCAATTTTAGTAAATGTACTATGTGGGTCTTCAATTTTGCAACCCTTTTGAACTTGTGATTTTCGCCTATGAAAGGGAATCAAGAAAGACAAGAGGAGTAAGAGAAGAGGCATATTTGAACAAGTTATAATCAAAGAATTCAAGGTGGATTACATTTTTTATAATTAAATAATAAGCCATCAATGTTTCTTTCAAGAAAAGAAAATAAATGTTTTCAACTACTTTTAAAATGTGCATTTATTGTTCCTTAAATGCTTTGAGAAAGTGCTACATGTGTGTGTGCAAATTTTGTAGATAAACTATGAGATAAAAATGGAAGTGATTTCGAAAGGATAATCAAGTTTATGAAATCATTTTTAAAAAATGTGTCATTTTGGGCAATAAATTTTCAAGATGTGAAATGTATGATTATATGGGTTTGTAATGGTCCCCTAAGTATGTCAAGTACACTTTAACTAAAGGTTTCTCCCGCCTGACCGCTAGTGGCGTGGAGCTCCTTCATAGACTCCCTTAAGTTCACGACTACACAAGGCCCTTATGGAAATTATGTAGGACATTCTGTTTTGGATCCACCAAAACCATTCCGATGTGTTTATGTGTTCCAATGTATTAGTAAGTTTGATGATGCATAAATTAAGTTGCTCACGAATTGTTGATAAATTGAGATTTGGAAAAATATATGTATCTTGATTCAATGTGAGTTTTAAAATGATTTTTGCTTACTACCGATTATAAAATTGTTACCCAAGAGCTTTAAGCTCACCTCCTCCTTTTTCGCCCCATCTTTAGGTGAAGAGCATGAGAACGAGTAACTAAGGGTCAAGGCATCACTCTGACTTTGCATACTTTTGTATTTTAAGCTAGTTTTGTAAACCAAGGCTTTAGTTGCGTTTTGAGCAAATTATTGCTCATGTATTCTTCTGTATTTTGGGATTTTGAAATATTGATATATTGTGGCTTGAAATGCCTATTAAAGCTAAAACCTTTAAGTTTTGATGAAAATGATGTATAATGGTGTTTTACAGTTGATATTTCCAAATTGTTAAGTTTCATTTTCAAGTCTTCTATAGGGGTAAAATTCGTGCTCTGACTTTGGGAGAAAAATGGTTAATCTAGGTTGAATTAGGCAAAGTTGTCTTCTAAAAAGTTGTAGATTATCTTTCTAGTTTTCTAGCGGTATATAGTATGAAACTTTTAGACATCAGAGTCGAAAGTTATAATCCTTATAAGTGGAGATGCTTAGGAGTGTATTCTGCTTCGTCTTAAGTTGGCTCTGATTCGTCTTAGGTTGACTCTCTGATTAGTCTTAAGTTGACTCTAATTCATCTTAGGTTGACTCTCTGATTCGTCCTAAGTTGACTCTGATTCGTCTTAAGTTGACTCTTTGATTCATCTTAAGTTTACTCTGATTTGTCTTAGTTTAACTCTGATTCGTCTTAAGTTAACTCTGATTCGTCTTAGTTTGACTTTCTAATTCATCTTAAGTTGACTCTGATTCATCTTAGGTTGACTCTTTGATTCGTCTTAAGTTGACTCTGATTCATCTTAGTTTGACTTTCTAATTCGTCTTAGGTTGACTCTCTAATTCGTCTTAAGTTGAGTCTGATTCATCTTAGTTTGACTTTGTGATTCGTCTTAGGTTGACTCTCTAATTCGTCTTAAGTTGACTATGAATCGTCTTAGTTTGACTTTCTGATTCGTCTTAGGTTGACTCTCTGATTTGTCTTAAGTTGACTATGATTCGTCTTAAGTTGACTCTGATTCGTCTTAGATTGACTCTCTGATTCGTCTTAAGTTGACTCTGATTTGTCTTAGGTTGACTCTCTGATTCGTCTTAGTTTGACTATAATTCGTCTTAAATTGACTTTGATTCATCTTAGTTTGACTTTCTAATTCGTCTTAAGTTGACTCTAATTTGTCTTAGGTTGACTCTCTGATTCATCTTAAGTTGACTCTGATTCGTCTTAGTTTGGTTTTCTGATTTGTCTTAGGTTGACTCTTTTATTCGTCTTAAGTTAACTCTGATTCGTCTTAGTTTGACTTTTTTATTCATCTTAGGTTGACTCTCTGATTCGTCTTAAGTTGACTTTTTTATTTGTCTTAGGTTGACTTTTTGATTCGTCTTAAGTTGACTTTTTTATTCTTCTTAAGTTGACTCTACTTCGTCTTAGGTTGACTTTCTGCTTCTTCTTAAGTTGACCATCTGCTTCTTCTTAGGTTGACCTTCTGCTTCGTCTTATGTTAACTAGAACATCTTCTTGTCTAAATTTGACCCTCTAGACGATAGAATCTATCTTTAAGATCCTCATAAAAGTTGTAGATCTTGAAGTCCTCTTCAAATCATCTAAAGAACATCTCAATCTGAGTTATCTAGGGAAAGTTATGACAATTTTCCTAATTCGTCTTACTCTTGATCCGGGTTCATCTGATCCTATCATTTTATCCCACTTTTGAACTTGTATATAACCGAATTGCTCCTCAAAGTCTTCATAAAAGTTGTAGATCTTGAAATTATCTTTCAAACCATAAATAACACCTCAATCTGAGTTCTTTAGGGAAAGTTATGACAATTTTCCTAATTTGTCTTACCTTTAGTCCAGGTTCATCTGATCCTATCGTCTTATCCCACTTTTGACCCTGTATATGATAGAATTGGTCCTCAAGATCTTCATAAATGTTGTATATCTTAAAATTATATTTTAAACCATCTAAAGAACACCTCAATATGAGTTTTCTATGGAAAGTTATGACAATTTTC
The DNA here is from genome assembly GCA_025504915.1 of Erythroxylum reticulatum. NCBI lineage: Eukaryota > Viridiplantae > Streptophyta > Magnoliopsida > Malpighiales > Erythroxylaceae > Erythroxylum > Erythroxylum reticulatum. Next base: position 22,628,418 of record JANSVA010000001.1, read on the forward strand.
CCAATTCGTCTTACCCTTCATATGGGTTCATCTAATCCTATCATCTTATCCCACTTTTGACCCTATAAATGACAGAATTAGTCTTCAAGGTCTTCACAAAGGTTGTAGATCTTGAAGTTCTCTTTCGAACCATCTAAAGAACACTAAAATCCGATTTCTGTTGAGAAAGTTATGCCATTTTCCTCGAAACATGTTCAGTATGATTGAGGACAAAACCTTGTTTGATTTCCTCTGTCATAACTGAGTCATCCGACCTCTAAATAAGATGATTCTTGTTTCTAAATAAACTAGAGACATAGAACTTCAAATGATCTAAAGGAATAGAGTTTTAACTAAGTCCCTAAGACTTACAATTTTCTGGGTGGAAGTTGGGTATAATGTATTGTCCTAGTTGATAGCAGTCTGAAAAGGTTTGGGCCCTAATTCTTAGAGTTCTAAGCTAAATTGAATGAGTTTGGTATCATTAAAAACTTAAGAAAATGGGGAAACATTGTTTCCGAAGAAGTTAAAGTATATTTCCGATTTGAGTTTTCCCAAAATCTGTTCTGAAATAGGAGAAATGAGTTAGTTTGGATGTTTGACCGGTGTGGGTGCTACTCATATGAGATGGTAACTAATGAGAGTTCCTTGAAATAACCCTATAGGATAATATGCTCATGCTTTATAACTCCAAATATTGGGTTCCGAAATCAGGGTCCAACAATCACATATTAAATTATAAATACAATTTAATAGTAAATTAAGGCCAAAAGAGCAATTTAGTTCCTTACATTTACGAATTGAACTTTAATGTTTTGGAGTTTTCAAAATGAATCGTAACATTTGTAAAACATTCAATATAAACTGTAATGCTTGAAAAATGTTCAAAATAGCCCATGATTGACTATTTTGAATATTTTCAAAATGTTATAGTTTATTTTAAATGTTAGTATCTAATTCAAATTTTAGTGTAAACTTAGAAGGCTAACCTTTTGCCTAATTATGAACGAAGTAGCTTTAATTGTGCCAACAGAAAGTTGAGCTCTTGCATTAAGAAAAAAAAACAATTACTAGTTAATAATCTAAAAGACGTTTATCAGCTAATGAGACCCAACATTTAGCTTATGCCTAATTACACACCCAAATCTTAGTTGATGGATTTTATGGTGAATCCCAATATTTAGGTCAAATTACATCTAAATGGCTAAATGTTAGATGAAGGATGACGTCCAAAGTAGAGTAGTACATGTACTGTTATTTTAAACACTAAACTGGACGAGAGTCAGACAGTGACTTCGCTAAGCTCTTCAAACTTCTGATTGACTTGATCCGTGCGCACTGCGCCACCATTTCATCCTCCTCTCTCTCTCTATTTAGGGCTTTTGATTAACAGCCGTGCTCATATTTTCTTCTTGTTCTTCTTCTTCACTAATGGCATCCGTCTCTGTATCCTCAGCCATCTCTCAGACCTCGTTCATCCTCAAGTCTCGACCTCAATACCTCCCTTCTCACTCTTCTCAGTACTTCACTCCTAAGTCCACTGGCTTTCATTCTCTCGCACTGCCCTTGGGAAAACCACCATTTGTTAAGACCTCCATTTCATGCTGTCAGTCCTCTTCTGTGTCTCCTCTCCGCCGCCGCCGTCCTGAGTACATCCCCAACCGCATCGACGACCCCAACTACGTCCGCATCTTCGACACCACCCTCCGCGACGGCGAACAATCTCCCGGCGCCACAATGACCTCCAAGCAGAAGCTTGACATCGCTCGCCAGCTTGCTAAGCTCGGGGTAGACATCATCGAGGCCGGCTTCCCCGCCGCTTCCAAGGACGATTTCGAGGCCGTCAGGAGCATTGCTATGGATGTCGGAAATGCAGTGGGCGAGGATGGTTACGTTCCTGTTATCTGTGGCTTGTCGAGGTGTAATGAGAAAGATATTCGAGCCGCTTGGGATGCTGTTAAGCACGCGAAGAGGCCCAGGATTCATACATTTATCGCCACGAGTGCGATTCATATGGAGTACAAACTGCGTAAGACTAGGGAAGAGGTTGTGGAGATTGCCAGAAGCATGGTCAAGTTTGCTAGGAGTTTGGGTTGTGAGGATGTGGAGTTCAGCCCTGAAGATGCTGGCAGGTCACAAGTTCAAAGCTTCAAACTTAAATGCTTTGTTATGAATTGGCAGTTCTTGTTTTGAATTATAAGTAAAACGCTTGAGATTTAATATTTTTATTATGAATTGTTAGTTCTTCCTTTGGGTCTTTGTGTAAAATACGCTTTAAGTTTAATGTTCTGTGGTTATTGTTTTATATCTCAACAGATCTGACAGGGACTTTTTGTATCATATCTTGGGTGAGGTTATCAAGGCCGGTGCTACAACTCTGAACATACCCGATACGGTTGGTATAAATCTACCTTCTGAATTTGGGAAATTGATTGCTGATATAAAAGCCAATACCGCTGGAATTGAAAATGTCGTCATTTCGACTCACTGCCAAAATGATCTTGGACTTTCTACTGCCAACTCCTTAGCGGTATGTCTTCCTTCCTTCTGTTTTGCTCAATCACCAGCCAAACTTTTGTACTGGTATAGCAATTGCAACCAACATCTTGATTGTTAACACGTTCAGGGGGCATTTGCTGGCGCAAGACAAGTGGAAGTAACGATTAATGGCATTGGTGAAAGGGCTGGAAATGCATCATTGGAGGAGGTTAGTGTTTCCAATCGGGCTTCAAATTCTGATTCTTTTCTCTTTCAACTCATTAAGATGGGGCTCTCAATCGTTGATGTCTTTGAGTTTTAGTTTCTCCAACTCGTTGCACCTCCACACATTAAATGCTTTCTTAAATGTTTGCACCCTTTGCTTTTATATGAAATTATAATGTTTTAATTTAATGAAAATTATGAAATGTAGGATATTTGAAATCTGCTGGAGATGCGTAAAGTTATTGATGAAATTAATAGCAAAAACTGAAATGGATATTGTTTTATATTTTCAATTCTTTTTTTTTCTAGGTTTCGCTGAAATTCGTTTGATATGTTAATTTTTTTTCCAATCTATTTCTCTTCTTTATGTTGTGAAATTGTACATTCATTTGGTTGATCTTTGCATTTGTTTACATTTTATGTTCAGCTATTGCATTTTTTTCATTTAATTCATTAGAATTTCTTTACATGCAGGTTGTAATGGCCATAAAATGTCGCGGAGATCATGTATTGGAAGGTCTTTATACTGGAATAAACACTCGGCATATCACCATGGCAAGCAAGATGGTATATCGCTACCCAGTTACCTTTTTTTCCCCCTTTCTTTACACTCACTTTGCCACTGCTTCTCACCTCACATGGTTGCTTAGGTTGAAGAGTATTCAGGGTTGCATGTGCAGCCACACAAGGCTATTGTTGGAGCTAATGCTTTTGCTCATGAAAGTGGTATACATCAGGTAATATTGATCTGTACTCCAAAGATTTGTGGTTATGGTGCTATCTTTTAGCGAGACCTGTTGCATACATTGTTTTGAATGCTGTGATTACCAACAAGGTTATTTTGTTTTCTAGGATTACCTTATGCTAAGATCTAACTGAATATTTTCTTTGGGATAGGAATGGTTCATTGTGAAACTTATTTTGTTATTGTGGGAAGTTGCTTGTTTTTATATTATTGATTGGTATAAGACAAATCCAAGGTTTTCTTATGTTTGAGAATTGAGGAGCTTCTTAACTGAAGATTAGATTGATAAACCGAGGCCAACATTTTTTGAAAGAAGGTGGAATTCAAGTATAGGGGCTGGAACAAATAGGTGTAATTAATCATTTTGCAATTTGAATCACGTAGAGTGATCTGATCAATAGACTTCATAAACCTTTAACAGCTGTCTGTTTTTTACTGGTTAAATTTCATGCTTGTCATTTTTAGCTTTTGAAGTTTGTAATATCTCTGGCTCCCTTGTTCTATATATGCTTTGCAATTATATCATTCTTTTGTTACACTCATGGTGTTGCCAATGATCTTGGTTTAGTGGGCTTATTTGCTTATGCATGCTTTCATAGGATGGAATGCTTAAACACAAAGGAACTTATGAGATTATAGCTCCTGAAGATATTGGCCTTCAACGACTGAATGATGCGGGCATTGTACTTGGAAAGCTTAGGTATCCTTATTTGTTATTGTTGTTTTGGATAATGCCTGAGGTTACTAATATATTTCCTTGTCATCCACCTTTGTGCTATACTGTGTTATTGAAGTGCTGATCCTCTACACGATTCCATTATTTTTTATATCAACTGAAGATTTCTTATTGCAGCTAATGATTTAAGTTTATGCACCAAATATTGTTGAAACTTTAAAGGTCAAATATAATTTGACATAATAATAGTAAAACATCTTTGTATTGTCATCATGGAGAATATCTTCTTTTTTCAAATGGAAATTAACACAAGCAGTGAAGGATATGATGAAGAGGCAATTTGAATGATTATTTGTTTTGGAAATTGAATGACTTGTTAATTACTTGACATTGTTGCATATGACGTTCTATTGGGCTGCCTATGTAGCAGGTGAAAGTCAACTAGTGAAATACTTTTTTAAGGAAGTTTTGGTAGATGATTTAAGATAGGCCTTTAGGTTAAGGTTCCATTTCTATCTCTTTGATTGAATACACCTTTATGATCTTGAGCCAAAGATTAAGTAAACCACTCTATTTATTGAGCTGCCTACATTGATATAAAACACATGGCTAGTTGATAACATGCAGTTGTTTACTCACTTATGTAGCTTTGTTGTGATCGGAGTCTTCTTTTTATTTGGTTATTCATTTATACTTATGGAGCCATGTTATATCTGATGGTGATCCCTATCTCTTTTTTCTTCTGTTGCTGGTTAAGTGGGCGTCATGCTTTAAAAGATCGCTTGCGGGAGGTAGAGAAACTTTGCACTATAATATACTTTTAATTATCTCTCTCTTTCTCACTGTGGTTAATATTTTATTCCCCACTCTTTTAGCTTGGTTATGAGCTGGATGATGACCAACTTGGCAATATATTTTGGCGTTTCAAGGCAGTAGCTGAACATAAAAAGGTACATATGAACATGTGATAACTTGAGATTTTTCATTTTATTGCTTGGAGTATCATTTTGAGTTACTTATCATTTTTGGATGCCTCCTGAGGTTACGGAAGCATTGTTATACCATTCATATTTTTCTGTATAGGATGAAAACAGAAAAATGGGATAAGATGTGCATTTTCAGCTTTGAGTTGTATATTTGTCCCCCGAGATTTATATTTTTTCCTTTTACATTTTCTGAATGGAGAGACCAATATTTTGAATTAAATATCTATGTGAAATTTGTAAAATCTATATTGTTTGGGAAGTTCCACTATCTTTAATGTTTGGAAAAAATTTGAGGCTCAGGTGCTAGGAGGTTTAAGCGGTCAAAATATTATTTCTGTTTTTCTAGTGTATTCTCTGATTAACATTTCAATTAACATTTATTTACCATTATATTCTAGAGAGTTACTGATGCCGATCTAATAGCACTATTATCAGATGAAGTTTTCCAGCCTGAAACTGTATGGAAGTTTCAAGACCTGCAGGTAATTTGTAAATTTATTTGTTATAATTATGAGTTGGTTTGATGTATTAACTAAACTGAAGTCACCAACACAGGTTACTTGTGGAACACTTGATCTCCCAACTGCAACCGTCAAGCTTGTTAATGCTGATGGGGAAGAGCATGTTGCATGTTCTGTTGGGACTGGACCGGTAGATTCAGCTTACAAGGCTATAGATCTCATTGTGAAGGTTAGATGTGGTCAACTATCAGTTCTCTTCTCTGTCAAAAGTGTTTGTGATTTGGAGAGACTTATGTAGGTGCTATAACTGGATAAAGAAAGATGCTTGAACTTAATTGGCTCAAAACTAGAAGATGTTTCATCCAACTGGAAAAATAATTACTTGCTACATTCTATTTTCACAAATTCGGATACAATCCGATAGAATCCTCTATCATGCCATCTTGAATTGGTTAAGAATTTTTCTTCAAGTTCGTCACTAGAAACCATATGAGTGGCACTGTTGGTTTAGACTTAAGTGCTAAACTATATAAGAACAGATGAATTTTCTTCTAAGGTCCATAACTATTCATCTTCTTTATGTTCTTGTTCCCTACTTTAAGACGCAGTGGTTCCTATATGAAATGGTGCTTGCCTGTCTATGCAGGAACCAGTGACACTTCTAGAATACTCCTTGAATGCAGTTACAGAAGGAATTGATGCAATAGCTACCACACGTGTTCTAATTCGTGGGGAGAACCAACATGCTCCCACTCATGCTTTAACCGATGAGCCAGTTGAACGGACATTTAGGTATAGCAAATCCCTGGTACTACTTTCTTCTACATTGGCATATTTACTTTGTGCTTCCATGCTGACTTAGCTTGGATGTCCATTTACCACTCGCAGTGGAACAGGCGCAGGAATGGATATTGTCGTTTCCAGTGTGAAGGCCTACATTAGCGCATTAAACAAGATGCTGGCTTTTAAGCAACAGTTGCCGAAGATCATAATTTCTGAAGAAAGAACCCTGAGTGTCTAGTTGAGTAAATCTGGTGATCCATCAGGCCCTTGGTGTATCTTAAACTGCAACGCTTGTTCCACCAAAGGAGGAAGTCATTAATAGAGTGGCATTCTTGTGTATAGAAAGGTGTGGATAAAGTATTGTTTCTAGTTAGATGAACGCACCTTGTGCATTGTTTGATGGGTTACACCTGTGAAAAGACTAGATCCTGTTTTTTGTCTTTCAATTTGGTTATTTGAATCGATAAGAGTCCGTCGTTGTCTAGTATAGAGACATTTGGTAGAGAAACTCAAGAAAAGCCTAATCTTGGTCGGTGGCGGGGGGTGGGATTGGCATGTAACTAATGATTACTGCATTGTAATTATGATAGGACTTTTTTATCCACAATCTGTGCATAATTCCATCATAAATCACCATAATGGCATAATCTATTACTCGAAGAAGAAGTTATTAAGGTATTAAACTAAAAGCTTTTTTCTTTGTCAAAATAGAAGCTAGTTTGTGTGCCTTTCTATATACTCCTTGCAAAGGGCAGGAGTAGAATTTGTGGTGAATGGTGAGATGCTTCTATCTTATCGACAAGTCCTGGAGTGATTTGTTTAAGGAATCTTTTGGTGTTTTCCAATGAAGACGAGATTTGGGTCTCGCCTATTTCTTGCTACAGTTACTATATTGTGACAACTTCAATCTAAGTCAAGAGACTAATTTTGACTTCTAAGTTCTGCCTGACTGTCCCCATTTTATAATAGAACAGTTGTAACTATTAATTATATCATAAAGAGTTGATTTGTACGATCTTACATTAACTAAAACAATACTGCTAAATTGCTAAAATTTCCGATTTCTTACCCATTTTCTCTCTTAACAAGCCAAAACCATTTGATTCCTGCCCTTTCCCTTCCAGCAAAAGCAAGCAATGTTATAACCTGTCCCACTCCTTCTCTATCTTAACGTATCAAATCCAGAAACCCTAAAGAGAGAGAGAAACCTAGATTTTAAGATTATATATACAAAGGTATATCCTTTTGCGTTTTGGCGTTCCTATTTTATATTTTCTAATTAAGGGTGATTGATCCGATGGTTAGTCCTGTAATTTCGGTGGTTTTTTGAGCTGTCACGAAACGAATTTCAGTTGAGGACTTTACCTTTTTCGTTCGTTTTACTCTTTGGCTTTGTTACATTTACAATCTCATTCTCTCCTGCGTGTGTGTTTGGGGCTTCTCTGTCGTCTTCTCTCCCTCACCCTTTCCATTTTGTAAATACTTGGCTTCATTTCTTTTCTTTAATATCCTTCATTTTTATATATACTAAACTAAATTCTGTTTTTGTTTTCTTAATTCTTGATTTTTTATTTCTTTTTTTTTTTTTTTATGGAACATGATTGTCAGAATCGTCGAGTTGAGGTGCGGATTGTTGAGTCTTTCTCAAATTTCGTCCTTTTGATGTTCTCTTTTTTCTACGTGTTGATTGGGTCGGTTTGATTGACGGTTCTTTCTCAAATTTCGTTCTCTGAAGTGCGTAACTGATTTTGAGGTGTCAATTATGTCGGTTTCATTGACGGGTCTTCTTTTATTTCACTTTGTTTTTGCATTTTGGAAGATGGTAGTTAATCTTATTGTATGAATTGACTTTGAATTTTGTCATTTTCTGAGTAAGTATTCTACGTTTGAATGGATTCTGCTTTCGTCTTAGACTTTTTATTTGAATGCTTCGGGTTTTGATTTCTTGAAATCAAGTGGATGTAATGCAACCGAGCGTTGCCTTTAAGAGCGTTTTTTTTGTTTTCAATGCTCTTCTTTTGCCAACGATTCCGTGAATTAAGGCTGTTAAGATATGGATAGGGTCCAAGATGATAGTGGGTTTTTCGAATCCATCTATTTTATTTTGATTTGGAATACAATTCACTAGGTTCTTGTGTGGTGTTGACGGACAAATTGAATATACAGGCATATGCGCCTCGGTCTGGCCACATTATACGCTTGGGGAAAGCAAGGGCAGAAGACGACTTGTATTTGAGGAAGAGAGACAAGATGCGGAGGTGGCTTTGCTGCACTTGTCAAGTAGAGGAGTCGTACCCATCACACGAGAGTGAGCACCTAAGAAGTCCAAGGAACAATGGAGATGGTACGTTGTTAGACATCTCTGTAAACTTTGCCACTACGCGCCTATAACGACCAAAAGCAATGAAGAAAAAGAAAATAGTGTGCAAGGCTTTTATATTTTCTTGAAGATCGTGACATGATTTCTTTCATTGCCTGTGGTTCTTTGGATTAGAGCTTTTTGCAGCTGTACCAAAATCATTTCAACTGCTTGTGAGATGTTCACTATGGCCTAGATTAAGGTTATTTTCTAGCTTGCAAAATCAGTTAAGAGGCCGAAGGTGTTAGTAATGACCAATCACACAACTCAACACTCTAATGAATATGAATTGTTACACTGGAACTTTTCACACTGCAGCGTTGGTTTTGATAGCAATACTGAGTGAAAAACTCTAGGAAAGAGAGCTGAAGTAATCTCTTTCTAGGCTTGGATTTCATTTGATGAAAAAAAAAAAAAGGTCCGTATTTAGATGCTTTGTTGGAGGAGAATGCTATTGGAGATCTTTTATCAAGTATGTGATGTGCTTGAGGGCTGGATTCTTTCTTTATTGACTTATATTTTTTGTGGAAGGGGGATGATGGTGATGTAATGGTGTACAAATGGTTTACGAGTTTGAAGAAAAGACCTTGATTGGTCTTATTGACAACTGGGTTTGTTAGTTTTGGTTTAGTGCACAGTTTGAGAAGGATGATCCTATATCTGTTACTTTTGACGTGACCTCTTTCTTTGACATTTTTATTACAACCTATTGTAACCCCTTAGATGTTCATTCACCCAAACTTGCTGATAACTTGAGTGATTATGAACACATACTGCCAGCAGAGCAATCCTTATATTGTGTTTCTTCTTGTACTTCTGTTCTACGTAGAAGCAATATGCTTCACTTTTATGTTGCACAAGCGCTATAAATCATATTTTGGACTTAAAATTTTACTTGGTTGTTTTCAAGATTGATTCTGTTGCTTGTTATAGTTGGATTTTTTTTTTTCCAGTATGTGTTGCTAATATTTTGGATTTTAGGGCACCCAAAAAGCTCAAAAGTATCAGCTCCTGTCAGGTCTGATGTGCAGAAAGAAGTACCACCAATTGAAGTGCCTGCATTGTCTTTGGATGAACTTAAAGAGAAGACTGATAATTTTGGTTCCAAAGCCCTGATTGGTGAAGGATCCTATGGAAGAGTCTACTATGCAAACTTAGATAATGGAAAAGCTGTGGCTGTTAAAAAGCTTGATGTTGCAACAGAGCAAGAATCAAACAATGATTTTTTGACCCAGGTGTGTCTATAGTTGAGAGAGGAAAGAAGAATCTGATTATTGCATTTTCCTCTAGTTATTTCCAATTTGCTATTGTAATATTGTCTTGCTGAAGATAGTACTTTAAGACACGTCCTTGTTCTGATTTCAGGTTTCCATGGTATCAAGACTAAAGCATGAAAATGTCGTGGAATTGCTTGGTTATTGTGTTGAAGGAAACCTCAGAGTGCTTGCATATGAATTTGCGACAATGGGATCTCTACATGACATATTGCATGGTATAATTCTCTTTTCACTTGCATTTCCTCATTGGAAGTTATAAGCTTTCTCTTCAACAATGTTTCTAATTAACTTTTTTATTGTTTGCTTTTTTCTTTCGTTCTGGCTCACTTACAATGGCAGGCAGAAAAGGAGTTCAGGGCGCTCAGCCAGGTCCAGTTCTTGATTGGATGCAGCGAGTAAGAATTGCTGTTGATGCAGCAAGGGGGTTGGAATACTTGCATGAGAAAGTGCAACCTCCTATTATTCATAGGGATATCAGGTCAAGCAACATGCTCCTCTTCGAAAACTTCAAAGCCAAGATTGCAGATTTCAACCTCTCAAATCAGGCTCCTGACATGGCTGCTCGTCTTCATTCTACTAGAGTCTTGGGAACTTTTGGTTATCATGCTCCAGAGTAAGCTTATCTAACTCTTCACTTCTCCACATACTTGCTTGAATTGTAATAGAGACTCTCCAACTTTGTTTATCTATTCTTGTTTTGTTTTACCACTAAGATATCCGTTGAACACAAATTCTGTATTCTTATCTCTTATCTTGAAGATGGGGAATAGATGCAGTCGTTGTGTGTATTGCCTTGCACACAGGCGTTCAATATTTTAATGGCAAATTTGACGCAATTTCGGTGAAATATCACACAAGGACAAGTTTTCTTACCTACCATGGTCAAGTTGAAGTTACTGTGAACTGGATTGAAACTATTTTGGGTCAAGAGTTGTCTTACCACCACATGTCTTGATTTTCAACCTACAAGGCTAAGGAATGTTACTTCTCTTCTAGGACAAGATTTTTGAAGAAGTTTTGTGCTAAACAAACACTCTGTACATGCAAACGTTTGGAAATGTTGTTCTTTTCCGTACTATTGTAGTCATCTCACTGATGTCTCACTTGTGCTAAACTGCAGGTATGCAATGACTGGACAATTGACACAGAAGAGTGATGTATATAGTTTTGGTGTAGTTCTTCTGGAGCTTCTAACTGGTAGGAAACCTGTTGATCACACCATGCCTCGTGGACAGCAGAGTCTTGTTACTTGGGTAAGTCATGTGCCTTATTCCGTTTTATAGGCTATCTGCTTAGTTTTACATTCATTCGTCTTCTTGTCCCTTTCTCTGTTCTGTTTTTCGTTTTCAATTTTTATTTTGAAGATGTAACTTTAATAGGAAATGCTGTGTTTTAGGCTACTCCAAGGCTGAGCGAAGACAAAGTTAAACAATGTGTTGATCCAAAACTGAAGGGAGAGTATCCCCCTAAAGGGGTTGCCAAGGTAGCATCTTTTGATGCATATCATCCTAGTCCAAAGAGTGAAGTTGCATGTTTTGTTGCATCAATTACAAGCACCTCATTGTCTGGTTCTTTATATTGTGCAGTTGGCAGCTGTGGCGGCATTGTGTGTGCAGTATGAAGCTGAGTTTCGCCCAAATATGAGCATTGTTGTTAAGGCGCTCCAGCCACTTCTCAAGCCTCCTGCTACTGCACCTGCTCCAAGCAACTAAAACTGAACATCTGCAATTTGTTGCGTTGAAATTTCTGCAGCTCCTGCACAGTTGAGTTTCATTTGGTTGCGGATTCGTTGAGCTCTGTATTTTTTTCGAATTTTCATACATGAGATCCGATGTCTAGGCTTGGATTAGACTGTACACCTATGTTGCTTTTTGGCACGTGTGAAGCCATAAATTTCACAAAGGGATTGGTTTCTAATGTTTCTTTCTATTGTTTGCTTTTCCAGTGGATCCCTCAGTTCTCGAGGCATATTGTCTCTTTAAGCTAATTCAAGTTGGTTCAGTAAAGCTATACACTACACACTCGTTAGCATTACCATTAGGCCAACAACGTTATAAAAATATATTTGTAAAACAATCAAATTGTTTTATAAAATTTACATCAGTTTGCTAGTCAATAACTTTTTAAAAGTTATCATGCCCACTGCGCATGCCTTTCTCCTTTGTAATCTTACAGTTTTAGTCCTGTGACATTCTGGTTAATCTTAAAAAATACAATTTTTAGCTTTTTACTATTATTTAATATATAAATATATGAGAAATAATTAAATTGGAGGTTAAAAAATGGCTGAAAATATTATAAACGGTTACCCGCCCACCCCATTCTCTCAAAAGCGTCATTCTCTCCAACATCAAGTTAAACGAGTTTGAGTGAAGAAAATCTTACTCAATTGCTCTTTCACAATTTGAGAACTGCGCCGTAGCAAAAGGGGATTTGGGTTCTTAAAGAAATTAACAATTTCCTTTTGTTCTGTGCATATAGAAGATTTCGCTTCCGGGTCTTTTGGAGGAGACGGGGGCAACCGAGATTTTGTGAAAAAGGTTGAGAATTTCGGTGCGCGAGTGAGAGAAACAGAGAATGCTTTGTTTGAAGAGGATACTAATGGCATGAAAGTTGGAAAAGAAAAAGACTGCGTGAAAGGTGAAGTGGTTTTCTCTGAAATCCAAGAAATTGATAACAAAGAGGTCTCCGAAGGGTACAAAGTCACTGATAGTGATTCGAAGAATAACGAATTTATGAACTCAAAAGAATATGAAAAAGAAACCTTCTTGGAAACCAGAAAGAAGCAAGTTTTGGCGGGATCCATCTCCAATGACAAAAGTCACGGGGGCATTGTTGATGGTTTTTACAGTAGTAAAGTAATTTTCGGGAGTCTGAAAGGAATGAAAAAATCCCTGCAGATTGAAGTTGTTGATGATACAGTATTGATCAAACCAACTGTACTCCCGAAATTTGTGAATGTTGGTGTGGAAGTTGGAGAGAGGAATGGAAAGGAGAAACAAGAAATAGATGGCAAGGGAAAGAGACCACGGAGAAAGGGGAAGCATGTGAAAGATGTTTTGGGGACAAGTGAAATTGGCGAGGCTCCAAATGAAGGTGCAGTGAAACCGAGTGAAACAAAAAGAAAGTACAATAGGAAGGGGATGGAGGACCTACGGTTTGTTAACATTGTACAACAGAGAAGATTGTGGGCAGAGATACATAGGGGGCTTGGACATACTGTTGTAAACGAATATGATGACTTGGCCGCCTCAAAGTATGAGAATTACCGTTTGATCTTTGAACCTCAACAAAAAAAGGAAGATGCCCCTCACTTTCTTGGTAAGCTCCCTTTCTCTTTGTATCTCTCTTCTTCCAGTGCGTCAAGAATCGTTTCTCTTACATTATAGTACTGCTTTCTGGTATTGTATTTGCCTTTCTGCATTTTGCGGTTCATTTTGGTTAGAAGAGGGTTCACAGAAATTACGTTAACTTAAAATGCTTTATTTAAGACTCATCCTCGAAGTATGGTTATGGTAGATTATGGATCAGTTTTGTAAATAAACGCAGAAACTTGGACTCTTGTTCTGGAAAAACTCCTGGAGAGCATGGATACTTTATTCTCTACTGCTTCATATTTCAGTGGAAACTCTTTGTTCTGGTTGACGAAAAGGTGTGATACGTTCTTGCTAATGATAGTAGTTTTTAAAGGCTTTGTAAAATCAACGAAGGAAGAAATGTGCAACCATCTGTCCACATCATGTTAATGTTTGAAATCTAAGTGCATCAACATTTACAGTTGTTGCCATGTTTCAACTTTTGCTTCTCTGACAGCATTTCCAATTGCTTGTTTCTTGAATTTTATCCTTTCCCTTTCCCATATCATCCTTAGTCTTGATTTCCAGCGTCTTCTTTTTTGGAATTATAATTCAAACTGCTTTCTTCCTCCTTTTCAATTTAATTCATTCTGCTGTGGACAGGTGTTGCAGCAAGGGGAAGACGGAATCATTTCAACATCTATGTGCATTGAAGAATTGCAAAACCCTTCTGTGAAAAATATTCCATAAATCTCACCGACAGTTTACTTGGGCAAATGATTGTTTTCCGTTGCGTATATGACTTGTATACAATCCTTGAATATACTATGCGACTGACCAAAACATTGAACACAATTGTATCAATACCATATGATTTTCATTTTCATTCTTTTGTAATTGGAACTAGTACAGAGGTGTTACTGTTCATGAATGAAAAGAAAACCTTGTACATTCTTTCTCTTATTTGTATGTTTCAATCTCTCCCTTTTTATGTTTCGTCTGTGTGCTTGTGAGTGCTCCAATTCCTTTCATTTTAAGCAAACGTTTAATGCACCTAGATTTTGCTTATAATTCCAGGGGAAGCCCGTTATGTTACAGTACATTATATTCTTCCTTAGTATTTTGCCAATATATTGGCAAAATTGATAATAATACAGTCATTTCAAAAAGAAGATTCACTAGAGATAAGAAGATTCACTAGAGATAAGAAATCAACATTACCTAGTGATTATATTGTGTATCTATAAGAAGTTAACTATAATATTGGAGCCGAAAATGACCCTAAAACGTTTTCACAAGCTATGATATGCGATGAATCTCAATTGTGGTACAACCATAGTAGATGAGATGAATTCTATGACATCTAACAATGTATAGAATTTTGTTGAGTTGCCTAATGATGCAAAGGTCATTGGATGTAAATAGATCTTCAAGAAAAAAAAAGGGAATCATTAAGCAACATTGAAAGATATAAAGCTAGACTTGTTGTCAAAGGATTTACTTAACAAGAACAAATCGATTACACTAAGACCTTTTCTCTTGTAAGAAGGATTCTTTATGAGTGATTACGACATTGGTTGCCCATTTTAATTTGGAACTACATCAATGGATGTGAAAACAACATTCCTAAATAAATATCTAGAGGAAGAGGTTTATATGAAACAACCAGATGGATTATCCTCTAATGATGGTAAATATTTGGTGTGCAAGCTTAAGAAATCCATATATAGATTGAAAGAAGCCTCCCATTAATGGTATATGAATTTTCATGATATCATATCTTCATATGATTTTGTAGAGAATATTATGGATCAATCTATATATCAGAAAATTACTGGGAGTAAAATTTGTTTCCTTGTTCTATATGTGAATGATATTCTACTTGCCACTAACGATAAGGATTTGATATATGAGGTGAAACAATTTTTTTCTAAGCATTTTGATATACAGGAAATGGGTGAGGTATCTTATGTCATTGGCATTAAGATCCATAGGGACATATCACAATATATTTTGGGTTTATCCCAAGAAACCTATATTAATAAGGTTTTAGAGAGATTTCATATGAAAGATTGTTCACTTAGTATAGCACCTATTGTGAAGGGTGACAGGTTCAATTTGAACAAATGCCTGAAAAATGAGCTTGAAAGGGAACAAATAAAACATATTCCATACACTCTACAGTAGGGAGCCTAATGTATGCTCAAGTTTGTACAAGGCCTGACATTTCATTTGTTGTTGGAATGTTGGGAAGATATCAGAGTAATCCAGGTGTAAAGCACTGGAGAGCTACCAAAAAGGTGATTAGGTACCTTTAAGGCACCAAAGATTACATGTTTATGTATAGGCACGCTGACAATCTCAAGGTAGTTGGTTACTCGAATTTGAACTTTGCTGGTTATGATGATTCACGAAAGTCAACGTCCAGATATGTGTTTATGTTTGCCAGTGGAGTCGTAACCTGGAGGCATTCAAAATAAACTTTGACTGCTACTTCTACCATGGAGGTTAAGTTCGTTTCTTGTTTCGAGGCTACCTCATATGGTATATGGTTGAAGAGTTTCATATATAGGCTTATTTGTGGATTCTACTTCTAAGCCATTAAGAATGTACTGTGACAATTCAGCTGCAGTTTTCTTAGCTAAAAATAATAAAAGTGGTAGTTGAAGTAAGCAAATCGACATAAAGTATTTGGTTATTAAGGAATGTATAAAAGAGAACAAACTGGGTATTGGATACATTAGCACTAAATTGATGGTTGTTGAAAAGGCATGCCACCAAAAAGTTTTAAGAATCATGTTGTTAGAATGAGACTCAGTTCTATTATGTGATTTATTGTATGCACTTTCACAAAACTCTCACTAATTTTGTTGTTTTCTATTCTGGTGTACACATTTTTATTTTGTGAATAACAACTATTATGGACCTAAAACATGCATAAAGTTTTATTCATTCAATTAAAGTGAAATAAGAAATAGAATGCATCATAATATATGGAAGATAATACTCACATTTAGAGGACTTATCTCCATGATTCATGCATTTGGTTTCTTTAATTGAGTAAAAGTTTCATGACTTTTAGCTTACATCTACAACCCAAGTGGGAGACTATTGTCCATTGTCTAGCAATTTCCTTGTGATGGGTTGTCTCTGTTTATTTTGTAACCTCATGTTTGTCCACTGCCCATTATCTCTTTCTGATGTTTTGATAGGAAGACAACGGAGAGTATAAAACATATGGGAAGCGGTATTGGATCCCTAAACTTGGCATTTTTTCTACACACACCATCAACATATATTTTGCAAAAAGCTTAGAAGAGCCTTCTCACCCATTAAATCTCAACATCAATGGCAGGAGGTATGAGATTAAAATTCCACATTTTCATTTTATTGTAATAGACATGTATATAGTTTATTCTCATGTCTAACACTTACACTAGAAGAAATTGTTGTAGTATATCCCTTTAGCTCAAGTTCTACACTACGATTGTTCGTTTTCTTTATTTTGTCATGTTTCTTTGGAATTCTAAGTTTATTCCAACATTCATACATCAATAACATTGATCTTGATCTTTCAATGTGAACTTAAATTTGGAACTCAACTACTAACTTCATTGCCAGAATGCATTCTTGATTAGAAATGCCAATCATATGGCTTCACAATCACCATACTGTTTTCCATAATGTTTAAGCTATTCTTTCTTCACGTTAATATACTGTTGAAAGTATCTGTGTGAATGTCAAATGCACATCAATCTTTTCCTTTTCAATCAAAAGCGATGATTTCGTGGTGATTCATATCTTTGTATAATATGTTGAAATAATCTCTTTCTACTTATACAGGTGCTGAATCTGGAAAATGTGGATAAAACCTGTCACTAGAAAATTGTCGGTTGTAGTGCATACATTAGTTCAGGATTGCTTGAAGGATTTGACTGGTGGGTTCAAGACATTGCCTTCAGAATCTATGTATTGGATTAAGCATAATTAAGTCGTTTTACAGTTTTCATCTTTTCAGAAGTGATCATGATTGTTGGATTCAAGCTTTGGATTTTCTTCCTCAAAATTTCCTGCTCAAAGTGATATATGTATATGCACTATTGTATATCTCTATTGGAATTTGTCAAAACTACTTCAACAATTTTAGACAAATAGAGAGATGTATGCAAGATTTCATATCTAAAATTGAAGTTGTTGAATTATTTTAAATTTAAAAATTATAATATAAATTATTCATCAAATTGGTTGTTAATAATTCTGAGTAAATGCAACAATTTTTAGAATATGATTTTTCATTATAAGTATGTAATTATAATAATCGTATATAAAAATTTAGGTTCCTTTTAATACATATATACTTAATTATAATAATCACATAAAAAATACGAGACTTAAGTTTAATACTTCAATTCAATTTTAGCTTGATATCATATAGAATAATGTTTTTCGTTTAGCCTCATGTATTATTACTTTTATTTATTAGTATTCTTTTTTAGATGAAAAATGAAGTTATTTAAATATCATGTTCCAAATTCCTATTCTATGCATTGGTTATACGCTGGTTACTGTTAATCCTTCGATAATTTCAGTAGAATGTCAAATAACATTAAAGAAATAACATCATTTATAATCAAGTATAATAAATTTACACAAGTACCAACTCTACTTAAGAAATTGAAATAAAAATAAAATTTGGTATTATAGAAAGGAACATAACTCATAAACAACATTGTTTATTATTGTAAATCGATACATGATCAAAAAGTACTCTAAAGATAATATACTACATACGAAAATTAGCTTATCCCTAATTTTGATAGAAAAGAAAAATCATCTACAAAAAAGTAGCATCAATTGTCGATAGTCTTTTCGATGAAGCAGAACCATGCTTGTCACCAATATGGGTTTATGTAAAAATTGCAAACATTGTGACTAATATAATAGAAAAAGTCACAGAAAAACTTATGTAAAAGACATTCATGTCAACAAACCTATCATCAACTTCATTATCATTTGAAGATCGTGTTATGGGTATTTCTAAATTGCAATTCTTCGGTAGTGGCATCCCGTAGAGGAAATGATTCCCTTTGTAACTGCTCTCATCAAATGTGGCAAATTGAGCAACTCTATTGGGTGTCTTACCAGAAAGTTTATTATAAGACACATTGAAAACTTCTAAGAAGTTTAACTCTATAAGCTATGAGGAATTTTTCCACTCAAGTTGTTGCAAGAAAGATCCAAAGTCTCGATTTTGGACATGTTTGACAACAAGAAAGAAATAGGTCCAAATAAATTATTATGTGATAGATTCAAAAGGTCAATACCTTGAATATTTCCAAATTTGTAAGGAATTTGACCTTTCAAATTATTGCTGGAGAGATCCAATCCAACGAAATCGATATCAAGGATTTATTTCATTTTGTAACCAAAAATGTTTCCCTCCAATACAAATTCAAACTCTCTCATATAATATAAGCTGAAACTATAAGTTTCTTTCTTCTTTCTTATACTTATGTGAATAATTGTTAGAGAGTATGGAGGGATTATTATGTGAAAGATCAATTACCTTTAAATCATTCGTCATCTTCTACAAATTAACTGGGATCTCTCCTATAAAATTATTATGACTCAAAAAAAGATGCGTTAGCTTATAAAACTTTTTGAATGATACCAATTAAACAGTTATGGATGAGATCCAAAACTAGCAAATTTTTGGCATAAGAAATTCGGATAAAAGGTCCTTCTAATCTATTTTCCAATAAATAAATCTGTTGCAAGTGTGAAATTCCCAATATTGCAAGTATGCTTCCAAAAAGCAGGTTTTTGGCAAAATCCAGCACTTTAAGAGAATTCATTGTTGCAATCCACTTCAAAACTTGTCAAATATTTCGATATCACGCGTGATAAATACCTCTAAGAAAGAGCAATTAGACAAGTTTTTCAGAATGCTTCCAATAATCTCATTTTAAATAGATCTAACCACCATAAGCTTGGAAAATATGCACACATCTAAGTTGGAATGCAACCATAAAGATGATTTATGGAGATGTCTAAATGCCTTAAAGTTGTAGTAGGATTATTTGTTGCAAAACAAAAGATCCCGAAAGAAAACAATTGGAGAGAAAAAGGCTTTCTAATTTTGTATTGTTTTCTAGTAACTAACTTAGAAAGCTAAATCCTAAAATTGTTTTCCAATTTTGCCAAAGAATGCTTATATTGCTTTGTCAAGTTTATTTTTCATGAGTTGCTTGAATTACATTTATTTACATACATGCTTTAAGTAAATGTATATATAAAAAATGAGTGAATAAATTATATGAAGTGTATAATTATGCTTTGAGTATAATAAACTTGTCAATGTTGTTGCTACCAACATTTAATTCCTCCAAATTGAATAAGATTTGTGAGCAACCAAAAGAGAAAAGTTGCTTAGATATTATTAATATAATTAAAACCAAATATTATTTCTTTAAATGATTAAAAAGAAAATACCAACCAACCTTCCATGTTGAATGAAAGAAATATCTAAAATTTTGAGAGTGAAAGAAATATTGTTGCCACCAAGTAGTGATCATTTCCTTCTTGTACATAATGATCGGAGATTTCAATCAAGAGGTAAGTATATAATTTAAAAGAGACTCAAAGCCACAGACACAAGAACAAAAGATAAATAGAAACTACTCACTTTGCATCAAATGGGTGTCAAGCAACTTTCTGAGAAAAACTTTTCCATCACTCTTCTCTAGATTTGTTAACAAATTTCACATACACAAAGAGTAACGGGTAAACATCTCATATGGTGTAAGCAGTAGTTGATATATCCATTTGTCTTTTGGTGCCCAATTCCACTCGTTGTTCTCATTTTGCTTATTCCTCCTGTATATAATTGATTCATATTAACATCTCTTTCCTCTTTAATCAATTACCACTCATCTGCACCATATTAGTGATAAAGACTCTTTAAAATAATATTTTAAATATTTTCTTTTCAAAAAAGCATTTACAACTTATTAAACATAATACAATGAGAATTACATATAATAGCATTCTGCCAAGAAGCATTTGGTAGTTAATGCACTGCTTTCTGTGAATCATTTAATTTATGAAGATAAAGAAAACAAATTATGAGATAAGTCAAACATGGCAAATGTTTTGTGTGTATGTAGGGTTTTTAACAATGGAGTTATAGATATATCTTGCAATACACAGTTAAATGCAATCACTTCATCCTCAACCTAGTCAAGGAAAAGGGGGCCAGATTAAGAAATGTGAGGTTAATGATTCTACATCTAGGAAATTTTATCACACCATTGCAACAAGGAAAAAAAATCCATTTTCTTCCTGCCTGTCGAACTAATATTGCTACCTCTAAGATGTATAGCCTTTGAAGCAACTTCATATTAGGTGTCTCGGATAATTCAATGCAGGACTCAATATATAGTTTCATCAAGCACTTTTAAACCCATCTTGTCAAACATGAATCAAAAGGAACTTATTAAGTTGCATATAAATATGAACTTGGCAGTAAGACAAACAAAGTAATTATGGTTCACTAAATAGGTCTTGTAAGCAACATCAAACTTGCCCTAAAGGTTGTACAGTCTATATTACATCTTCAGAGCATTAAGAAAATTATAGGGTTATGAGGGTTTCAAAGTTGTACTTCAATTCAAAATGAAAATTCCCTGCTCAGTTCTCTCAATGCAAGCAAACAAATTCATGGCGTAAAAACATAGTTTCAGATATGTATTGTCATATGAAGCTTATATAAGACCTCGACACTAGCATTTTCCAAACCAAGAACTTGTATATTTATAACAGAGTCATGTTCAACAAACTTAAAGTAAAAAGTAGATCATTTCTTTTCAGAAGCTGCATATCTTAGGAAGCAATTTACGGCTGATGCATCCTTATTGGAAAACTAACAAATCTAAGATGTGTTACTTAATAACATTGCTCATAGGTGGGAAACCATCATTTTTGCTTGATATAACAAGCACCAGAGTGCTTATAACTCTAGGGCACACTAGAAAAGGTGATGTTATTATAACTTCCCAAAATAAGAAAAGTAACTCATACCAACAATAGAAACTTCAATGATATAAACAAAAATTAAATGATAATGTTTCCTGGGCCATTCTCAAAAGTATCCATTGATTCACAAGACTCCAGAACTTGATCAGCATATTTCATCTGATGAATGATGGGCAAAAGACCTAAGAAGAAAATAGATTGAATATTCTATCAATTAGATGAAGTGGTGGCTGGTGACAATTATGCATGCTCACAATAAGAAAATTTTCAATTGAAAGATGTTACAATTGAATATTGTATTGTGAAATTCTTCAAAGTTGTTGAATATATTAAGAGAAATTTTGCATGTAGGGAAACAACAGCCCAGTCTCTGCATACATTTCTCGCAGTGTTACAACCACTCCTTAAATTGAAGGATAGTGACTATACCTAAATGTGTGTTTTCTGGGAAAATTACGTGTACAATAATGATGTGTTCCATCAACAATATGTTATGGTTTCTTTGAATTCTCTTGATTTGATCGATTTCTTCCCTTTGAGTGAACCTTTTGGCAACAAGTCTTGCTTTATGTCTCTCAATGTTGCCTCGTGAGTCTTTCTTTGTCTTAAATACCCATCTACATCTAATG
>JANSVA010000001.1:22650445-22663922 GCA_025504915.1 Erythroxylum reticulatum
TCATCCTTCATAGCATTGTACCACAAGTCCGATTCCTTAGAACTCATGGCTTGTGAAAACGTTTCAGGATCATTTTCAGCTCCAATGTTGTAATCTGACTCTTGTAGATACATTATATAATCACTAGGTATTGCTGACCTTCTAACCCTAGTAGATATTCTCAATGTTGTATCATCATCCTCACAAGGAACCTGTTGTTCAACTGGCTGCTCAACAATTTCTGGTTGTTCCTCATTTATAACTTGATCTACTGGATTGGTATTAACAGCTTGCAGAACTTTAATCAGTGGTAATCTAGCACCTATTTCAACTTGAGGGTGTGAATGACAATAAATCTAACACCTGAACCAGAGGGTTGAACTTCATAGTGGCCCTTTTTAAAAACTAGGTCTAGAAAATGACCACTCCCACTAATCAAGTCATTCCCAAGAAATTTTGCATTTCTTGATTCCACAATTCTAGTGCTATGAGATGGACAATAGAATCTATACCCCTTAGACCTTTCAGCATATCCAATGAAATACCCATTAATGGTCCTTGGGTCTAGCTTCTTCTCCTGTGGATTGTAAATTCTCACTTCAAACAGGCATCCCCAAACGCGTATATGTCTCAAACTTAATTTCCAACCCTTAAATAACCTAAAAGGTGTCTTTGAGACAGTCTTGGTTGGAAACCAATTTAATATATATACAACCGTCTTTAGAGCTTCAGTCCACAGGAATTGAGGAAGTTTTGTGTTACTCCTCATACTTCTCACCATGCCGATTAAAGTTCAGTTTCTTCTTTCTTCCATACAATTATGATCCGGATAATCAGGCATGGTATACTAGGCAATGATCTCATGTTTCTAAAGAAACTTTGCAAAAAGACCAAGTGCTTGTCCACTTTCAGTGTATCTACCATATTACTCTCCACCTCTATATGACCTAATGATTTTAATCAATTTTTTGTATTAATTCTCCACTTCAGCCTTAAACATTTTAAAGGCATCTAAAGCTTCGTCCTTAGAACGAAGTAAGTAGAGATACATATAGGTTATAAAATATTTCGGACTATTTACGCCCATATCAGGACAACAAATATCTGTATGTATGATTTTTAATAGATTTATACTCCTCTTAGCACCCCTTTTAGACTTGTTAGTTTGCTTATCTTTAATGCAATCTATTCAAGTCTCAAAGTTAGCAAAATCCAAAGTATTAAGTATCCCTTCATTTACTAATCTCTTAATTCTCTCAATGGAGATGTGTCCTAATATACGGTACCATAACATAGAGGATTCTTTATTCACAACACATCATTTTAATCCAGCAGTGACATGCATCGAACTATAGGCATCATCATTTTACAATTGAATGGAATAAAGACCATTAGATAATGTACCATAACTAATATTTTTAGATCCCTTACATAAACTGAAACTAGAAGCTAAAAAGTTAAAGGAAAAACCAAAGGGTAGAAGTCTTGATACAGAAATCAAATTTCTAGAGAAATTTAGAACATAAAAAGATCTTTTCCAAGAACAAAATAAAGTCACTGCTCAAAACCAAACTACAAGTGTTAGTGACTTCTACATGTGAACTCGTCTTACTTCCTGAATAGATAAATTGTTCACTTCCTACTGGCTTCCTTAGGTTTTGCATACCCTGCAAGGTATTCGAAACATGGATTGTAAAACCAGAATCAATCCACCATATGTTATGATTAACATTAACCATATTAGACTCATAACAAAAAAAATAAATTTGAGTACCTTTCTTCTCAAGCCAGTCCTTAACTTTAGTGTAGTCTTTCTTCATGTGTCCCCTATTCTTGTAGAAGAAACACTTTGATGGCTTTTTTATATAGGATTGAGGAGCAATTATTCCCTTTCCCTTATTATTTGCATCATCGTTCCTTTTCTTTCCTTAAACGGTCAAATTGACCCTTTCACCCTCTTCCATCAACAACCTCTCTTCTTCTTGCACACATATGGCCAACAGCTCATTGATCGACCACTTGTCCTTATGTGTGTTATAAGAGATCTTGAAAGGATCGTATTGTTGAGGTAGACTACACAAAACGTAATGCACTAGAAAAGATTCCGATATAGTAACCTCTAACGCTTTCAGCTGAACCGCTATGTCCCTCATACGCATGATATGATCACGTACACCCTTTATCCCAGTGAGCCTCAAAGATGACAACTTCATAATCAAGGTGCTGGCAAGGGCCTTATCAGATGTAGCGAATTGCTCATCAATGGCCTTTAATAGATCTCTAACATTACTATATTGTTCGACAGAACTACTAATACCAGCAGACATCTTGGTCTTTATGAACATCACGGAGAGACAATTAGATCTCTCCCATTTCTCATAAAGAGCAACATCTTCTAGAGTGCTAGTCTTAGTTATACTCGATGGTTCATCCTTCCTAATAGTATAGTCTATATCCATCTAGCCCAAATGAAGCAAAATCCTCTCCTTACAGAACTTATAGTTGTCACCTCTCAATTCGGAAATATCACACTCAATGTCAAAAATATTAACTGTCTGAGTAACTGCAAATTAAAAAATAAAAATATATACTCGTTATATATATTTCGAGACCAATAATAATTCATGATTTACCAGTGTAAATCATGCATTTAACAGATAAATCTAGTTATATAAGACTTACTTGTGGGCTAAAGTTTTACTCAATTAGATTCATCTACAACTTTATAACAAAACTATTGAATTATGTTCCTTTTCTTAATTCATATGGGTAGATTAAGAAATATAATTCGATATTTCATCCTAATTAATCATACAAATATAACAAAATTTCTGTGGGTAGATTTTATCATATCACGTATGATTAACTACAATTAATGATTTAATGTGATCTTAAAACTAAATATATAATTGTAATTAATTTGAGATGCTATGGCTACTCCCAATTAATTAAAATCATATGATCACTAACATTATCTTAAGCTTTAAATTAAAGCCTAAACATTTGCATCAATTAATAAATAATGCAAATAAATCAAATAATAATGCAAAAAATATTTAATCTAATTTTGCTTGTATAATAATCACAAAAATTATACACACAAAATTTTCAATTAATCATATGTAATTTGTGCAAAAATTAAACAATTATAATATGCATGTCAAAAACTTAAATTCTAACATAAGACATACATAATTAAAATTTAATATTTTCATAAAATATTAATAACAAATTTGATTTTTATAATTAAAATTCACAACATAATGATTAGGTCTTAATTAACCCAATTTCCTACTAATATTAATGTAATTAATATTAATAAAAATATTTTTATTATTAAAAAGAAAAATCAAGTCGTCTTCAACCTCCAGTCGGGTCGGGTGTGACCCGGCTAGAACTCATCAGAGCCCCGATGTTTCTGGCGAGCAGAGGATGCCAGTGGTTGCTTGAAGGCCGACGTTGGGGCGACGTTAACAGGTGACGCGCATGAGACGACGAAAAATCGAACATGCAACACTCCATAAATGGCAACATCTAAAGCCTCACATACGGTCTTCGTCCCTCCTCCTCCTTCACGATCCAATGAATGTCGAGTGCTCCATAGAGCACAAAAACACGACTCTAACGTCTCCAACACGTACAAAAATGTCAAAAAATTTCAACAACCTCAACTCATATTTTTGGCAAAAAATTTAACAAAACAGAGTATAACAGAGACATGATTTTCATCAACTTATAAAGCAAGATACAGATATCACTGGCTCTGATACTAAATCTAAATATTAGCACAGCAATACATGCATCTTATACAACAACATTTATGTAAAGATACATGCATATAACCATATGTGAATATGCAACAACGGAAGCTTAATGGAAATAAATACATCCAACCATTGCTCAGTCGATGATCGTCTCTTTGTTTTTGTGTTTCTAAATCTTTTATCCTCTCCTTAAGCACGACCGATGGTGTACTCTGATGCTTAATGAAGATAGGGACCCAAAAATTTCATTTATATAAACCGTTCATCACCTCTATCCATCATAGAGAAGACAATGACTAAGGGATGGGCGATAACATGTGCATGGTGAGGAGGGTAATGCATTAAATGGACTACGAATAGTAAGAAGGTTAGGTAATTTTCAAAAAACCTTATAAGAATGACACAGATAACTGGGAATAGGAAATTTGATCCTTTTACATATGAACGGAGGGTAAGGAGCACAAAATGACACAGGTAATCGGAAACAGGAGATTTATTCCCGATATAAGGGCTTGGCACATAGTTGAATTAAAATAGTGGGAATAGAAAATTTGTTCCCCATTATTTGAAGTTTATTGGATTCTATCTAAGAAAAATAACTTTGGAATAAAGAAAAAAAGGTTTGAATCCTTTTTTATAATGAATAGTATTTTACATTCTAAAAAAATACTTAAACCATTATAATATAAAGGTCGAACTAAGATATATCCTTTTTATTATTAATATGAATAAAATTGTATAATAAATTATTTAATAAATTAATAATTTAAAAGTAAAAGTTATCTTAATTAAATCACCAATTCAATATTTATTTATTTATTTATTTATTTATTTATTTATTTATATCAATATGGGATAAAAACTTAATAGCAATATAAGATAAAAGACAACACAATATATCTTTTTTATGATTAATAATGAGAAAATAAAGTGTTTCAAATAAATAATTGAATGATGAATATTATACATCGTCCTTCCAAGCTCAGTTTTCTTAGTAGTATACATAAAAAGGTGGATTGAACTAAGAGTAAATTACATTTTAAATAAAAATTTTACCTAATCGTATAAAACTAATTAAATCTATAAAACATTAATAAGTGTAATTTTGTATCATATTAAAAAATAGGAAATTTTAAAATATAATTTACCCTTTAATTAATTTGCATATATTTACATTTATTTCATTTTCAAGATTTCAACTACTTTTTTGTTTCTTCAAGGTTAAGATCAAGAGCAATGTGAATTCACTGAAAAAGAATTTCTTTTTCAATGTATATATATATATATAGAAAGACTATTAAATCGACTAATTTTTCAATTTGATTTTTAACTTTTCGGTTTAATTTAATATAATAATCTTTATTGTTAAAAATGATCAATTTATCACTTGATTAGTCAATTTTATTAAACTAGTCAGTTTTTATAAACCAAAATAAATACATTAAGATAAAGATTTTTTCGTTAAGACATTTTTTAAATTCTTTAATTTTATTCTTTCTTAAATGGAAATTAAATTTTTTATCTCACCGGCTTAACTTTCAATGCGGTTTTGAAAATGTTGGGGAAAGTTTTTGAGGGTGAAAAGAGTTGAAAGTTGAAAATAATCTTTGCAATTTGCAAAGTTAAACATAAAAGGGAGCCTCCATGTAATTTCAATTAAAAAAAACTAATCAAAACCTCGTAAGCTTGAATTATTGTGCTTTTTTGTCCTCAAATTTCTTGCTTTGATGAATTAAAAAATGAAAAAAAAAATCTTATTTGCAATAATATGTAATTGATCCTTAATTTATATGTAGTAGGACCCTTAATTTTTATCTGTTTTTTTTTTAATTAATTTGACTTTGACCACTCAGTTGTAATGTTTCCATGTTTGATGGAGGAAAGAAACAATCAAAAAACTGAAGAAGGGTTTTCTGAGAAAAGAAAAGGGAGGCTTAAATTATTACAAACTATATCAATGGTGCCTCAAGATTAGAAAGTTAAAGATGGATTAAGAAGAAGTGGAAATGAAGTCAATCATGAGTTTCTAAGACCTAAGACTTTCACTTTAGTCACGTTTTGTCTTCTAAAGATCGTTATTGATGGCCATTTTTCCTACAAATATTTTGGAATCATACTCCTCACATAACACAAGATTCTTATACTTTCTACATGTTTATATTTGTTTTTTTTTTTACTAAGGATAAGGTAGTAATGGGTGAGGGTGGGTTCAGGTGAATTCGTTTTAATTTAAATCTGATTTGATTTAAAGAAGTAATTTCATTTAAGTTTCAAACATATTTCAAAAGTATAAATTAGGTTAAAATTCAATTTCTTTTTTATCATTTGAATAGAAATTAATTAATTTATTAAAATTCTTAATTTTGTTTGAACTTAATTCTAATTTGATGAAGTTAAGAAAGAGATGGCAAAATAATTAGAGTTGTATTTATATGAAATTATTTTGAAATAGGCTCAAATCAGATTTTATGTTCAAAACTTGTGTAGTTGAAGCTTGGATTAGATTCTAATTTTTTAAAACTTTTCATTCGTTTGATTTCAATCAATTTAGGTCAAGAATGGTTATTGCTTAGACTTTTATATCATCCTTGTTATTGGGCAGGCATAGCCAAGGTTGAAGTAGGAGGTCATTCTCGACATTAAGCAATCTGAGTCTAATTAATAATTATACTTAAATTTAATATAATTATTTTCTTTTTTAATTTAAATTTGAAAAATAGCATCTTTTTACTAAAATATTATCGTGTTTACTTAAGTCCGGACCCAAATGTCATCTATATCCCAAATATGATTTGCAACTAAGTTGGATAGAAATATCACTCTTGTATTTAATAAATCTTAGTTGACTAAACAAAATTTAGTCCTTTGGCAAATTTAGTTAATTCAAACATGTTCAATTTCATCATTACTGTAGAGCTCAGATCATGATTAGCTATAATAACAATTATGAAAATTCCAAAATTCCTATCAATTGTCCAATCATTGGCCATTATTTGTTTGCCTTTTAAGAGCATGCTTACCGTATTTTTGGTTCAATTTAAGTGCTGTGAAAAATATATAATACATAATTATACACCAACATAATACCAATCTTAATCCTTCAACTTTTGCCTTCATAGACTCCAAAATTTTCCTACATATCTATACAATTTCTTTGTTGCAATATTCACACTAAATACAATTATCATAAATTGAGCAACCTCTCATCAAGGGAGGCAGCCCCAACCTTGCCTCATCCATTGGTTGGGTGTGTCAACTGAACAAGGTCAAGTCCACCCGGTTTGTCATCCCTACTCATCACTTGAATTGTATGTAATTATATATATCAAGTATTGAAAATGACTAATCAATACCTTCTACAGCAAACTTTCATCCTACAACACTTATTTGTTACCACAGAGAAATGAACTATCTCATCCTTCACGTGCTTCCAAGCCAAACCAGCAACTTGTCTTAATGACCATGAAGCATACAATGATTCTACAACTTGGGAAGAAAAGCCATTGTTGCTAAGGTCCAACAGTTGTAACTTTTTTGCCATGCTAATGGCTGTTGACAAGTTTTGGATGAATTGGCCCTCCATAGACGAATTCTTCTGACAGGAGCTTGTGCAACTGTCATCTAGTTCTGATGGCACAGTTTCCATATTGATGGGACCATCTTCACTATCAGCAACTTCAAGCTCACAGCATTCACTGCCGCATTCCTTTGATGGAAACTTAATTAAAGAGTTTTCAGATACATTGGACTCAGGCTGCAAAAGGGAACTTATGCCTTTTACCCTCTCTTTTGCAGCATGAGCATACTCCAATATATGTTTTTCCTTTAAGACGACATTATCAGCAAGATGGAGCTCCTGCAGACATTCGTTCTCTGCAGAAAAGGGAATGGCCGGTAAGTATGATGAATATTTCGATCAGCTAATGTTAATGTTCATCTGATTTGCTACAAAACCTGCCAAGGCCTGAACCAGTTGAAGAATTCCAATGTGCCCGAGCTGACATTTGTTTAGGATCAAAACTTTCAGAGAACATTGGGGATCCATGAGGAGGGATACTAATGCATTCCCACCCTGCATTAATAACTTCCTGTCAAGTTTTCTAAAACTAAGGAACACTAACTATATAACCTTCAGTTCCCATAGGAAACATTCAGATCAAGGAAAATAAGAACTAGTTAGTGCATGTTAGTTTCAAGATAAGTCCTATAACACTTTAAAATGTATTGAATCTGCAATACATGGCACTGAAATTTGTAGTACTTTATTTCTATGTATTTGGCATTTCTTAAATACCACATTCAAGTAACATATAACTATTAGAACTTGAATATATAGAACTGATTAAAGTTATTTTGTTCAATTGAAAAAGGTAAAAGATATCCATGCCAATGGCACAGGAAAAAATTGATTAACTAACCTCTTCTGAAATAGGATTTCCTTCAAAATTCAGCTCAAGAATTCCACAAATGAAAGTAGCATCACTGTTATGTTTATGGATGTATGTAGGTGTTAATCCACAAAATGATAAGTCAAGTATCACAGAGTCTTGAGACCCTCTGAAAAGGGATTCTGTTATCTGTAGTGCCCCTTCCTAGAATTTCCATCAATATGCAAAATTAATAAGAGGAAGAGAAAATAATTCAAACCGCATGCAAAGGTTGGACGCTGAAAAACCTAAAGAAAGGTAGTAAGTGTACTCACAGTTCCTACACCAGTTCTCCCAAGTATTAGTCGTGACAAAGACGAGGTTTTAGCAAGTTGGCAAAGGGTATCTATAATTGGCTTGTTCAAACTCAATCCACTAAGACTCAGTTCTGTAAAACTGCAAAGATCAAAACATCAGATTCAGAACATTTTGATCTAAGGTGGCCAATACCTATTCCCTATCTGAAGATAGAAATGGAAATGTATTTTACTAGCTAAAGGGTATTGGCCTTGAACCTTTTCAAAGTAACAAGTTTGGTCAATAGATTATTGAGAACATTTCCAGATATGGGCTGATTGTGCCCTGTCAAAAAGACAGATTATTAGGCAGGACATGAGCAATAATATAGAGGGTGAACTTAACACATTCACTCTTTAAGCACCTATTGAAAGTTGTGCAAGGACAGAGCAATCATTTAGGGCATCAGAGACCTTTTGGATCGTCCTAGATGTAATAGAACACCGCTCTATATTTAAGCTATAAAGGGCTGCAAGAGCAAAAAGCATCATGAGAAAACATCAAGACCAACACCTTCAACTTGAGAAAAGAGTTGGACAAGTCATGAAGTAGAGTAGTTGGCCATGCTAACACGGCAATAAGAAGAGCTTCAAGATCAAGTCATGGCATCTACAAGGATCTTTTATGTCAAAATGAGCATAAGAGATAAGATTTTACCTTTACACTTTTCCAATATGGTTGAAAGGAAAGATCCACATGTATCAGTGAGGCGATTTCCAGATAAATTAAGCACTTCTAAACGAGTGAAGAGCACAGGGCACTCACAGATCTGCAGAACCACAATTAAAAAGCTCATATGAGCTGTACTACAAAATGTCGCTCTATTCTTTTAAGATGCTAATAGTGACTCCACAAAATCTTGACATTCCAATGAAGACAAAATTTGGGGATTCTTAGGAATTCAACATGGGTATACATATGACAACTGTGGCAATTTTGATTGCATTTCATAAAGGCCAAATTTCAGCCACTATATACAGTCACATTCTATGTACATTCCTTCACATGAAATTGGTGGAGTACAAACGAAAGGGTGATACACCACAATGACACAGGTCACAACTAGTAAAAATCAATCAAGTCAAAGAGGAAAGATAGAAAACAGGGGATCATGATTCATAATATTTGCTTGAAGCATAGTATTTATAAGAGTACAAAACAGAAAGGAGATATCTCTCCTACGAAAATTGGACCTAAAAGAGTGTAATCCTTATGATTCATGCACGCAGAATTGGGAAAGTTTGGGTGTAAGTAACAAACTTGAAATAGAGCTGATGGACCAAATCGATTGCAATGCAAATCCAGGGTCAAATCACCATATTTTTGGCCTGATAAGAGAAATTGTTGAAGCTTCTCCATCGTTCCATTTCCTAAGCATAATCAGTTAGCAACTATTGTTAGTCAAAAAAGGCATTCAAAACTTATTAAACATAATACGATGAGAATTACATATAATAGCATCCTGCCTAGAAGCATTGTTAACATGCATTTGGTAGTTAATGCACCGCTTTCTTTGAAGCATTTAACTGATGAAGACAAAAGAAAACATACCTAACAAATTATGAGATAAGTCAAGCATGGCAAATGTTTTGTGTGTATGCAGGGCATTTAACAACGGAGATATAGATATATCTTGCAATTCACAGTCAGATGCAATCACTTCATCCTCAACCTGGTCAAGGAAAAGGGGGCGGATTAAGAAAATATGAAGTTGTTGATTCTCCAACTAAGAAATTTTATCTTGACATTGTAACAAGAGGAGAAAAATAATCATCCATTTCCTTCATGCTTGTCGAACTAATATTGCTACCTCTGAAATGTATAGTCTTTGAAGCAACTTCATATTAGGTGTCTCGGATAATTCAATGCAGGAGTCAATATACAGTTTCATCAAGCGCTTTTGAACCCATCCTGTTGAACATGAATCCAAAGAAACTTATTAAGCTGCATATAAATATGAACTTGACGGTAAAACAAACAAAGGAATTATGGTTCACTAAATAGGTGTTGTAAGCAACATCAAAATTGCCCTAAAGGTTCCGCAGTATATATTACATCTTTGCAGCATTACGAAAATAACAGGGTTGTGAGGATTTCAAAGTTCTACTTAAGTTCAAGGTGAAAATTTCCCAGCTCAATTCTATCAAGGCAAGCAAACTGTTCCATGGTGTAAAAACATAGTTTCAGATATGTATTGGTATATGAAGCTTATATAAGACCTCGACACCAGCATTTACCAATCCAAGAACTAATATATTTCTAACAAAATCATGTTCAACAAACTTAAAGTAAAAAGTAGGTAATTTCCTTTCAGAAGCTACCTATCTTAGGAAGCAATTTACTGCTGACGCATCCTTATTAGAAAACTAACAAATCTCAGATATGTTAGCCAACAAAGTTGCTCACAGGTGGGAAACCCTCATTTGTGTTCGTCATAACAGGCACCAGAGTGCTTATAACTCCAAGGCACACTGGAAAGGGTGATGCTATTATAACTTCCCAAAATAAGAAAAGCAAATCATACCAGCAATAGAAACTTCAATGATAACGTTTCCTGGGCCATTCTTAAAAGTATCCAATGATTCACAGGACTCCAGAACTTGATCAGCATATTTCATCTGATGAATTATGGGCAAGAGACCTAAGCAGATAATAGATTGAATATTCTATCAATTGCATGAAGTGGTGGCTGGTGACAATTACGCATGCTCACAATAGAAAAATTTTCAATTGAAAGTTACTTCAACAATTGTTTCTACCCTTTGATCTCCTGTCCATGGATAGATGTAGATAATATAAGCATGCCAGTTCAACTTTTAACGACTCAATGTCCACTTTATCATCGGCAATGTATGAGCCTGCCTCCACTTGAATCAGGTCATTGTCAATTCTGAAGGTGATATGTTGCTGCAGTCAACAAAAGCAACTGGTTAAAGTACAATGATGATAACAAAGAAGAAGCTAAAACAATGAGAATGAGAACATAAAACAAGAAATAAGAAACAATAACCACTCCAATAAGCAAAGATGCTATGTCACTGCGATATGCAAAGACCATTAAATGCATCAGCGAGAGGCTGCTTGTGTAATGGCAAGAAACACATTGAAAACAATAACCTCTCAACTTAACGCAACTAGACCTTGTTCTGGGTATTGATTTAGGATTTTCATTAAGCAGGCCAAAAGTAACAATAGTACACCAATTGCTGACAAAATATAATTTTTAAAATCTCTTCAATGAGGCAGCTGCTCCCTACGCCTTGATGGATCCATCCTTGCATAGATTGCAAACTAAATGGAGTTAGCTAGATGGCACTATTAAGTAGAGTACGTTAACAAGCAGAATGTCCTTCAAAACTGATATCTGGAAATGAATTAAAATCGGATAATAACCTCCTGCTATGACAAATCAAGACAAAGATGTGTTTACTCTCTGTTGCACATAAATCAGGAAATACTCACTGTGGTGCAACAGCTGGAATTATGTAAGTTGAGATGGCCAGGATTGAGCTTATCAATTAGGTTTCCAGTTATGTCAAACTCATGTCCAGAACCACTGGCAGCAAGATCAGATGTGGAAACATTTTCATTTGTGCTCAAAGACCTGAGAACTTTGCCACTGGTCACCATATTAGGAGTCCTAAATTTGTATGAACTTGCACTTTCTTCAACATTAATGGGACCACATGAACTGGTAGCACAATGGGAGGCAACAGCTGAGCTATCCTGCCATGCCAAAAGTATCAAGTACTAAGACACCAGATTCACACAGAAACAGTGTTATCATTTATTGATTAAGATGTTAGTGTACCTGAAATCTACATGCACAACCACCAGAATTGCTTTTCCTTCTTACTGTAGTGAGAAAAAAGACGTATTAGAATTACTACAAAGAAGATATTAAGTGACATGGTTAAAAACTGATACCCACTTTCATCAGAAGTAGCAACATCCTCTACTGGGCATTCAGTAGTTTTCTCCTTTGAAATATCACTCTCATTTGGAAAATCGTCTTCATCATCTGAAAGGACCACTCTTATTCTTTTCCGGCCAACAACTGTTTGTTGGTTACCAGTAAAACAATTTTTAGAAGCTTTAGTTAAATTTTCATGAACTTTGCAGTCTTCAGCTCGAGCTGCCTTGATGTTTGATGTGCGTTTACTGGAGCGCTTACTGGACTGAAGGAGTGAAACTAGGGGCACATCATCATTCATGATTTCAACACTTTCCAAAGTCTCTGATCTTGTAGAACAGAGCTTGGCCATTGATTTAGATTTACTTTGGGATAAATAATCATTCTCGTCTGTATCAGTCTCAGAGCAGTAATCTCTTGTCGATTTTTGTTTCTCAAGCTCCCTAATTTCTAGTTGTTTTAAATTGTCAATTTCAAGTTGCAACCTCCTACAAAAGAGAACCAGTGTTTATTCGCAAGCATACTGAGCTTAGTACTGCTCTCGGTCAAAATGCTTATCATCATAAAGAAACTTTACCTAGCCTCATCAACATTATCAAATCTTATCATGTGGCTGTAATGCATATTCTCTAGTGCTGTAAGCTGAATAGTGGGGAGTTTAGCCTCAGAGGCAATTCTGTATATGAGGAAAATAAATAAGGATTAGCATAACCATTATGACCAAATGCAAGAAAGATCAAATTTTATTTACGTCCAAGTCCTAGTAAGAGCAATTTAGCATGCTTCAAGCTGCCCAGATAAGAAATAAAAAATAGGATATTACCTTCTTGTCCTTGTTTATTAATTGTAACCTGTTACTTGTGAGATAAACATAACATCACGTAATATCAATTATGTTCTCCGAACTCTTCAGACAGACTTGAAACATAACTTATGCAAAACTATAGACCGCTAGCTTTTATAAGAACAGAGATGATGTTAAAGATAACTAGTATGCAACACTTGCTACTGATAATTTACTGGAGAACAGTACTACTGTCTTTGGATTTTCTAAAAGTTCGTGTTTTGGACTCAAGGTATGTGTGTTTAAGCCTAGT
>JANSVA010000001.1:22664022-22690387 GCA_025504915.1 Erythroxylum reticulatum
TGGAGAACAGTACTACTGTCTTTGGATTTTCTAAAAGTTCGTGTTTTGGACTCAAGGTATGTGTGTTTAAGCCTAGTCTAAGGTAAGTCAAATGTATAGAAATGCAACTTCCTTAACATGTAAAGCAATAGCAAGAGAATCACTTTTATTGCATATAAGTTAAAGAAGCCTATGAAAGGTGTAAAGAGCTGCCTTGTCATAAGCTAATATGAGGTATTCAGCTAACCATTCCATGCTCAGCAAACTAAGAATTTAACACAATGGAAAATTTTGAGGATAAACTGAATGAAAGATGAATACCTATAGCCTTCTTCAAATGCACTTAGCGCTCCCATCCAATCCCCATCAGAGTCCAGGACATCGCCAATGTTGATTTTGGTCAATGCTTGACCCTGGAAGTTTAAGGAAATATTAGTCCATTTTTACTACCAAAAAATATATCAAATGTTGCTTAAACAATATATGTCCTTACGCACATTGCAAGTTCATAAAAATTACTTGCTGATACTTTTCCAAGAACAAAGACTGTAATGATATATGCGGTAGAAAATTGCAAAGTACCAGCTTACCTCTAAGTTTCCAATAGAGTTATATGTCTCCCAACTCTTGTTAAACCATTTTATCGCTTTTTTGAAGTTTCTGAGCTTTTGGTAGGATTCCCCAAGAATCAGATATGAATCGCTTAGCTTCTCTTTGTCACAAAGTTCGTTTGCTATTCTCTTCTTCCGCTTTGCAAATTCATGATGCTAACACCATAAGATATAGTTTTAAATTGCGTAAACAATTAAGAATGAGAGTCACTACTATATTCATTAACTCTTAAGTCCTCTATTTACAAAAAACAAGAAGTCAGACTGGGATGATAAGCACATGCCAGCATTTTCTATTTAAATGATTTAACTTTGTCCATAACTCTAAAATCCAAATAAGAAGTTATGTAAACGAAGGAATGTAAAATGAAAATGATAGCATACATTACATATTAAATGCCATTCATCTATAGATTATTACTCCCCATAACATTGTTTAATTTTCTTGTCAGCCAATATTCGGGAAAAAGTCAAGATAAATCAAACATTCATGGTGTTTGAAAGCAAATATTCAGCTGGTTTCATATCCAACATGAAATATGATTGGCACAAACAATATGACAATACATCTGAAATCAGATCTAACAACTAAAGCATGCATCTAGCCCCCTTAGCCGTAAAAACTCAAAGTTTAAGGACAATGAGAACACATGATAGAACTCATAGAAAGAACTGAAGGACTTACTCCCAAAATAGGATAATGCATTCGCTGATGTCCATTGAGATAAATTAAAAACTAAATGGGATGGTGTATACAATTTATGTGCTTATTATCTAAATATTTTGAAAATTGATTGGGTAACTTTTAGAGTTTGGAATATTAGGTAACATATTTAGTTAAATGTTGGCATTCACGCAATTCACATGCTAGCTAAACGAGTGAAATTTGACTCAATGTGATGACAATGGTTAAGTCAAAGAGAGAGACACCCAGGTTGAGTTAAATTTGAAGCAATGTGAACACCCAGTCTACCTTCAGCCACGCAAATGTCATACTTGACTTCTCAATGAGACGGTCTAGTGAGGCATTCTGCTGAAGCAAACACTTCCTTTCACGTTCTGTACCTCTAGCAGCAGCTATATCTCTTGTTAGCTTCTTGAAATTCTGTTCTTCCTTCCTCAGATCTTCCATTACTTTAATTGCCTCTTTAACAGTGTCAATGTTTTGATCAATTTGCCCTGCCAAAGCATCTTCATCTTCCATGGATTGTGCCAGTTCAAGTGCCTTTTCATAGCAACGAATAGCCTCCTCATATTTCTGAATCCTGTAATGCAATTCTCCAAGATTAATATAACCTTTTGCCTCCCCCTGGCAATGTCCAATTCTCTTACAAATTATGATATCCTTCTCAATGTGCTCCCGAGCTTCCTTCCATATTCTCAGTTCCATATAAACACTTCCAAGATTGTGATGGAGTCTACTTCTACAATCATCATCTTCACCAATCTCTTCTTCATCACATATTTCTAGCCCTTTGGTAAGCATTGTCTTCGCTTCTTCCAGGTTGTCAAGATCCATTTCAAGCATTCCAATATTGTTATGCGCATCAATGTACTCTTTCACAAAAGATGTTTTAGTAGTGGGTGGATTTTTCTTGAGCTTCTCAGCAAGCCTCATGGCTGACTTGAAATACTTTTTGGCATTTCGAACTGAGTAATGGTCTTCATCGGACTTCAAAAACATCTCATGGTATGTCCGACCAAGTTGAGTACTCGCTCTTTGCTGCTCAATGAGGTCATCGGCATCTTTGGCAAGATCCAAATGCTTTTTCTACAGACACATTCCCAATTCGAAAACTCACATGTCTTTCACATTTCATTACATCTATAAGTCCAAAATTAAAACCCGACACAATCATTCAAATAAATTCAATTCTTAAACCCTAAATCAGAGAAAACGCAAAACAAAAGCTTGAACTTTCACCTGATAAACCAAGGCATCCTGGTATTGTTGTAGTCTGAGATAGACTTCACCGAGTGACTGACAAGTGGGCAACAAGTGCTTCTCAGGCAAGTACTTTATGGATAATTCGTAATCAATTCGCAACCACCTTAGAGACTCGACGTACTCTCCTCTGTTCTTCAATATGTCCCCGATCACATTCGCCCACCGAGCTTGCTCTTGCCGGTTTCCTTCCGACCGGGCGTTCTTGTACGATACCTTTGCAGCGCTCAGTTGGACAGTGTCTTTTGCCATTGATCAATGTCAAGGGTCAAAGCAGAGAGAGCAAAATGAAGTAAAGATGAGCACTTTCTTTTTTCCCGCATCTTGAAAATCCTTGGTGCAAAAATATAGCAATGTTTTCCCGCCAAACAGGTTTTGTTTATTGGGCCTTATGCTCAAAGTTCTTGGACCCTTACGAGCGGACCTGACCACTAAACAGCATCTGAAAGCACCGTAAAGTTTGTATGTTGGTCACTTCATCTAGTAAATTCACTCATTTTGCTTGGATCCCGTCTTGTTTCCGTCTCGCCGTCCATTCCCCGTTCGCCGTTGGATCTTCGTGGAGCTGCAATCTGACAACGGCCCTCTTCTTTTAGTTTTCAACTATTTAGGTTTGTTTTCCGCAATCTATGAGATCAATTGGTTAGTTGATGAGTTAATTTGCTCGATTAGGTTGAAAAACTAGATGGGGTTGGCTTAACTTTTAGTTTTCTTGTCCCTGAATGCGTGTGTTCTTATTGTAAATTGTAGGAACAACCCGTCTTGGAAGAACAAAGAAATCTCAAGTACAATGGGGTTGCTTAGCATCATTCGTAAAATCAAGAGGAAGGAGAAGGAAATGCGTATACTTATGGTGTATGTCCTCTTTTATTTGTGTCTCTTTGTTATGTATAAGTACATACATTGTTCTGAAATTCTTGTGAGCCGTTTAGGGGCCTTGACAATTCTGGGAAGACGACGATTGTACTTAAGATCAATGGGGAAGACACCAGTGTTATTAGCCCTACCCTTGGCTTCAATATCAAAACTATCAATTATCAAAAGTAAGCCACCTTCTCTCCCTCTATAATTGGAGATACAATTATTTCCGGTACTTCCGAAATGCCAAATGCCCTACCTTGGACTGCAGTTTAAACTATTGATTTACATAATTGGAAGTGACCAAATAGTTTTACAACAAAACTTTTGTACATATTTACAGGTGTGTGTATGTGTTTTCTTGTGTAACGTCCTTGAATGAATAACAAGTGCATCTTTGGCTACTATGGTAACTGTAGTGAAGTCATGTATGGACTAGCATGTTACTTGTGGACTGTGTTGAATTAACAGGAAAAATGGTATTGCTGCTTATCAGGTATACCTTGAATATATGGGATGTTGGGGGCCAAAAAACAATTAGATCGTATTGGAGGAATTACTTTGAGCAAACTGATGGCTTGGTTTGGGTAGTTGACAGCTCTGATCTTAGGAGGTTAGACGATTGCAAGATGGAACTTGACAATCTTTTGAAAGAAGAGGTAGTTGTCCTGTCAAGGTTTCTCCTTTTATGTAATTTTTAGAGCTTTGCTACTTTTAATCTGCTAGTGTTTTCGGTTGTTCCTTTCACATGGTTTCTTTCCCTTGCTCTTGTTTAATTCAGTTATTGGCTTTTGATTTATCTGTTCAATTGGCAGAGGTTATCTGGAGCATCTCTACTTATTCTAGCTAATAAGCAAGACATAAAAGGGGCTCTTGCACCAGAAGAAATTGCTAGGGTATGTTCCTGTAGCTCAAGTTCTACACTATGATTGTTTGTTTTCTTTATTTTATCATCTTTCTTTGGAATTTTAAGTTTATTCCAACTTTCGTACATCAGTATCATTGACCTTGATCTTTCAACCTGAACTGATATTTGGAACTCAAATACCAGCTTCAGTGCCATAATGCATTCTTGATTAGAAAGGTCAATATGGTTTCACAATCACCATACTGTTTTCCATAATGTTTAAGCTTTTCTTTCTTCACATCAATATACTGTTGAAAGTATCTGTGTGAACGTCAAATGCACAGCATTCTTTTCCTTTTCGAAAGGGAGCGATAATTTCGTGGCGATTCATGTCCTTGTATAGTATGTTGAACTGATCTCTTTCTACTTATGCAGGTGCTGAATCTGGAAAATATGGATAAAACCCGTCACTGGAAAATTGTTGGTTGTAGTGCATACACTGGTTCAGGACTGCTTGAAGGACTTGACTGGTTGGTTCAGGATATTGCCTCCAGAATCTATATATTGGATTAAACATAATTAAGTCATTTTACAGTTTTCATCTTTTCAGAAGTGATCGTGATTGTTGAATTCAAGCTCTGGATTTTCTTCCTAAAAATTTCCTATACAAAGTGATGTGTGTATATGCATTATTGTATATCTCTATTGGAATTTGTCCAAACTACTTCAGCAATTTCAGTATAAATAGAGAGATGCATGTGGAATTTCACATTTAAAATTGAAGTTGTTGAATTGTTTTAAATCTGAAAAATTATAATATAAATTATTCGTCAAATTGGTTGTTCATAATTCTAAGTAAATGTAACTGCTTTTAGAATATAATTTTTAATTATAAATATTTAATTATAATAATCATATAAAAAAATTTGTGTTCCTTTTAATAAATATATACTTCACTATAATAATCACATAGGAAAATCTGTTAAACAACAGGAACCTGTTAAAGGATAAATCTAGTTAAGATAAATTAAAACAGAAGGCCCTATTAGAAACTGAAAGGAACTTCTTATAAGTTGAAAAATAAAAAGACCCTGATAAAAATAAAGGAGTCTTTTGTTGAAATAAACACATGCACAATATAATGAGGTAATATAAAAGTTAAGAGAAGAGACAGAACGGCGCAGTTGATTTATACTAGTTCGGCTTACAACTCAAGGCTACGTCTAGTTTCCAAGTATTCAACTTAAGTGTTTCACTATAAAATCAAGTAATAATTTGACAAGCTTCTTCAAGTTCACGAGTACATATTTTTTAAAGTTCTCCAACCTTCTAACGAGTACATATTTTTCAAGATTACCCAACCTTCCCACGAGTACATATTTTTCAAGGCTTTTCAACTTTTCAAACTAATAATATTTTGCTAGCCTTCATAAGCTCTCAATAAATGAAGAAGTAATTTGCTTCATATGAGCTTTAATGATTTCTCTAAAAACGAATTGCTACTTTCTAAGACACAAGATATTTGATAATGATATGACTTTCAGGAGTCTTAATGTATCTCAATAATTTGGCTCTCTCTTCTTTCCTTCAATGTTTCTCTGTTTCGCAACTTTAGTAGCTCTTGTTTAAATAGAAACTTTCTTCAACTAACTTTTACTTCATTTCGTTATGAATTTGACTTTGAATCTTCAATATTATCTCTACTAGAATCTTGAAATAATCAACCGTTAAGAGAAATGTGGAAAGCTGATTGACGCAATATATGATTGGCAGGATCCTTTTGGATTTTGTAGAATAAATAAGATAAGTTTATAAAAAAGTTTATACAAGAAATGAAACATTTATTATATGATTTTATTTCCTTTTGAAAATTAATCCAATTTAAATTTTGAAATATTATAAGATCATCATCAAAATTATTAGTAAGTCTTGAGTTAACAATCTCCTCCCTTTTTATAATGGCAAACAATAATAGATATGCTTTCAAAATTAAGGTATAAAACAGATGTTATATCCACTATAAACTCCTGAAGTTCTTGATTTAAAGAGTTGTGAAGCTAAAAAGCATACATGATTGATTAGTTGATTGAGGTTTAACTAACTTCTCAAACTTTTTAGCAGTGAGTAAGTTTGAATCGTTAAATGGATCTCTTTTAATAGCTCTTATTGTCTCTTCTAATCAAATAATATAGTTGTTTCTCAAAAGTGCCTACCATCTCATTTATTTAATGTTAAAAGTAGTTGCAATTCTAACACCATATCACAACCCTCTGTTTGCGGCCATAATGGATCAGTTAAAT
Organism: Erythroxylum reticulatum; assembly: GCA_025504915.1. Taxonomy (NCBI): domain Eukaryota; kingdom Viridiplantae; phylum Streptophyta; class Magnoliopsida; order Malpighiales; family Erythroxylaceae; genus Erythroxylum; species Erythroxylum reticulatum. The sequence continues at coordinate 22,670,563 of JANSVA010000001.1, forward strand.
ACATAGTACCATGCAAACTCCATTCAAAATCCACACAAAATTGTGCATATGGTAATTGAAGCTCTTCCCTTATAATCACTTTCACCCTCCTGACATCTTTGCATTTGTATTTTGTTTTAATCTCAGTTGCTACCATTATCAATCAAAATATTCAAGGGTTTATCTTTACGAATTATTCTCAATCTTATCTACATATATTCACTTGTTGGTATTCTAAACATTTTCTGGAAGGGAGATGACTAATTGGTATTCTCCCACAATTTCAGATGCACCACCACTAGCGTCCTCCATTGGTTCTTCTTGCTTGTGTATTTATGTTTAGGGACATATTATCACGGCAACAAAAATAATTATCCTTACCTCTCTTCTCTTTACTATTTATTTGCCTTTGTTGTTTTCTAATATGTTTAACATTGAAGTTCATAGAAGGAGATACTATAGCTGAAGGTAACGATCCTATATATGTTGGTCATAGTTTTTGGTGTTGGATTAGTCGAACTGCATGGTATAAAGGTTTGGTAGAGGAAATTCTGTTGAATGAATGGAAAATATAGGCAACAGTTTGGGTGGGTTTGTTGTAGAGATTTAGGGTTTAGAAGTCTCATAGGCAATTCCAATTATGGTCTTAATCCCTTCAAAAAAGAACCCAAATGAATATGATTTATAATTTCCAATTTAATTAAACAAGACATAATAATCTCATAGGCAATTCCGGCATGTTACAAATAATTAAAATCTCCAACCGGATCATCAAGGGTCTCCTTTCTGAATCTCTACATTTGAGTTACAGTCAATCCATGAGGGCTCCTCCATGGTTAATCGATTACACCTGAACAACTGATGTCATTCTGAGGCAATTCCCTCCACATTTACCACAACTATTCTAAATTTCATTCTATGAGTTTTATCAATCATCAAAAGCTATGTCGCTTTATATTTCCAATTACGAATTTGTAGCAATCCAAAGATGGAAATGTCATATTAATAAAAAAAGTCTAGAAGCCAAAATTCCTATTTGTTTTCACCTGAGGTGTAATAATACTGAGGCTGCAATTGTGGCTTGTGTATAAGCATATATTACTGAAACATGTTTCGAAGCTCATTCATCTCCTGACCTTGTTTCTACGACACTCCCTTTTGCACTTCTTTAATCTTATTTCGAAGTCATTCCTCCACCCTTCTGAACTCTTAACAGCGTGTTTCAGCCACCATTCTTAACTTCCAAGTTACGATGGATAATGATAGCAACGGTGAGCTACAAAATTAAAAATTTGAACCCTAAAACAGCAGAAAATGCCATAAAGGAGGGTTTGTTATTTTCATTTACTGACAAGTTAAAACATAATACCAAATTTAACGATATCGAAGAGCCTCGTGTTTCATATAAAAACGTGTCTCAAAATCTCCTAATTACACTCTCTCTTCACACTTTAAACCGTAAACCTCAATTAAACAAGGCAGATAAAAACTAACCAAAAGATGCCATCTAAAAACATTCGTCATGAGCATCCAATGACAAACTCATGTCAAGGCCTCTTATTCAAGTTTCCACTGAAATCTTCTGTCCTGATTGCAGCAAATGATTCTAAAATCTTCACTCCTACCAAGACTCATGGCCTGACCAAGATAAAAAGCTGGCGATCAACATTCGTTGCACAATCTCATCTGATTCCAGCTAAGCAATAACCGGACAAGGAGAATCTCAAAAAACTTGCTTTCATTTCATTTTCATTGGAACATTAAAGTTGTTAACAAATGAAAATCTTCTGTAATGCCAAGCAAACTGAAACAAAAGGAAAAAAATCTAGATTTTGATTAGCCAATATTTTACAATGACCTACAGACAGACCTATCTCTAGCTTAGTTGCACTTCTGTTCCAGCTACATAGCAACCCTTCTTTAACATGGCCAAAACTTCTGAGGCCTATCATCTTTCACAACAATCACAAGTGGACCTATCTGAAGCTTCATGGCAATCCCTAGTGATTTTGCCTTCACACAGGCACTCTTCTGCCCCGGTAACGATCAAGAAACTGCACATCAAGGATAAATAGAAACTTGTTAAACTGAGAAGAAAAATGCAGCCATTAAACATTTGGAGCAGAGATACAAATTAACTAATATCTTGTTTCTATAACAGCAAACATAATCTAAAACTTATCAAGATAGCTCAAAATCAATTCTCCCTCTCTCTTAAAGATTCTCTATCAATATCCTCGTGTCCATAAATCTAAACATTATTCAGAATTTTTGTGAGCAACTGCAGCTATGGGGACATATGAGCTAACCACATGTGAACCAGACAAAAATGGAAGAACAAAGGGAATTTAAGATAAGTGAAAGAGAAGCACTATATCCAATATCTTCCTAACCATAGTTAAAGACTAAAAAAACCACAGCTATTACCACACCTCCATTTGTTATTCGTATCTGGCATGTACAAGCCCCATTATAACTTCTAGACCATACTTTTAGGCTTTTGATGCCATAGTTTTACCAGATTCACTCTCCCCATAAAACTGTCCCAAATTGCCCAAGTTTCCCAGTTCATAGGTTAAATAAGAACATAAAAAGGAATCACATGAAAAGTTTAAAAAGGCAGAATAGGAGGAAAAAGAAAAAGGAAAAATATCTAGAAACCATAAACCAGTAATACAAAAAGAATAGTTTAAATAAAGCTTCAGATTTTGATGGATATACCGATCGAACAAATGGTTGTTGGAATATCCAACCCAGAATTGGAATTCTTTGCAGGAAGACAGCCAGTGTTGGCCAGAAACCACTGCATTAAATTTTCATCAGCATGCTATACATGAGAAATAAAATTATTTCCAAGAAACAATTAGATAACATTTTCAAGGACCTGAAGAGCACAATGAAACCATATGCCTCCAATATCATGCCAATAATTGGCCACCCTATCACAACAAAGAAGAAACCGGCACCAAAGGAAATAGTTCCCTGCATGACACAACAGCAGAAGTGATGAATGCAGTTTATCAATTGAATAACTACAAGTGTTTATGCTGAGGTGAGTTAAAGAGATAATTTCCACCTTGAAATTTTGACGTTTCATGAAGAACTGCATGGTAGACTTCGGGCCAATTGTTAGGCTCACTCCAGAGATAAAGAGGATCTGGTAAAAGTATCATTTAGTGTTGCAAGAGTAGGACAGAACAAATCAACATCTAAGGCCTATCGTGACAAGGCACTTACATTTCCCATTGCAAGCAGTCCTTTATCAAAGAGAAAGATAATACCCAGAAATGAGAAGAATATGCCAAATCCAGTCAACCCTAGCCCGATCTCTGTTTTATTTTTCAATCAAAAGTATTAAAAATGGATGAGCTCCAGTCAAAGTTAATTCTACTAGATCATTAAGCATAAATAAAGAATAAAGAAGAATCTTGGTTTTTGCTGTAAATCATAACTGCAACATAAGTTGTAGGATCAGAAAAAATGCTGACCCGTAAAACATTATATTCAAGATGCAACCAATCAACCAACTAATATTAATCAAAGTTTGGAAAACAAAATGTACAAGTAAGCAGGGAAGATTTCAGAGGCACTATGAAAAAATAGTTGCATCATGACGAAAAGGAACCAATTATACTGCAGATGATGCACAATCAAATGTAAGCTATCCAAAGTTTCGTAGTGCATCAAACTACTGGAAAAACATATGCATGGTTGTCTAGTTCTGGTCTCAATACTGAACGAAGCTAACATACTCTCACAGCTAGATGAAGCCAAATCATAAAAAACAAAAGACAGTAAAGTTCAATTTAAAACAACCAAATTTCTAAACCCAGCAATCTTCCAAGAGATCCCAAGACTAACTCATGGTCATACCTTTACCATCAACCAAAAAGTACCGTAAAAAATGCAGAATTCAATGGGAAACCCTTAATATGACTACTGCCTATGCATAAGAACGAAGAAACTGATTCAACCTCGTGAGAATCTTTCAATTCATTGCCCAGCCTCCGTTTTCTCTTGTGTTAGTTTTTCTTTTTTCTTTTTTTCCCCTTCTTTTCATGGTCTCGCTTCCTAGGTGATTGATGCATATAAATCCATAAACCCAATTCTCTCGAGTTCTACATCACAATATTCTACCTCCCTAGTGCAACCTATTTCTCCCTCAAGATCCCAAATGGAACACAGACTCACTTAAAATGTAAGCCGAAAATAAACAAACAAACAAAAAAACCTAGATATATTCGAGAAATGCAAAATAATGTAGACAGGATGGGAAAATGAAAATGAAAGTGAACTGACTTTTCCGATCGTTCATCTCGAAGTTAACCATTTCCGATTCGATTAGGGTTAAGGTACTTGCTCTTGCTATATAACTGCATCACCGCACAAGCAATAAAAATCACGATTACAATAGATCCAAAGGAAATACAAAAACAAAGAAAAAAGAAGGATAAATCATAGGTTACCTAAACAAATCTGGAGAAAGGAGAAGTGAACTCGAAGGATGGATCTAAAAGAGAATGATTTGGAATCGGTAGTATTGAGTACAAAGCTTGAGGTTTTCTTACAGTTTAACCAGAGAGAGGGAGAGACAAAGGCGTCAGTTAATCTAAAAATCAAATAGCTTTTGCTAACAATAATAACGAAAGAAGGTCGTGTTATATTATTACATGTACACATATTGAGCGAGATAAGGACCGAGCGATAGAATGTTGCGTAACGAACGTTAGAGGAAATACTGTAAGCGTGTGATAAGTGATGACGCTGGCCGCCCAATTGGAACTCCTAACTTCTGCTGGAACCTATAGTTTATTGGGGGTTTTGATATTGTCAAATCCAAAATTGGGGGATTCATTTTAGGCTCTGTTTTATTATGCATACTTACATTCTGATAGAGTTGAGATCACCTGTTCATATTTACGTTGACAGAGAATATTGAAAAGAAGAAACAAATAACTGAAAAGATGCTTGTTCATATGGGGTATATGGCTGACGGTGTTATCACCCTACAAAGTTAAAGGCCAGCTTTTTGCTTTCGCGATCTACTCGGCAGCAACTGCAAATATCTACTGTTAATCCCCTAAAGTAGATGCCTTAAATTTTGGATCAGTTTTCGAGATGCAATAACCCCATCTTCTTACAGTATCAATATCCATGCATAAGAATGTAAAATATAGCATGGCATGGGTCCATATATAATGAGAAAAGAATGAGGCCTGAAACAAAGAGAGAAGCAACATTTGAACTTCGATTGTGCTGTTAGAATATGTTCTAAAAAGTTCCACTCGGATACATTTAGACATGGTACTTTTGTTCTCTGAAGGGATGTTCTCGTTTATCGGACTGTATTCTCATATCAACGTATTGTTACAAAAAAAGAGAGAACATTGTATATGAAAACAAAAACAAAAATCATGAGGGGCTAAATCATACAGCTGGACCAACCATACAAAGAATACATGTAACCCCCCACAAATTGGCAAGCAGGTAATGCGCTAGATTCTGAAAATGTAGGAGAGTCCAGCATCTGTGCAATACATAACTACTGTGTGAACCAACGAAGCAGGATATGTATCTCAATTGTGTACCAAAATTCATTTTTTATTCTTGTGATTCTGGTAACTGACTTTTCACCTGTAAATGGTCTTCCGAACCCCAGCCAAAGAATTCCTTCCAAGAAAATTCCTGAAATAAAGTCCAGTAGCCACACGGTTTCGAGTCCAAGCAGATGTCAGTAACAAGATTTTCATATTCACAATCAAAATTTTGAAAAAAAAAAAAAAGATTCTCTCATTCTTTCCAACCTTCATTGTGTATCATATTCTACAAAACTCTACTTGGGAAGTAAAGGCTCTCTATCATCATGTCCTACAGCCTGTAGTCATAGCAAAATGAAGTTAATACAAACAATACTTCCAAAAACAAAGGAGAAAGCAAGACGAGTTCTTACCCCTTCATCAGCTCCAGCAGCCATGTTTATGAATGAATCTTTTGATCTGAACAAGAAATTACGTACAAATTAATACTGGTATGGAAGAGATGATTTTGAAGTGTATATATAGAAGAATAAAAGACCATTTGTAGAACAAGGCCTGGAAATTTCTATATGCACTAGTCTGAATTAATCATACCTGTGGCCTTCCTGAACATCCGTTAGTTCTACCATACCATTCTGCTGCTCTTCTTTGACTTTGGAGAGTGGCGAGAAAAACTGAAAGGACAAATGAAGCAAAAGAACCATCATGTTTCATTTTTTTTTCCCTTACTTCATCCACAAAAAGCTATTCAAAATAACTTCATTATCACCTGGTGCATTGAGATGAACACAATTGAAATTCCTAACATAAAGTTTATGGTCAAAGTATGACCAAACATTGCAGCAGACGCAATGCCTGTGAAAATTGTAGCTATTGTAGAAGAGTATTTCTTCAAAATTGTGTCTGCACATGGTACATGAAGCCATCAATGAGTACATGTCTTTTTTTTTTTGAGAAATTAAAAATTATATTAAAGAATATAGGATTGACGACAAAGGATCTGCCAAATGACCCTTAAAAACACTAATCCATTAATTAAACTATCACTACTGCATCAATGAGTAAATGTTACTAAAAATTACCATGACACAGTTCATTATACCAAAAATGTTCATAAAAACAGTATCCATATGTTTATCCAGATAAGGTAATAAGATAATAAATTATTCCATGTCAACTGGCAAGGAAGTTACAGATTGGATTCATATCACTGAACCTGCATATTTAAAGAAAAATGAAGACAAGATTCCTTGAGCTGCATTGTTAAATATCAGAAGCATTGTAGCTTTTGAGTGTCCTCGCAAGATGTCAAAGCTACTGGGATCTGCAATATTAAATTTAAAATAGAAGATGATAACTGTCAAGTTTGACACTAGTAGAAAAACAAAAGCAACACAAATCTTGCTATCTTAAATGTCTAATGGTTTAATTTTTCTAGAATGACAAATCAAAAGTTTTTCAGAAAGATAAAACCACTTCGTAGGTACATGATCATATTCGAGTTCATAAAAACTTCCAATTTCCTATAAGCATCTACGAAATTGAGAAGGTCAAATTGCAAAATGAATATAGTCTATAAACATTTATTTGAGGTCAATATGTATAATATAAAACCTTAAATAGATTTGAAAGGCACAAATTCTGTGAAATGATGAAAAATAATATGCATATCTTCATAGGCAATCAAAGTGAATACCTCCTAAACTCAGTCTAAATTGATGACAAGCAAAAACTGTATGATAATTGCATGATCATATCTACATTATGCATTATGCATTATGAATATATGCATTATGTTATAACTTGGTGAAAACCAAACCACATTAATGTAATAACAAGAATAAAAGAATAATATAGGTCTGTTATATGTGCACTCCCTTCTCATAAAGTAAGGGATTTGCCCAAACTTTAGATTAACCACATATCACAAGAGAAAGCAAATTACACATCAACCCAACCACAAGGTTTTAATTATAAAACTCCCTGTAACTAAAAAATTAGGTTTTGTTCTCAATACTCTCATAGCATTCCCATAAAAATCAATATACATACCTTTGAAAATGCCAGTTCCAAGGATTGCTAGAAAATTGAAAATAGCTCCATAGCCATATAAAAACAAGTTCTGGAAAACAGAGAACATCAGATTAGGTCATATAGCCCCAAACTTTCTCTTAAAGAATCATCTATCAAAATCACATAGCAGCCTTCTTTTGTTGTCATAAGCAGGATCCATCCAAGGAAGACTAAGCTCAAACTGAAAACAGCACAGCACCATCCATTAAGGATGTGTTTTCTTGACACATAACAAAAACTACAAAGGGCTCTAAATCCCTTAGGCAGACCAAAAAACTAATTCTGTCAGATTTTGGTGATCAATTCTTTGGTTCAAAAGGAAATCGAAGTGCTTAACCTTAACATATTACCTGCAGATATATGCTCGTCTCATATTGACTCTTCAGAGCATACTCGTTATAGACAGAGGCCAGAGAAGGCACAGTTACCTGAAAATTTCCTAAAGTGAATGTCCAGTGTTTATGTCCAAACTGCTTTGATAGCATCCTCTTAAGGTGCTAAACAAGTATACATTCACAATTTCTCTGTAGCTTTTTCAGATCACTTACAAAGATCAAAGTGTAGATATATGCACCCGTTGCTACTGGAAGTCCCATAGTGGTAGTACCTTCAGGTAAAGAACGCAGTTGATTTACACTAATGCCAATAAGCAATAATGCAAGAGCTTCCCACTGTTCACAAAATCACAACAATTTGACATGTTATCCGATGGCACTAAAGATGCATACTCAAGTCGATAAAGCTTGGAAATTAAGCTCTTCATCAACTAACTGTAAGAGTCTCAATAAGAAGACGGAACTCACCTGAATAACAGAAAATCGCCGCCTCATTATTATCTTTAGTAAAATAGCAATTACCAAAACCTACATTTTAATTTCATATGCAAACTTCAGAAAATTCAAAAAAAAGAAAAGAAAAGAAAAGGATATGCATGTCTATGAAACTCCAGAGTGGGTATCAGAGAATGGGATATTTTATTATATAACAGGGTGAGATGGTAGCTTTTGGCTGGATTTTATGGTGACCTACTAACTCTCAGCCTATCACATCAGACAGAATTGAACTCCTTTCCTCAAGATCAGAACAAGAAACTACCTTCAGATTGCTCAGCATCTTTACAGTTGCAGGATTGAAGTACAACTGCCAAATAAACAATTACATATAAGTAAATCCAACCAAACATCAAATTCTCATTTGCTCCAGCTAACCACAAATGAAGAGAGCATGGAATGTTATGGAAAGTTAACTTTGGGCAAACAACAGGCACAGGTTCAAAAATGAGGAATGTACCAGGAATATTTAGGAACCCAAGAATTGATTCAGTCCCGATTCTGAATCAATCTTGACATACAAATTGCATATCCACATGAATTAAACACACAACTATTGAATGAGGAGAGAAAGATAACCATTTAGTTAACATGTTTTGATGAAAGTCCATGATCTTACCAAGAGACAAGTTTCCAAATGACCATTAGTTGCTTAATGTGCTATAATGTTGGTGCAGGCAAATTTAAAAATAATTTTACTTCGCTCCAGAATAATGTCTAAGTATGTGATCCAACTGTTCTATTATGTTACCAGTATTTTCATAGTCACAGAAGAGATTTGAACTTTTCCTGACTTAATCACGAAATTGGTCATCTTCAGTATCATTTCCTTCAGAAGTGTAATAAATATGTAGATACACCACTCCTCTTTTCAGTGTATCCATAGAATATATCAACTTTTACATTTCTCTCTGTATGTTATAGGGTTGATGAGCTCATCAATTAGGATATGTGTTATCGGATAAGTAAATTGGATTTCTTGCTGAGAAGCATGATAGTAACTAACTTTGGACTTGAGTAAGATGCTTTCAATAAATATCGTGAAGGAAACGAGTCCCCCACCATGCTTTGTGTTTTGATTACTGCAATAGAAATTCACTTTACAGTCAATTTCATCAACGAATCTATATCAAATCCTGCAAGCTCAAAACATGTTTCCCTATATTTATGCAACTTAGATTCCTAACTCTTTCACAAAACCACTTGGCATCTAAAATGCAAATCTGCCTCTTACAGTGGAGTTTGGCAATTAGGACAATTATACGAGTAAATTGAGATATAGGAGGCTAACAGAATTGAAAGACCCTGCAAAAGCTACCTGCATGATGAACTTCAAATAGTTATTGATAGCATATAAAAAAGCTGGAACAGCCAGAAGAACATTGTTACGAGCTGCCTGCAAAGAAATAGCAGGTTAGTGGAATTAATATCATAGCATGTCAGCTATCCACGCTTTACAGTTGCTAGCTCAGAAATCTTTTTTTTTTTTTTCACACACAACGGACAGCTATGATACAGGTAACTGAGAAAATATATCAAACTTCATAACAACTTCTGCAAAGCAGAAAATGTAGATATCGAAATCACAAGTTTGGACTGCACAAAAATATTCAATCGTACGTAACAATTACAAATTGAAATTGGCTACTGGATTTAATTCTGATTCTTACAATAGGAATGCCTTAATCATAAAACCTACTAATATTAAGTCAACATAAGATAAGATACTATATACTTCCCTTATAAATCAGGATGTAGCCCAGTTAAGAACAAAGCTTCAGTTCAAACTCTAGTTTCTAAATTTGGCACATGATAACTTTGAAATTAAACTTCAGAGAGATATCAAGGAAATTTCAATCATAAATCGTTAAGGAGGATTTTGTCATCAAACCAACAACAATCTAACTACTAAAGTGTATGCCAAAATAACTCAGCTCATATAACCAGTCAAATATACCTGTACAAATGTGGAAATTGACAGGAGGGGCTTTTCCCCAACCTTTTGATGCCTTGCCTGTTAAATAACAAAGTCAAACAATAGCATAAACTCCCTGTTCAAGATTGAGCTTTCTAGAGGATTCACCATCCTAATTCCAAGATAAAACCTTTATTACTCTCTATCAATCAACCCTCAGATATCATCTCTCTCACTCTTGCAAATATGCATGCAAGCACTAAACAAGTGCATAATAACTGAAACAAAAGATTGAAAGACTACTTATCCGCTGTGAGGGAAAATTATAACATGTGCTGCTATTCAAGAACAAATGACTTCTTCCCAAAAGGAAGAAAGATAAAACCAGATGCATACTTTCAATTTTGCAATAGAAGGCAACTCAAAAGGCATTAATTAATTATGATTCATGGAAGAAGAAATATCAAAGAGAGAATTGGAGAGGACCCTGCTGTTCAGCACTAAATGTCTGATCTCAATGCTTAAGCTTCAACCAATTCAGTTGCAGGCTGAAAACAATTTCTAAGGGGCCAATGCATTCAATTACAAAAATATGTGGCCGTAAGTAAATTTAATCCGCAATATTTTATAAATCATTGAACATTCAAGAACATGGAAGAACTACCATCAACAGTACCTGGAACAACAACATAACAATAGCAAAAAGCACTTTTGCCGCCTCTGTCAAGAAGTTAACGCTGATTGGACTGAACTTGAATCCCCCATCCACTTTGGACATATAAACCAAAACAGGCTGCCAAAAAAATCAAATTGGACAGATCAGAGAGTCTAAACATGCATAAAATTGTCAAGAACTAATTTCCATGGGTATTCTGCATCAATGCTCAGAATAAGACTAAAAGAAATGAGAAGAGTTGAAATATCAAAACAATAAACAATATCGTGCAGGTTACTGAAAGCAGCCTAGTAGATTATCAAAGGGTGTAATTCAAATGTTAAATGAGAAGAGTCTCAAGCTTAACTTTAAGAAGCCAATATTTACCTACCTAATGTGGTCTACATGATGAATTAAAGTGTGAATGGGATCTGCGTGGCAAATGATTGAATGCATCAATGGATGGCAAATACTTATAGAAGTCATTTGTAAAGCACCATTAAAAGAGAGAGTTCGTAGCTAAATGGGAAACTACCTGCCCTTCATCCACTAAAATGAATGTAACATAATGTATTGACAATGTATCAACTGATCAGAGAGTATCTTCTACGAACATGAGTCAAGCTGTATAACAATAGAATGATAGACATCCACCTTTGAACAAGATGCAATCTACACAAGAACATAACTTGGATGAATAATTACCTGTAAACCAACTAGGATACAATCACCGACAACCAAGAAGGTATTGAGGGCACGTTGCTTTGATGATATCCTGCTCTTATGTTGGTCATATGCCCTAGAAATAGTTCTGGAAGATGGAGAAACTAGTTTTGAGTGGCAGACACTGCACTCAATCATGCCCTTTTTCATTGGTTTAACCTCGAAGCTACTCAACCTTCCCAAAACTGAACCTCAAAGTAAAAACAAAAAATAGAAAGGGAAAAGAAGTACTTCAGTGCATTGCCTTGCCATCATATAAAAAATCAATCTTCCAAATATAATTGGAAAAAAAAAACTCCAAAGCTAAACATCCAATCAAAGCACAACAAATTAACTGCGCATGAGCAATTTTTTTTCCAACTTTCGTCGAAGTTCAACATCTCATTACCCATATTTCCATTTCCAAGACACGGCGTAATTAAACAAATTCAAATCAGATCTCCAACCATCGAAAAAAAGAAAACTAAATCGACAAACAAGGATATGAAACCATAACAACATAATAGCAAGATCAGATCTTGCACTTCTAAGTCCGGACCACTCTCTTTACCAACACAAAACAAAAGTTCAAACCAACAAAAAACATCACCAGGAAAATAACCAAATCAAAGCGGATCAAATTCACGACATTATTAAACTCACCCAGCCACTATATAACAGCACGAGAACTCTCACAAACGCATTTCTAAAGGGTACAACCTTCGCCGCACTGCCTACTCGCAGATCAGATCCCCAGCTCGGGCCAGCGAAATCCACCAATCACCGCTCCTCTCTTGCCTTCTTCGAAATTCGGAAATCAGAAATCGAATTCTCTCCCTCTCGCTCTCCCTCTCTCTCTCTCTCTGTCTCCCTCTCTCTCTGTGTTTTTGACGTGAAACTAAAAAGAGCTGTCCTTAAACGCGAACTTCACTTGCTTTGTATTAACATTTCGGTTTTTATATGTTATTATTACCATCTTAAGAAAAAAAAAATTCAAAATATTTTCATCAGCATTCAGGTAACAGGAGTGCTCTCAAGTGAAGGTGACGCGCCAATCAGGTGCCAGAGAGGAGTGGGATCAAAGTGAGAGGGAGTCTCCTGTAGCCAATCACATTACAAAGAGGGAGCGGTGATGGAATGCGGGAGCGGGTGATAGTCACACTATCAAAGGTGGGGTTCTAATTAATTTTATGTGCTTGGCTTTCCATTATTAATTGCAGGTGGGCTGCTTCTCTGGAATGAGAGATTAGTTGGGGGACTAATCTTAATTAAGAGTTTTCAAGGGTGGGCTTCTATGCGATTTAGTCATGAAAAGAATGCCTCCTTTTGATTTTGTGTTCCTTACTCAAGTACAGCCTTTGTTTGCATTTTTTAAATTTATTTATTAAAAAGGACAAGTTATATAGGTTGAGACTATGTTAAAATATGTCAGGCCTACAAGTTTATAATAGCATTATGTTGTTCTATTATAAATACTTGGTATCTTTTTCTGTTTTTTATGGGCAAAATTGATCATGAAAATTTAATAAATTTTAATTAATATATAAAAGAGAGTTATTTTAATTTTTTATAAGTAAAATATTATACATCTTAATATTTATTTTGTAACAATATTTCTAATACCTATATAATGTGTACATATATGTCATACTATCAATTAATATTGCTAGTAGTTATAAAAATATAATTAAAAATAGAAAATAATTAACAATATTTTCATGTTAGGTTAACTCTGAGTCAATAAATAGTTAAAACTTTATTAATGATTTGTTTCCTTCACAAATTTAGAATGTTGTTTTTCTAATATTATTTAATCTTTTTTTTTTTACGGTGAGCCTTGGAGCAATTATAATGTTACTCATTTGTAACCAAGAGGTCACAAGTTCAAGTCATGGAAGTTGTCTCTTTGGAAAATACAAAGAAAAGGCTGCGTACAATTAATGTCCTTTTCTTAACACTCGCAAAGCAAGAAGCCTTGTGTACTAAAACTGTTGATTGAATATTTTTATGTTTTAAAAATAACTCAAAAATTAAACCCGTAAGATAAGTAATTTAAAGGTTAAAATGTTCAAAACATATTAGACAGGAATAAAACTAGTATACAATAAAGGTTAAACAAAATTGAAAAACTTAAAATATGATTGAAGAAGGAGATTATCTTTATCTATTGAAGAGATTGAAGTTTAATCGAAGAAGGAGATTGTAACTAGTGTATTCTAGTTTATAAAACTTGGTTACTTTATGAAAATCGATCAGTTAATTAATAAATCAATCAATAGTTAATAACAAAGGTTATTAAGATAAATCAAATCAAAAAATTGAACGGTTCAAAATTTTTACAATTGAATAGGTCAAACCAATTCAATCTTTTAATTATTACTTTTTTGCAAAAGAAAAGATATCCGCATCAATTTACGTCCTTTACGGTCGTTATGACTATTATAAATTAAAACAACTCTACATGATATAGAGGTCAATTGTTGATTTGCAAATGTAATTTAGTTTATATTAATTATGATGACCATATATTTTATTTTATTTCTAAAACCTAATGATTAACTTTAAGTATTTATTTTAATTTAAAAACTTAAGACTTAATTATAGACATTCCATTTTATTTTTGAAACTCTTGAATTTATTATAGGCATATTAGATTCACTTAAAACTCGAATACAATACTAGAATTTTCTTTGTTTTAAATCTTTATCATTATAAAGATGTTATTTCACTTTACTTTATTTCTACGCTTTAGGCAATTTCTCCATTTTAAACCCATAAAATCCATTTTACTCAATCCATTCTATTTTATTTTTTTATAGGTTCTAAGAGATATTGCATTTTAGTTTTAAGACTCATGTTCCCCTAACAACTTATGATAGGGAGGTGAATTGTTTATTTTATTTTATGACTTATTTGTAAACTAACTAATGAATTGCATATTATGGACAATTATGGAAATTTTATATATGATAATTAGATAAAGCAATCATAATAATGATTAAAAGGAAGTGGGAAAATAAAGAAAAAAACTTATTATAATGGTATAGTTGAACAACTCGTGGTCTCCGTCAACTTCCCAAGCTTCACTTGAAAATGTACTATATTGTTTCTTCAATGGACAATGAGCAATCGTCTATACAATATCTTCTTCGACACAAATGAAAAAGAAGCTTTACAATCCTTTTGTTTCAATATAGGTAAAGAGTAACCTTTTATACATCATGTTTAAGGTCAAAAGGAACACTCATAAAATGTATCCTAAGCAATTTCCCAAATCTTAGCAATTATATAACTTAAAAACTCCTCCTCTTATTCACACTAAAGATTAAGGTTTCAATATATGTGATGTCATGCATATATGAACTCTCTAGCTTCTCAATATTCTTAATGACTATCTAGTATTTCCAAAACTACTCACACAACTTATATGAAACCGAATGTATACTAAAAATAGTCTAATATCCTCAATATAAATAAAGTATAGTAATCATAATATAGCAAATATATTAAAATTTATATAAGACATTTTGTATAAGTGCTAAATACTGAGTAAGGATGATTATGGTTTTCTTATTCCTCTTTGTTTATTCCACAAGCTAAAACCTTAAAAATATGATTGGTGGATTCCAAAGAAAAGGGACTATGCCATTTTACTCTCTACCTAACTATATATCTTCTTCTCCCTGTAGTCCTCCACCCATAGTCACCTTTTTGCTCTTTCCTCTCTTTGAGACTTTCCTAGCCACCATCACTACTATTCACGTATGTAAAATGTTTCCCTTTTATGCTTGTGGATTATGTTTCTACTAGCTTTGGTTGAATGTTGCTTTGGTTTCAACAACTAATATTGGCTATTGAAATGCATATGTATATTCAACCCCGCAGCATTTGATGAATGAATTTGTTCACTTTCATTTTTAGGACTCTAAGGGAAGAAGGATTTGATTGGATAATTGGTTCACATTTTTGTGTTTTAATGATTCAAGAACTTCAGGGTGTAAGATAAATTGCCTTCTATTATATTGATCTCACCTAGAAATTTAGTTGTTTGCTAAATTTGTTAAAGATTTGTTAAGTTTCCAAAAAAATTTTATTACAACTTTACATATTTGAAAGGTGTAAAGCTTAAGTTTACTTTTATTCAATTTAGACAAGTAATCAACCTTTAAAAGGATCTCAAAGTCATTAGCTCAAGTAATTTAGTAATGTTCCCTTATAGTTTTACATGATCAATTTCTTGAAAAGGTTCAGTAGCATGATCAACTTGCATTGAGTAAATTTACTTTCTTTTGTAGAAACTTTATTTTGATATGAAGCTATTTTTATTTTTTTCATATATATGCATTTTTCTAAGTAAATAAAGGAAAATTCAAGTACTCACAATTGAAACTTTTCAGGAAGATTCGACGATCAAGCTTAGGCTTATGCAAGATTAATTATGGAAAACCATAATACATGTTTGAATTTTGATAAATATTTGAAAGGTGGCAAAACTTTTATATACTATTTTACATTATGGCTAACATTCTTGCAAGGTTTCCCATCACTAGAAACATTTAGTTAGGACAAAAGGTAATAGAGAACCTTACAAAAAAGTTAGTCATAATGTAAGATGGTTAAAAAAACTTTACATGAAGAATATAAGAATAAGAAAGAAATAAGGCAAAAACTTAACTATGAAATTGGAAGTGCAATGATAAGGATAATACTGACAATGTTGGAGCTACTATTCCTACTTAAGAACAAGGGATTGGTGCAACGGATATATGAAAAGGAATAAGTCAACAACCTAACTTTTTTTTTCTATGAACAAATCTTGGAGGTTAATCTTTTATTCAAATGGCATTGCAATCAAAGAAGTAGCTTATAATGTGAAAATGGAATTGATTAGATGGTAGTATGTTGCAAATATGTCATCTAATGCTAACCAATCTTAATATTACTAGCCTATGGTAGAGATTGTTGCCTCTTATTGTCTAAAATTTAAAGATTCTTCGATTGATGACTACAAAGGTAATCTTTTAAACAACTCTGTTAGTGAAATAAAAAGTTATTTGAGTATACGAAGAAGGATGAGCAACTTATAAGCATTCAATCATATGTCATAGCTCGGCAAATAGGAGATATAAGCCCATCCTATTATGGAGAAAATGTTTTAAAGTTAATTGGTACATCGAGCCTTGCAGGAGGTGTTGATACTTTGTTGGAGATTTTTATAATATTGTGAATAAAATTGGGTCCAGAAATAATACACGACACATCATTAAAAATGGTGTTATTTATAAAATAGTTACGAAAATGTTACAAAACATGTATAATTCTTTTTATTAGGCTCCTTATGTTGCACATTGTATTGACTTAGATCTGGAAATTATCGAAGATGGTAAATACTTTCTTATTATTGATGAAACCATATAGAAAGGGAAAAAAGATGTTATGTTTATTTATAATCACACAGTATTGAATTTGATGAAAAAAAGATTTTGCAAATAGTAAGAATTTGTGTCGTCATTTTATAAGATTTGCAATTAATTTTTTATCACTTTAATGATTTATTCAAATGAAAAAGTTGAGATAAACATTTACAAGTGATAAGTGAGTTGCATCTTAGTATATCATATTTAATGTTAGAATGGAGGTCTCTAGGATTATACTTTAATATCGAGCATTTGAGTCCTAGTGTTAGTTTGTCATCCAAGTTTGTGAGCTTTTAGTGAGAGTATTTCATGTAGCTGACAGTGATGTGAAGTCAATAATGGGCCATTTTTATGATGTTTAGGAAAGGGCTAAGGAAACAAGTAAGGTTAATATATACACATATTATCTTACAATCATTAATGAGAAGCGAGAAAAATAACTTTAAATCTTTTTTTGTTTGCTATTGGTGTATTCCTTAATTTGAGTGTCTATTTTAGACTAAGTTTCACAAAGAAAGTTAAAGTTAACAATTTTTTTAAAGACATTATGCAACACCTCTTTAAATCATAAATGGAGGTACACAAAGACACATGTGGTAGTTTCAAGATGTTTATTACAATGCGTGAAAAGATAATTTTAATCTAAGTACTTGTTTAAAATTAATTATCACTTTATTTTATTTATGATATTACTTTTATTGTTGGACAGTTGTTTAGTAGGATCAAATTGAAAATGGTATTCCAGAACTACAAAAGTTTACAATTTAGATTTTTAGCTAATTTATTAGTGCAACATCTGTGAAAGGAATTGGACCATATTTAACTTCATCGATTAGAAAAACAAAATAAATTAGAGCACAAAAGGTTGATTGATGTGGTATTTGACTGATACAACTGGAAGCTTCAATAAAGGTATTTTACTATCATTATAATTTTTAAATAAATTTTTTATACTTGTATAATAATTTAATAATACAATTTTATTTGTTTACTAGGACTATTAATAGAATATATAGTTTTATTGATTTAATTTGCCTAGATCATATTAATCTTAGCAAATTATGTTTCAAAAGAATCAAACTTTAAATATCAGAGTGAATTAGAAGATGATCGAGGATAAGAAAATATTAACATGTCATTTGGTATGTCTGTTTGAAGATGTGAATGATGAGAATCTCCTTAATAATAAGGACTTTGTACGAAATAAAAGTTCAATCAATATAATTTAAGTGGACATGTCGTGGAATGTAATTTCAATTTTTTAATGTTTTCTCTTGACTTTTAGTTTCACTTGTATTTTATGAATATGATAAATTCTAAACGCGTAATATAAATATGAAATATATAACTCAAAGTATTTTTGTTTCAGGTTTGACTTTTATTTTGTTGTGTTTATGGCCATAAACTCTTATTGTTATAGGTCTATAATGCTCTTGTTATGTGATATTTTTTTGTAATTAATTGCAACATTTTAAGTACTTTGTATTATTATTACTTTGCAATTATATAAGAATTAAAAGATCTTTTTGTTTTATTAATTGTAGTTATACTGAAATACCAATCGTGAAAGATATTTATTTATATGAGTAATACATGAAACGAATGATTATTTTTATCAGTGTTACTTTGATTAATAGGAACAAAAAGATAGTTATTATGCTAAATTTATATTATTATAAATTTTTAAGAAAAAGATTGAAGGAAAGTAAAAATATTTATGACATAAGATATTGAGGGACTATTTTGAAATTTTATAAAAATAAATTAGTATTTTATAATTTAAAAAAAATTCAAAATAATATCTGATATTAATACTGATGACGTATCATACCAAAATGAAAACTGATATCAACTTTAATATGGTATTCGCAACATTAATGTCTTAACTTTAGTTTCACTTTTTATTTGTTTTTATTTCGGTCTTTTTGCTATTTGTCTCTCTTTTTAATTAAATTGTACTATTTCATTTAAGCAATCATCTCATCTAAAAAGAAACATTTAACTTATTTTCTTATTCAATCACTTCACTTTTACATATTTAAAAATGCATTTTGTATTTTAAATAAATTATTCAATTTTATTACACAATTATTTCACGCAATTAAATGTTAGAATTATATTCTGAAAGAAACTCTTAATGTATATCTGCTTTCAATAGCAAAACCTTAATTCGAATTTGAATTTGAGTTGGCTCCTAACATTTCAACGTGTTCAAAATTGACCCTAATATTCACAAAACTTTCAAAGTGAACTATAATATTTGGGAAACATTCAAAACAACCCTTGATTGGACAGAATCAGTAACGAAGTTAGGCTTCTGTCAGTTAAATGCTGATGTGACTTTTTTTTTACATGGTTTTTTATTTTGTTATAGTGGCACCCACATATAGATATGTGAAAATTTTAAAAATAAAAGTGGGTCCCTCTTAATCAAAGTTATGAATACTGTACCGGGATCGGTACCGGATTGAGCTCTGGAACGGAACTGTACCGGTACCGGGTACCGTTTCGGAGAATTTTTTAAAATTATGAAATAGTCCCTAAAATTTTTAAAATTTACAAAATAATCCATATCAGTATATTATACAGTTGAACTGTACAATTTACTAGTTTACTGTTTACATCAATTATCTTTTCAACAATCTTAATAATAAATAATAATGACAATTAATATGAAATAACAATAATTTTTAAATATTTTATATATAAATAATAAC